>JADRCH010007897.1:76872-216872 GCA_019843965.1 Rhynchomys soricoides
TTCTTCTTCTTCTTCTTCTTCTTCTTCTTCTTCTTCTTCTTCTTCTTCTTCTTCTTTTCTCTCTCTCTCTCTCTCTCTCTCTCTCTCTCTCTCTCTCTCTCTGTTTAGAACAGAGGGAATATTTTGATAGTTGGTATTTATTTCCATCTTGTTGAGAGTCTTTCAAGTATTCTTTTCTCTAGACTAGCTGGCCCTGCTCTCTGTCTCTCATCTTGCCATATGAGTGCTACATCCTAACATTTTTTGTTTACATGGGTTTCAGGGATCAAATTCAGGTTGTCATGTTTGTGCAGCTATAAGTTTTAACATACTAAGCCATGTCTCTGGCCCCAGAGATTGGGGACAGGTATTGGTATTGGTACACTACTACCAATGGGCTGTGCATCTCGAGAAGAGCTCAGGTAGGTCTCAAGCTCACTGTGTAGAAGGGAGTGGTGTTTGAACCCCTGACTCTCCTCTCTTTACTTCAAAAGTGTTTGAATTACAGACATATACTACCCTAGCCTGCTCTTTCTTATTTGTTTTTATTGATAAGTGTTTAGGTGTGTCTGTGGGGGGGAATCCACACATGAATGCAAGTGTCCATTGAGTCCAAAAGATGTCATCAGATCCCCTAAATCTGGAGTTACACATGGTTGAAAGGTGCCCAGTATGGATGCTTGGAACTGAACTGAGATTCTCCTCAAGAGCAGCAAACATTCTTAATCACTACACTCAGCAATCTCTCCAACCACTATTTCTTCTTTGTCAAGATATGGTCTCATTTCACAGCCCAGACCATCCTGGAGCTCATTATCAAGAGCATGCTAACCTCAAACTCATAACAATCCTCCTTTCTCAACCCCCCAAATGCTGGAATTACAAGTGTGAGCCACCACACCCATTACAGCCAATTGGCTTGACATATGCTGCAGTGAAGAACTTCAGAACAAGTCAGTATGAAGCAAAGTTGAAATCTATTATACAAAGTAAGGTGTATACTCAGAGAAATGTGCTTGAGTCCAGTTGTTAAGAGAGACTCATGCTGTTAGGATTTGGATGGTTTGTTTTATGAACACATCTTAATGTAGGGGAGGTTTATTCATGTATTTGGAAAGAGCCAAGCATGAAACTCCAGACATGGGTTGAGATTTTCTCAAAATAGTGCTTATCCCCTTTTTCCATCCTTACATAGTGTTTTCTAGACATATCATAGTGTCAGATGCATGATGATAGTGGGCAGTTTTGCAGGTTTGATGATATGGAGATACCACTATGATTAATCAAGGAATAATTAATAATCCTCTTGGTTAGACATGTTGGTCCCAGACAGTTATAAGAGCTCTATATGTTTACTGTTGTGGTGGTTATATTGGGCCTACAGAAACACAGCTCTGCCATGGCACTAGACTTCAGCCAATATGGAGTTTGCCTCTTGTTTTCCCATGCCTATTAAGCCCAGTTTACTTGCTTAGGACATGCAGTTAATAAACATAGGGGGATGCGTGCGCACGCGCGCGCGCGCGCGCGCACACACACACACACACAGTACATGCTCATATCTATCTTTTTGCATTAAATGACTTTAAAAGACTCAAATTAAAATGAAACAATCCTCTAAGAAACCACCAAAAGGGAAGGAAGAGAGAACAGTTTCTGAGGCGCAAACGGGTGACACAGCTGCAATCCAGTCTTGCCCTAGACCTTCACAACCAACTGCCCTCAGTGACCTTTCCTCCTTCTTCCTGTGGTTACATTTCAGTGTCTTTCATCATTTCCTTGGCTTCCTCTACACTCCATTCTCACTTAGCAACAGCTTTTTTGTGTGATCCATTTGTTCTTTCACATACTTCTAGGGCTGGGCAGGGGCAAGAAATTGAGAGAAAGAAAATCACAGGGACAAAGGTTTAATCCTTTCTTGAGTTTTGCCATAAGGATGAATGCAGAGATGTTGAAGTCAGGTATGAATCAAGTAACACAAACATACTAATACCTGTGTTCTAGAACAGTATTGGGCATTCACAATTCAATACTGTTGAATTTTTCAATATGAAAAAAACAGGGAAGTAAAAGAGAGTTATCTAGCAGCTCGGTTTTTTTGCACTCAAGGCAATGGCTTATAAAAGAGAGATCTGCTAGGTTTGGGTCCTGGAAGCTTCTAGTTGCCTATCTATGGAGGAGGTTTCAGCCCAGAAAGGAGACCAGGGCTGGCAAAAGAATTATATAGAGATTTTTCTCACTCCAAAAACTATCTATTTGAATTCCTTAGGCAGTGGCAGTATCAGCCTGGGACATGAATGACTTTGAAATTGTACCTTCTAGTTAGATGTTCTAAAATTACAGATACTTCCTGTTAATAAAGGGCAAGAGAATAGATATTAATTAGGTACATAAAGTACAGAGGAATAAATAGGATGTGGAAAACAAGTATGCAATGAAGAGATTTCATTAAAATTCAAACAGGATCATTTTAATTTATATCTAACAGTTAAAATTCATATGTAATGGACTAAAGAGATAAAGCAATGGTAACAGTACATGCTACTTTTGCATATGACCCAAATTCAATTCCCAGTACCTATATCAGGAGGCTCACAACCACCTGTAATTGCTGCTGTATGGTGATTCATTTTTATGAAAATATCTCTTACATTCAAAAAGATGATAATTTTTATGGGCCTCACAACAAAGTTAATATGACTTGAGGTTATGTAAGACATAAGATGGATACCCTACTGTGTATTCAATCCCTTTGTTTAACCTATCTTTAACAATGTAACAACCAACTGAATTTGCCTTGGATTTCCCATGTAATTATCTTTTACAATCTAAACTAAAGCATAGCATTAATCTTGTTACCTTTGCATGCTGCTGACCCAAAGAACAAAGCATGTATGTATATGTACATATGATATGGTAGTCAGTTGTTGAATAAAACTAGTAACTCAAAAAGAAATATTATTAAAACAAATATTCACAATAAATGCTAAGGCAGCATTTACATATTGTGTGATAGTAGTTGTTTATTATCTAGGTCAGTTCAGGTCAATTGAAGTCATTAAAGTTTCCCTTGTAAAACTCTGTTAAAGATGTCTGTGAATTATCTGTCTGACTTAGGGTTACGACTGCTGTGATGAATCACCATGACCAAAGCAACTTGTGGAAGAAAGTGTTGATTTGGCTTATGTTTTCATAACATTTATCATCAAAGGAAGTTAGAACAGGAGCTCAAATAGGGCAGGAACCTGGAGACAGGAGCTGATATAGAGGCCTTGGAAGGGTGCTGCTTACTGGCTTGCTCTCCATAGCTTGCTCCACCTGCTTTCTTATGGAACCTAGAGACATCAGCCCAGGGGTGGTACCACCCACAATGGGCTAGGATCTAATGGGCAATCATTAATTAAGAAAATGCCTTAAGCTGGGTTACAGGTATGTGCCACCAAGTCTAGTTGCTTCCCTGTTCATTTCTGAAGGATTAATTTGGTCCTCTGTTACATTAATAATCTCAGTTACATTAATATTACAAATGTCCTCACCCCAATTGCAATGGTTAGCATCATAAAAAAAATAGCAAAATCTGATAAGGATGTAGGGAATGAGAAATATTTATACATGGCTGGTGATAATGTAAATTTGTGCATCCACTATGGAAATCTCTATGGTCCAGCTATGTCACCCTTGGGTATATATCCACAGGGATCTAAGTGTGTGTATCACAGAGATATTTGCTCATCCTACAATTTATATATTATTTACACATTATTCAAAATAACTAAGATATGGAGCCAGTCTATGTGTCCATCAATAGATGAACAGAGAAGGGAAGTATGGGAGTAAGTACTTTTGCAAGGATCCCCTCAGCATGGACTGTATTCACACCAAAATGGTGAAGAAAGTAGCCCAGATAATCACTGAGAAGTGCTATGCATCCTGGACATTCCCACAAGTGCATGTGTGAAGAGATAGCAGCCGTCTTCAGTAAGAAGCTCCCCAGCAAGATAGAAGGTATGTCACATACCCATAACAAGATTTCAGGTGTTTCATATATACAGTGAAGCATATTCAGAGATGCCTATGAGTGACACACCACATTAAAATAGCAAGGTCCCACTATGTAGTCCAAGCTGCAGTAGTGGGGAGAAAAAGAAGAAATATTTATGTTCCTGGGGTCATAGTCTAGGATCCATCCAGACTTAGAAAATACTGAAGTGTTTGCATTTCAGCAGTCTCTCAAACCAGTCAGACATGTAGACATCCATGTGGGATGAATTTTCAAACACTCTGTATAGCCATGTGAACGTATTGTGTCATGTTGTAGTATTTTCCGTAAACCTGGAAGGAAGAAGAGGAAAAGTGGATTAGACACAAAGCTACCACTCATAATCCCTGTAATACAGGCATTTAGCAGTAGGATTAGGAGTTCAGTTCATGTCAAGTTCAATTCTAGCTTGTGCTACATAAAACTTAGGGCCAGATAAACCAAAAGCTAGGTGTGGTGGAATAAACCTGCAATCCTAGTACTTAGGAAGCAGAATCAGAAGGATCATTATAAATGTGAAGTCTATCTGGTCTGTATATTGAGTTCTAGGCTAGCCAGAAACATACAGCAAGATCTTATTTTAAAAGAAAATCTGGTGTATGCACATAGAGGAGTTTTATTTAGTCATAGAGTAAATGGAAATCCAGCTGGAGAGATGGCTCATCCATTAAGGGCTAGACTCACAACCAAAAATATAAGAAAAAGGAAACTGTCACTTGCATGAAAATAGATAGAACAATTTATTTCACAATGCTAAGTGAAATAAAACCAGACTCAAAATACCACAAATAGATATTTTAACTCATATTCTAGATATAAATATATACAATTACACACACACAAAGAGAGAGAGAGAGAGAGAGAGAGACAGAGAGATAGAGACAGAGACAGGGAGACAGAGACAGAGAGAGACAGAGACAGAGACAGAGAGAGATGAAATTATAAGTGCGTGGGCAAGAAATTTCAAGATAGAAAAAATGAAACAGAGGAAAGCAAGAAAAATATTACATTAATTGAACTATTATTTTATTTTTATCTATGTGTGTTCATGAATATGTATATTCATATATATTTTCATGTGTGTGTGGCTGCCTGGTAGGGCCAGAATAGGACATCAGATCCCTTGGCGCTAGAACTACAGGCAGCTATGTGCTTCCCATTGTGGGTATGGGGAATTGAACCCTAGTCCTTTGCAAGAACTGAACTCTTAATCATTAAGCCATCTTTCCAGCCCTCAAAATGGTTCATACTTTCCCTAATAAATAAAATCAAGATTTGACTGTGCATATTATATATAAGATATGAAATCCAAACTGGAAATATTTGGGGGGAGAATCAAGACAGCAAAGATTTGTGGGTAGGCGGCTTGGGAAAAGATGGTGAGAGATGAATATGAGCAAAGCCCAGTAATAATATGAGACTTTGATAATGAAATGTCTCCTGTACAGTAAAGGATTAATTACAATTAAATTTTAAAAACATGATTTATATATTAGGCTACTTAATACTTTAAAACTGAGATTAGTTACCAATACTATTCCCATCAAATATGAAGAAATTAAATTACATAGAAACTAAGGAACTTATCTAATATAATAAAGTAATACCTGGCAGAGTTGGAATCCAAATCAAAGTAGTATGCATGGAAACTCTGCAAAGACGTTGCAAGCAACCTCAAGAGTGCCTCAGATTTATTTTATTTTTACTTAAATGTTGGGAAGGATGTGCACATGTTCTCAGAGGTGAGTGACATTGGATGCCCTGAAACTATACTGACAGAATGTTGTAAGCTGCCTCATGTAGGTGCTTGGACTTGAAATTCTGTCCTCTGGAAGAGCAGTAAATTCTCTTAAACATTAGATCAACTCTTCAGTCCTGTCAGCATTTTTACACTACAGGTTACAACATATAATTGGGGTGGTAAAGACACTATAGAAAATAGGGCATAGTGGTACACATACTTTAGCTCCTATCCTATGGAGACTGAGGCAGGAACATTGTCAAGATGTTTGAAGCCAGCCTTGGCTATGTAATGAGTCCCTGTCTCAAGAAAGGAAGCAAGAACCAATCACACAGGGAAATAAACATATATTTCAGACCTTTTTTCTTTTTTTGATGCAGTGGTATTGATGCTCATTCAGAGTGACAGTGGCACTGCAATGTGAAACTTCTATTACTGTATATTAACATGGGCTTTTGTGTTAGAATGCTGTATAATGTATATTTACAATTCAAACATCATAGCTCATACAAGCAATACCAGCACTTGGGAGGCAGAACAGGAAGATTAACATGATGAGTTTGAATCCATCTGGGCCTATAGAAACCCCATCTTAGAAATAACAACAAAAATATAACACCCATAGTCAAGCATTTAGAAAGCTCATTGTAAAACTGTAAGTGGGTTATAACCTTAGGTAACAAGAAGTGAGGCAGCCCAAAGGCTGCTAGCCACCCCTGATATGTTCCTAGGAGCATGCTGGCCCTATTCTGATAAATATGCTGGCTTCATTTCAGCAGTTTCTATAATGTTTACAAACCCCAGTGGTACTCAGAAATGGAAAAGCACCATCTATATGGAGAAACCTATCCAAGAAGTCTCCAGAAGATCTCCCTGTTCCCTTACTAATGTTGACATCTCTTTCCCTCTCGATGGCCAGAACAGAATCATATGCCCAGTCCAAGTCAGCTGAAAAAGGAAGAGCAAGACAGCCCTGACCACACTTCACTGATACAGCTTTGAGCAGACTGACATCAGGATGAGAGAGAATGGACTTTAGGTACTGAAGTGTTTGCCCTAGAACAGAAAAAGACCAAACAAAATGGTTCAGTTACTTTTCTGTCTCCCTTGAGACAGAAGCTTAAGCAGGATACTTACCCATTTATCTATTCATTGATTCAGCATGTGCTTGCTGATTGCCCAAAATATGCCTGGCAGTGGGGACTTAGAAGGGAGCAAAAGTGACCCAGACCTCTGGAAACGACCCCAGGAAAGTGGAGAGTAATCTAATAAGCAACCTCAGGATTACGTATGTAATGATTAAAATAGTCTTGAAAAACAATGAAAATGTTGTGATTTGGAGTTGTAACAAAAAGCTCTGGCTTAAATTGGGAGAAAAGTTGTTGGGCTGATCTTTTGTGCACTGTATAAAGATTTTGAATTATTCAAATGCTGATTTCTATCTGGTCAGAGATCTGATAACATGCTGGTCTTTTGTATTGTTATTTTTATGGTTGTATCATATTTTGTAAACACTCCCTCCAACACCTTCTGATTGATTTAATAAAGAGCTAATGGCATGTAGCAAAGCAGGAGAGGAAAGGCAGGACATCTGGCAGAGGTAGGAGCTCTGGGAAAGAGTCTGAGGCTAGAGCATTCACCAGTCAGACATGGAAGAGAGCAATTCATGGGCAAAATGCAGAGGAAGTCAGATGTATAAAACCGAGGATCAGTAATAAGCCACTTGACAGAACATAGATTAATATAAACGGGTTAATTTAAATTATAAGCTAGTTGGGAGCAAGAGTCAGCTAAGGCCTAAAGCTTTAAATAAAAATGTATGAATTCAGGAACTGGCACCTTGGAAACTATCTGGCTGTAGAAAGTCAAAGACATCTCAGAAAAAGTCATTTAAGTGACATATAATAGCCAAATAAAGTCACACATGGTTTTATGTGCTGTAATTCTAATACTCTGGAGACAGAGATAGGTGTATCAAGAGTTCAAGGCTGACTTTGATTATATATTGTGTTTAAAGTCAACTTTGAACTACGTGATACCCTATTTAAAAAAAATAAAAAAGTAAAGTAAATAAACAGAGCAAAAAGAAAGAGGGGGAGAGATGGAATGAGGGAAGGAGAGAGAAAGGGAGGGAAGAAAGAAAGGAAGGAAGAAAGAATGAGAAAGAAGGAAAGAAAAAAGAAAGAAAGAAAGAAAGAAAGAAAGAAAGAGAGAGAGGGAGAAAAAGAAAGAGAAAGAAAAGATGTACGCTAGAGGGAAGTATGAGGAATAGATGAAGAATGGTATGAAGAGCATCAACGGGCCCCAGAATGAGACCAGGTTGGAGAATAAACTGAGGGTAAACTGATTACTGAGATCTTTAGTCAAGAAGAGTCTTCTCCAAAACTAGGAAGGAGCACTCCACCAGCTTGTTCATTATCAAGTATGGGGCAGATGCCTTTGTCTGGGACAACAATTTGTAAAGCTGGTTTCAGGTGTACTCTGTCACAATGCAAAAGATCGCCTTTGTTTAATGCATTTAGGCAGATATGTAGAATATTGTTCAAATTGTTTGTCACAGATCAGAAACCGAGAATTTAGAAGGCTATTCAGCTTGAATTTTTGTCTATCTCATTGGGAAGGGAATAGTTTTAGACATTAAGAAGTTAAGACGGTATTATTGAGCCCTGACGAGTCTATTATTGGGGGAAGGCACATTGCTTTCATGATTCTGCTTGCTTCTTTGCCAAAGGACTGAATGAGAGCCTATGTATGGAGTTGAAGGTAGAATCCTAACTTCAACTGAGTGAACACTGCTGTGAGTCATTCTAGAATATGTGATCTGTGGCACATCAGCCAGGGCATTTCCACTAGAATAGGTCAGCTGGTCCCTTCCACATGCAACTAGGTCAAGAGGTAAGAAGGGAAGCATTCGGGAGGGGATATCCGTGCACCCCTCCACAGCTGCAGTACTTCCTTTTTAGATTCAGCTTTCTGCCAGCTTCTTTTATCCCAAAACAAAGACTTAGGTCCTCAGCAAATTCTACATAAGACATAATTGCTGTTCTCAGCTATCATGGTGTAGAATTGAAGGCAGGTCAATGACCAAGTTAAGTGGCACAGAGGAGACAAGTAGCAGTCCATCTCAGGACAGATGCGCCAAATTGCAGGAAGAAAAATCGTTTGGGTCTCTATGGATTCTTAATGATAACTTTCAGAGCTGGAATTAAGTGCCTCTTGGGGTTTCTGAGAGATGTCCAGAGACAGGAGTGTAGCATACCTTCTGTTTTTAAACTGTATTGAGGCTACAATGAGTTGAGGGTTAAAAAGTGAATAAAGAAAAGAACCTGGATTGCATACACATTCAAATACGTTCTTTCCACTCTTCACAACGGCCCTGTAAGGTGGCTTTGTTATCTCGGGAAAAGGAGGTTGTGAGCATGCCTAACCCAAGAATGAGGTGTGAGCAGAAGTGGGGCTGAAGTCCATGTTTGTGAATCTCAGGGACCTAAGTTCATTCTATCATGTTCCACTGTATCCCTCATTGAAGTGTGTGTGTGTGTGTGTGTGTGTGTGTGTGTGTGTGTGTGTGTGTGCTTGCAAGACCCTCCAACTTCCCCACATAGGAAAAAAAAAAAGGCTTTTCTTTCACTTAAAAGCCAGACTGGAGGTGAATGGGTGAAGAGTAGCGGGGTAAGAAGAAACCTTTGTCGTTTACAGAAACTAAAGTCTCCCATGCTTTCCGGTCATTATCTGTGAACTTATCGTGTCTATATTTATTTCTTTTGTTCCTTTTCAGTTCAATTTCCTTTCAATTAAAGCAAAACTCCAGACTTTGGGGATAAGATGGCTGATTAGAAGCTTCCTATGTGTGACCAGGCAATATAACAAAGCACATGTCCTATCATGGAAAAAGAGAAGAGCATGAGAGTTAGGACAGAGATGATAATGCCTCTGTAAAGCATGGAGAAACAGAAAGGCTACACACAAAATGGAGGAAACACTTTTGCCTACAGCTCTGAGTCCCTGGGAAGGGGCAATAAGGACCGAATGAGTTTTACATTATGAGACTGCCATTAGCCTCCGAGTATCTGGTGCAAAATGCTGAGCTTTGAGTCTGAATTTTTTTTTTAACAGGCTCATATGTTTAAACATCTGGTGTTTAACTTTATGCAGAAAGCCTGATAAATAGAAGTGGGTCACCAAGGGTGGGTCTTTAAAGATGTGTAGTTCAGATATAGCAATTGTCTAGCTTTTGCTGGTGCCTGTCTATTATCTTTTGAGACAGGTTCCCATGTAGCCCAGGCTGTCTTCTAACTCCTTGTGTAGTTATGACTTTGAAATTCTGATCCTCCTGCCTATGCCTCCCAAGTGTTGATATTATCAGCAGTGTCGATCACCACATCTATCTCAGATAGTTTTCACAAGAAGAAATACAGATGGCCAGAGAAGACATGTTTTAAATGTTCAAACATTCTTAGTCATAAAGGAAATCCTAATCAAAACTATACTGAGAGTATATCTCAGTTTAGTCATAATCATCATCAAGAAGACAACAGTAAGGAAAGATACGAATGTAGGGGAAAGGAAACGTTTCTGATAAAAATGTAAACCAGTACAACCACTATGGAAATCACAGTGGAAAACAGCCCTCACAGCCCTTCTTAAGCCACTCTTGGCTGTATACCTGAAGGAGCAGAAGTCAACATATAAAAGGGATGTCGGGGTTGACAGCCCCACATTGCCACCCTCACCAGCTTCAGTTCTCCTAGACTTGTAAGAACCTTGACTCAGGCCAAATTGGAGTTGAGGGCCTTGACATTGAAGAGAATTTTGAGACTGGCCAGTATAGTGAAACAGAGCTAAAATTCTGTTTACTATTGATTTTAATATAGGTTTAAGCATTATTGTAATGAGTATGAGAAGAAATGATGCATGCCTAGGTTGGGGTCTGTGCTTCTCAAGGGAGAAGAGGAGAAGGTAAGAGGCACCTGTGTGTATGCGCACCTCAAGGAAGAATGAGCAATAGTCAGAGAGAGAGAGAGAGAGAGAGAGAGAGAGAGAGAGAGAGAGGAAACCTTATTGACTCTTAAGCTACTTCTCAAAAGGTTACTTAGACTCCCTCTCCTTTTTTCTCCTAGAAAATCTGCAGGATTATGGCTGGGAGGGAGATGGCCTTAGGCACTTGGTAATTGGGCTGGAATTCTTGCTTGCCTACTGGCAAAAGCTTCCACCAAGTCCCCAGCTGATGAGTTTCTTCTTTCCGACTTTAAGAAGAAGCCTTTTGACATGAAGCCCTGAGGATATCTATATACCCATGCCCATTGCTTGACTGTATAAAATAGACAAGTTATGGAATCAGCCTAGGTACCCATCCACAGTACGAGTGGATAAAAAGTGTGGCATATACACATCGAAGTATTATTCAACCATGAAGAAGAGAAAAATTATGACATATTCAAGATGAATGCACTAGAGATCACCATATTAAGTAAAATAACCAGACTTAGAAAGACAAATACTGCATTTTTTTCTCACATGCAAAACCTAACTTTAAAAAAAAATCCATGAAAGTAGAAACAGGAATACATGGGAGAAGTGGGCTTATTACAAGGGGGAAGGAGACAAGAGGCAGTAAAAGGTGATGAGTATAGTCAAAGTAGATTTTGTACATGTTAGGAAATGTCAAAATGAAACTCATCTTATAAAATAATATATATTCCTAAGAAAAATATAATCAAGCCCAAATTCCACTGCAGCCTGTTTTCACCCACCCTCATCTCTCAGATCTTGTCCCCTCACTCACTCTTCCCTATCTGCCCACAAGTGCTTTCTTGTCTTCGTTAAAGAACCTACCATGTTAAACACAAATACCCCTTCAATTCTACAACAATGAACTTTTCTTCTTCTGTTACTCATACTTCTCATAAATGTAGGTTTCACTTTCTCCCATTTCAATAATTTTTCATTTCATTCTAGGCCTGTTTCCACCTCCATTTCACTGCTGTCATTAACTGACCTCCTGACATTACTCTAAGCAAAAGTCTCATACAACTATGCAAAGTTCCTAAATCTTTAGTGCAAAGAATGACCACCTAGTGAATATCCTTACCCTCAGGTTAGGCATAGACATGGTCAACCCCAAACCCTCACCAGAGGTCTCATGGTAGTGTCCAGCCTTCCTCCCTAAAAAATGTACTATCCTGACTGCCCATCCTATGGGTTAGCTTTGTCTGTTTCAAGCTTTATATAAACTGAAGCATATCTCTTTTGTGTCTGGTATCTCTTGCTCATATTTGTAAGTATGGCCATAATATTGCATGCACTGGGGGATTATTTACTTTTATTGCTGCATAAATACACAATTGTATACATATGCCACAATTTACCTCTTTTTGTATTAATGAACATGTGAGGTTGTTTCCACATACAGGCATGTTCAACAGTTTCCAGTAAGATTCTTGCCCATGTCTTCTTGGTACACATGTATCCTTAATCATCTGGGTTTTTTTTTGTTGGTGTGTTTTGTTTTTTAAAGAAAGAAAGCTCTGTTTGGGAACACTGTAAATTAGATTGGACCAATTAAGACACAAGAGCACAAGAGCGTCAGCAAGATGGACAATGTTTTCTTGAGCAGCTCCTTCTCTTATGAGAGAGAGAGAGAGAGAGAAGCTGTGGACCTCATAAGAGAAGGCCCTTGGGGACAGCCATGTCCTTTCATGTTATTTCATGCAAGAATCCAGAGAATGGGAAACAAAACTAAACTATATAATTAAAATTAAGTGCAAGTTGCTTGCACCTAGAGTAAAGGTGACTCAGAACCACTGCTCAGAGTGGTCGGTTTAATGCAAGGGCAGGTTGTCCAATTCCTTCTGAACAATAGAGCTGAGGACTGTGGAATTACCTGGGGATGAGGCTCAGAGACTGAAGAGGACTGTGGGTCCGAGTCATCTTTGTAGGTTTTTGCTTTAGTTTGCCTTTCACCCCTGAAGTCAAGGTTAAGACCTTGGTGAACATAGAGGGTTCAAGCTGACTCTGTTCATCCCTTTCTTACAGATATCTATCCTGCCATGGGAGGAAGAAAGGATGTACCACAGAAACCCCAGCAGGTGCTTATCACAGTGTCATAGTAACTGCAGTTTAAAACCTGGGCCGATTTAGAAGTCATTGAAGGGGAGGAGAGAAGACCAGGTGGTTGGCTGCATTGTTCCCTGGAGCTAGAAGGGGGATGGAAGTGATTGCGATGCTGACCATAGGAATCCTTTACATTTATAGCATATAACAGTTTACAGAAAATTCTCTGACATTGAGAAATCTTTATGGTAGCCGGGCAGGTATTATCCTCATTGTGTTCATCTATAGACTAACAAAATTGAAAGGAAGGCAGGGTACTACCTTAATCCACCTCTCCAGTCCCTTTTCAGCAGTACCTAGGTAGAGAAGACGAAAGAGATCTGGAAGTAGCCAGCGCCTCTCAATAGTTGCAAGGATGGGCATGGAGGAGTTGGTTGGAAGGGCCTGTGGTCTGAAAGTTCTACACCTCAGGATAGTTTGGAAACACCCTGGAGGTGCGTCTTCCAATCCTTGCCCTGGAGATAGGGGTCTCTTGAGGCACCTATCATAGTGTTTCAGAAGGTGAAGTTTCACAGAGTTGACAGTGAGATGGTACCGCCCCTCCCGGATGGACGCGCGGGCTCCCTCTGGCACCCAGAGCCTAGAGGCGCAGGGGGGTAGGGTGGGGACCCGAGAAGAACGGCCAGCCCAGGTGCGCCGGGGGTTGGGCAGGAGCCCGGAAGGTGCGCTGCCCCGCCTTACCCCCTCCCTGCGCCTCCCGCGTGAAAGTGAAAGTTCCAGGGCCCCAAGAAGGTCAAGGATTTGGGGGGCGGGGCTGGCGCGGACGTGGGAGCTGGTGCCGGGCACTGGAGGGGCCATGGATAGGCTCGGCCGCCGCCTCCGAGCCAGCCTGAGACTGAAGCGCAGCCAGCGGGGTTAGTGCGGGCCACAGCGCGCGGGGGAGAGAGGGTGTGGGGAGCCCCAGACTGTAGGTTCGGTGGGCACTGGGGTCAGGAACGTGGAGCAGTTTGGGCGGGATTTGGGAGGGCTGGGCAGGAGGCAGGTGAGCTCAAGGGAGCAGGCAGAGGTCAACAAGGGGATAGACCTGCTGGGTCAAAGGGGAGCCTGGTGGCCAGAAACGGTTGTGCGGCCCCAAGAGCCACGTGTCCTTCGATCCAGGAAGCTTGTAGTGCAGCCTTTTTATGGCTAAAGAGCTTGGGCCGTCAACCTTCCCTTCTCTTGGTGCTTCCCTTCCCTACTTAGCTGGCATTTTTTTTTCAGTTCCTGGGAGCCAGCTTGTCCCTGCCCTGCAGATAACCTCGCCACAAAAACTGGTCTCCCCAAGCCCTTAGCACTGACCTCCTTAGGGCAGCCAGGTAGATCAGCTCAGCTGTTTCCTCAATCCTGACCTTGAGTTCTGACCTGTAAAATGGGAATCTTTTCCCTGTCCAGGGTGGATGAGAGGGATGAAATTAGATGTGTCATCGGTTTCCATTCTCCGTATCTGGAAGAAAGGGCAATTAGGATTCATTAATGTGTCCATTCATTCAACAAACATCTGTTGCTGTTTATGTCTGTCTAGTGCTATGGCTGAGCTGTCACCCCCGAGTTTGCTCAGACAAAGCCCATGCTTCTAAAAAGAAAAGAAATGGTTTGTAAGGGTCATTCCCAGAGAGCTCACCCCTTCCTGCACTTGCAAGTGAAGACATCAGGGGCCCCCTCTCATCAGAGGCCTCAGAGCTGAGGTCTGTACTTCCTTCCCAGAGCTGGGAGCTGCAGGGACTTGTGACTGATCTGCTCTTTGTACCTTCTCGCTTCTGCCACTCTCCTCCAGCGTGGTTGTTCTGGCATATGCCTCTTCCACCTGTACTCCAGGGAGAGGGCTGCAATGGCTGGAGCAATAGGCAGGGAGAAGATAAGTCCTCTTTTTGCTACAGAGTTCTGGCTTGGATTTCTTGGGCTTCCTAGACCTGGGTAATCTGCTGCTGAATGGCTGGGGTCTGCTTCCTGGGACTCAGAGGACACAATTCAGTTGTTTTCCACCTCATCCCCATGGCAGCATATGGCTAGCAATGGTACCTGGAGGACCTTCCTTGTGGTTGAGGAACAGGAAGGCACAGAGTCTATGTGTGCCTGGTCTCAAGTTTAGCACCTGTCAAGTCATATGGGTATGATTCCTTCATCTTTCTTGTTGTCCTCCTGCTTCCTGGGGCATTTTCCCTTCTGGTTCACTGGCTCAGGCAGTTTTGTCTTAGAGGTGTGTGTGTGTGTGTGTGTGTGTGTGTGTTTAAAACACTAGTGGGGACGACTGTTATGGTAATTCTGGGCTGCTGGCAGTTCAGCAAAGAACAAACAACAGCTTTTCAGATCAAGGTTCCCTAAAGTCCCCTCTCTTACCTTCAGGTGGTTGTGGGAGGGGCTTACTGGTGGAGGAACAAGTGGAACCAGACTCCTGACTTCCCTAGAAGTTTGGCTCCTCCCTTGATTAAAATTGAGGATAATAATCCATTCTAGGACATCGGAATCAAGTAAAGTGTCTTCTGTTATACAGGAGTTTGATGCATATTGGTCCTTCTCATGCTTTGCTGTGAAAACCTCTTTTGAAGGGGTGTGGGGATGGAGAAAACACTCTTAGTTGGATATTTTAAACCCCAGCACAAAGGTCTAAGTTACTTTTCTTTGGTCTGGGATTTCTGACTTTGCTGGTCCCTTGTTTCTCCTGATAAAGCAGGAGGAAATGGAGTGGAAAGGAGGCCCCAAGGACTGAGGAAAAGACATTTCCTGAGGTTCTCGGATGACCAGGAAGATGACTCTGGCCCTCCAAGCCATTTGCTCACCACCCAGGCCACCCCACCCCTTAACCCCTCCCTACCATGAGATGTTTACTATGTAATACACCAGAAGGCCTGAGCCTGGGTTTGGAACTTTTATGATGTTCCTTTGTATAGATCCTGTTCATTTTCAATTGCCTCCGAGTGACCTAATGCCTCTGGTTTCCCTTCCATACTAGGCATGTGCTTGTTCCTTAAGGCAACCAGTAAAGATTACGCAACATGTCTATACAGGATACAAGGAAGACACAAGGACTACCTGGGGTGTCTTGCTTCCCTGTTCTCATGATTCCAATTCTCATCATCTGTACTATGATTGGCGCTTCCCCCACAAGTCAACGTTGGGTGTCTGAGTCCTGCATTTTATTGGTGTCACAGTTACAATGCTCTTAGGAGCAGAGTGACAGCCTTCCTTCTTACCATAGCAACACACTTCCTCCCAGAGGGCTGCTAATTCTTTGCAGGAGTGGCAGACACAGGCACCAGATCATTTTGCTTCTTCTCTCCCCATTAAGTTACTTCCTGGCAAAGGCTCTTTCCTCTTATCCTGTACATTTCCTTATTCAGGACTTTTTGTGAGAAACCCAGGTTATCTGTGACTACTTTCCTTCTCTTCCTCAACCTCAAGACACAGTACTGGGGATGCCACTTAGCTTATTGTCTTGGCCCAACCAGAAGAAAGGCTGAGAAGGAGTGAAGGGAGGGGTGAAGATACTCTTTACCCCTACTGGTTCTGATGCAGCCAGGCCCCTGCTCTAAGCTGGGAACCATTTCCTGAGTCATTGTTTCATTTTAGTAAAGATGATGAGAGAAAGAAATCTACTGGAACCCTGGAATAGTGAGAGAGATCTATGCCTTACATCAGGAGAGATTACCGGGGGTGGGGTGGGGGTTGTAGGAATCACCTTCACAGCTATTCTGTATATCTGGACCTCACAGACGTGGGCTTTGTCCTTTACACCATCAGAAGAGGATCTATTGATTCTTAGGACTCCCTCTCTTGTTACAAGTTATTAGTACATTTAGAAAATGATTGGGAAAGTCTACTTATCTGAATCAGGTCAAGGAAGTGGCATCTTGGCTGCAAGAAGTGTTCAGTCCTGTGTTCCTGGAGATCCTGGATGTTTTAGAATTCACCAGTTGGCCTGGTGGGACTTTGCAGCTTCCGATGATTACTTGAGAAGTTGATGGTCGAGAATAAGGGATGTAAAATACCTATGCTGTGCCCCACGAGGCGCTGGAGTCCATGGTCTGATTTTTCCAGGCATCCCTCACTGCCTGAGGTTGTGAATAAACTCACCACATAGTCTGCAGGCACTGGAATTCAAAGCCCTTAGCCCAGAAGCAGCTGTGCCTTGAGATGTTTGCTCATGACCTTTTCTGTTACCACACCCTGGGGCTCTTGGGAGGAGCCAAGAGCTGAGCTGTAGTGCCAGGATGCTGCTTCTGTCAGTGCCCACACTAAGCTGCCTCGTGGGTCTTTTCACATCCTTCTTGCTCAACTACAGAGTACACAGGATGGAAACTGCTCTCTGGCATTGGGAGACAGCGCATGGTTCAGCTCAATAAAGCTGTGATTGGAGACCAAAGCAGAAGGCACTTTCTCAGGCTTTCTGTGGCCAGCCTGAAGGCGAAAGAACATTCATGCCCCCAAAGCTCAGAATGATGGAAGGACAAGGGGTAGGCCGAACCCTCAGGCTGCTCGGAAATCTCTTGCCACGACTTCGAGCAGGTCAGAACTAGATTGCCTACTTCCTTTTTCGGAGGATCCTTTTTTGGGCTGATTCTTCCTGCAGTGCTCCTCTTTTCCCCATGTGATTAAACCAGGAGGATGACCTTATCAGTTTGCAGAGGTAGTCATGTTTGTTTCGGAGGTCTTTCTGTGGTTACAAAAAAATGTCCTATGGATCAACTCTGGTTATTTAGTACAAATTTACTCAGGGCTCACAAAATACCCAAAACTGCCACAGCAGGCAGACAGTACAGTGTCAGGCATCAGGCCTCCAAGAACCTCCATAGCATGGCTTCTCGGTTTCTACATCAGTGTTTTCTTTACTTCCTGTGTCACTCCACAGTTTCAAGTTTCCCAGGGCAGGTATGGAAACTGCCCACTTGGCTCTGGTCCTGCCTGGTGCCTGCTGGTGCCTGGTCAGGCTTTGCACTGTGGCCTTGAGGCATGGTTGTTGTCCAGATTTTCACACACACTACAGAATGGAGGAATGGAAGAAATACTCAAGGGGCCCTTGAATCTCCATTTTAGGACAATCCCAGAACAATCTTGGGGAAGCTGTCACAGAACCGGAAAAGATCCAGGAGCATTCTCCATCTAGCTTTGCTGGAGGCCAGCACTTCTTTGAATACCTTCTTGTTGTTTCTTTAAAGAAAAAGCGTTCAGGGGAAGACTATGAACCTATGATCACCTACCAGTTTCCCAAGGTAAGGATTGGGGGAGAGGTGGGGCCTGAGGATGGAGGTGGGAGGACAGAGGTGTGTTTAAAAGGTAACAGAGTTCTATGTCTTACCACGCTGGCTGCCCGGGCTCTAGCTCTGAGCTCACTGCTCTCGTTTCCTTTGTGGCCCAGCCCTAGTTTTCTGTAATCACCCAGAGAATCTAGGTCTGACTGCTTTGTGACGGACTGACTGAACCTCTGGAGCAGGGAAACAAGCCTCTCGTGCTCTTGCCCCTTTGGGAACCTTCTAGTTCTTCCAAATTCCACCTCGGTCACCTTTTCCTACAGACAAACCCAGCTTCTGCTAGAACTCCTAAGAATGTATGGCCTTCCTGGTTGTGTGGTAGAGAATCAAGCAGGACCCAGACTCAAACACAGCCTAAGATCAAACTCTCAAAGTATTTGAGTTCTTCTTCTCTGATCATACACCGGGTGAGGCACAATGTGCTCTCCTCACCAGCCTCTGTTGTTAGCAGGTGTAGCAACTGGACAGGTTGCTTCTTTTCTATGATGTGGTTTCTTTCTGATGCCACCTTCTCAGGCAGTTGGTCCAGTTGGCCTTTCTAACCTCCTTTTAAAATATGTAAATCCTTAGGATACTGAATTCCAACCCAAGGTTGTGTTGATGTGGCCCAGAACAAATTGTTTTCTCTTTGGAGTCCTTCCAACTAGACCTAGAGTTCAGACTGTATGGTAGCAACCAAAGGCACCTTTGTACTCCATGCTGGTCGGAAAGAATGCTGACAGGCTTCTGACCTCTGCTTCTCTGCTTAAATTCCACTGTCTTTTCCTTACAGAGGGAGAACCTGCTCCGAGGTCAGCAGGAGGAGGAAGAACGGCTGCTCAATGCCATTCCTCTGTTCTGCTTCCCTGATGGAAGTGAGTGGGTTCCACTCACAGAGTATCCCAGGTAACTACTCAGCCTGCATGCAAGGGTATCAGATTTGGATGGAAGGGCAAGTGTGTGGCTCTTGTCATCCCCTCACCTGGTATGAATGCTGAGTTTTTGCCTGGGAATTTTTTTGCCTGGGATCCTTTAGACAAATGATTGAAGCTGTGACCTGACCTCTATCTGAAGACTTTTTAAGAGTTTCTTATCTGTTCTTAGAAGAAATGGTCTTTTCTTTTTTTCAGTCTGGACTAGAGAGAAAGACTTTGGCCTCTACAATATGGAAAAGGTTCTTACATCATGAACACTAGAAGTAGACCATGACTTCAATTTTTAGATAAGAAGTAATCTCAGAGCCTTACTTACCTGGTCTTTAAAGTGGTGATAATAACTGAACCTTCTTCAAAAAGGTTCAATTGTGTCTCAAATGAGATGCTGTATTCGAGTGTGACACCGACAAGTGCTTAGTGACTACTGTGATTATCCCCATGATTAATCAGCAGCTTCTTTGTGTCTTCCTTTCCACTCCTCTGATGCTGACTTCACTTTTGTTTTAGAATCTCATGAGCAAATAATACACCATTGGTCTGTTCTCTCTTAGGGAGACCTTCTCATTCGTTCTGACCAATGTGGATGGGAGCAGGAAGATCGGATACTGCAGGCGCCTCCTGGTTGGTGCTACTCAGAACTGCCCCTTCCTATCCCCAGACTGTTCAGCTCCACAGCTGGGCTTGGCGAAGCCTCAGCTACAAAAGCTCAGGCTCTGTGGGAGTGGGCTTACGGGGAGAGTACGCCTCAGCACACACTGCGTGTTGATGTCCCTTCTGGAATCCCACAAGAACAAGGACTTGCTGCCCCTCCCCTTAGCTGCCACCAGGCTCCAGCCTGTGTGCTCCCAGCTCGATAGTTCTACACACAGTAAGAGGCTCCAGTTGGACCCTCTTGTAGTCTTCTGTATCCAGGCCTGCTTGCCTTGTTCCATGGAGCCTCCCAAACACTCTGAGATTTGAATGATGAGGTTTAATTCTTGGCTTTCTAGACACCTTTACAATCCTTTCCTCTCTAGACATTTCCTCATGGCTAAGACAAACATGTTTTTGTTCTCACTGAACTTAAGCTCATGTTGGCCATGAGTCAGTGTTTACCTTTGGGTTTCTAGCCCCGGAAGGCTGCCACTACCACCTCCTTCCTCCTTTTCCTCCTCTTCCTCTCCCTCTTCCTCCTCCTCTTCTCAGTATATACCCATTGTATAAACAAATAGGTTTCATAGTTTTTATGTGTGATCCATGTACTTGAATCATATTTACTATGCCCACCATACCAGTTCCTTTTCTTTTCCCAAACACTCACCTCTCTAATTTCATGTTTGTAATCCTTTTCTTTATTTTTTTAAAAGTGTATGAGTGACTGCACGTGCACTGTGTGCATGCCTGTTGCCCATGGAGGACAGAAGAGGGAGCTCGCTAGAGTCTCTGGAACTGGAGTTAGTTACACAAGGTCGTGAACTGCAGTGTAGGTGCTGGGACCTAAACCTTGGTCTTCTGAAAAAGCAGCAAATATTCTTAACCATTGAGCCATCCCTCCACCACCCCATCTCTCTTTTTTAAAGACTTATTTTCTTTTAATTATGTGTATATGCGTGTGTGAGCGTGTGGGATATGTGTATATGTGTGTTCGTACCTTATGAGGCCAAAGACATCAGGGACATCTCCGGAGCTGGAGTAGAAGATTGCTGCGAGCCATCCAATGTGGGTTCTGGGAACTGAATTTGGATCCTCTGGGAGAGCAATATGCGCTCATAACCACTGGTGCACATGTCTAGCCCCTCATGTTTTTATTTATGTCTTATTTTTCTAAAATCCAAATCATGTATATGAGATAGAAAACACATTCTGTGCCTACTTTCTTTTGCCAACTATATCTGTTTGTCATAATTTTATTCTTCTTATTAGCTAAATAATATTCCATTTTGTTTCTATAGCACACTATCTTTTCACTTGTTGAAAGACACTTGTACTGATTGCACAAGGTGGCAGTTGTAAACTAATCATCCTCTTTTGACTTTGGTGGCTGTTTTGACCCTTTTCCTATCTGTTCCATGAATAGAACCTCTGTACAGACCTTTCTCCATCCAACTCATTGACCAGTTCCATCTGCAGCACTCTACCTTTTGTCCCATTAGTCTCAAGTGGGAGAAACCCTTGTGAAGGCTGCAACCCTGAAGGAAATTCTTGTCCCTCCCCAGCCTGCTGGTCCTGGTCCTCGCCTTCCCAAAGTATACTGCATCATCAGCTGCATCGGCTGCTTCGGCTTGTTCTCCAAGGTAGGGTTAGGACAAGATTCCTTGGGAACCTGTTAGACAGGCCTGTTCAGTACTCTGGCTTTGCCTGGCAGCTTGCCTTGCAACTTAAGCTCTTGGTAGAGCGCCTTCCCGATAGCCATGCCAGCATCAAGGATATTGGGTAAAACTTAGACAAGAGAGACTTGGACTCAACCCTATTTCAAGGAAATCTAGAAGGCTGTTTCTCCTGCAGAAAGACCTATTGTCCATTCTTGCTCTTATTTTCCTGGTTGCTATGAGGCTCAGATGAGATATAACATGTGGAAATTTTCCACAAAAGGGAATTCACCCTATTATTCTGAAGGCAAATAATATACAGTAAGGATCCCCATAATTACCCTGATTCTGATGAGGTTAGAAGAGAAATTGGTGATTTGTGTTGCTGGGGCAATGATCAAGGCAGTCTCTCAAAGTGAACTTGACCTATCTTGGTGGCCAGAAGAATGCTGGGTGTAGGAGAGGACTCCAGTGGCTTCTTCTTGGGTGGATCTTACTTCTGTGGATTACATTGAGGGCTGATGTCAGCCTCACCCCGATGACAGTCCAGAAGAGGAAATAGGACAGTGATACCCAGAAAGTTAGGCTTCTAGGTTCCTGATCCAGCCAGTGCCAACATGGGAGATGACTTGCTAGGCTTAGGAGTTTCATGTCAGTTTTAGGAGAAGGAAGGAATATGAGAGACAATCAGAAGAAGTCTTTGAAAAATAGGTTTTGTCCTGGAGTTGGAAACCAGTTGGTAGATGGGCCTAGAAAATACTAAAGAACAGACAGAACCAGTGTGAGAGTCTTGGGCACTCAGTTGAATCTGGCTAAGCCTTCCTTCCTGTGGTTCTTTCCCTGCAGATACTGGATGAAGTAGAGAAGAGGCATCAGATCTCCATGGCTGTCATCTACCCATTCATGCAAGGTCTCCGAGAGGCAGCCTTTCCTGCACCTGGAAAGACGGTCACCCTTAAGAGCTTCATTCCTGACTCAGGCACAGAGGTGGGTTAACAAGTGTGCAATCCTCTCCATGGCTGGCTCCTCTCACCTTGATTCTTTCATTCACTAGGTTTAAGTATAGGGAAGCTGAACCAGGCATTAAAGTTATTGGCAGAGCTAAAAAGTCACAGAAATGTACTGTTCCTTCTAACCTGATGCCCACCAGCACCTACTTACCACTGGTCAGTCTGCTAAGTTTGTTCCTAGTCTCCATATGTGCAGTTGTTCCCACACTGTAACTAACCTAACCATTCTCTGTGTGTCCTGTATCTCTATCCCATAGTTTCCATCTGTTTTACTTCTTATCACTCATTCCCACCCCTATGTCCACACCCATCTCATGAAGTACTACCACTGGTCTAAGTCACTAAAGAGCTCAAGGCAGCAAGTAGACTTCCATTCCAAATCTCTGAGATGGGAAATTCCACATGCACCTTTGAATCTGGTCATCCCCACAGAAGAACCAGGGAGTCACTAGGAATTTTCAGTTGCTGGAAAAATACTGAAAGGAAAAATGAGTACTGATGTACTCCGTCAAGCTATGCATTTTCTGGGTGAAGAGTAGTAAGCAGATGGCTTCTAACCTCATGGAGATGAAGGTCTCATAGAGAACGCACACCAGGAAGAGTGGAAATGAGTAAACACACTGTGAACATACAGTTAGAGATTAGACAGTCACAAAGAAAGAAAAAGCAGTGTACATCGTGAGAAAAAAATGAAATCTTAAGATGACTAAGGTGGGCCTCTGGAGCTGAAGGATAATAATGAAGAAAGGAAAGCAATGCATGAGAGGCCTGACCCAAGCCAGGCTTTAAGCAGGAGAAGTGCTCTGCTTTAGAGCCTGCACACAGTAAAGCGTGTGCCCCAGACTGGACCTCATGAACCATAGTGAAGAGTCTACCGAGCTGTCCTCAGAGCAGAAGGAAGTCACTGGTGGGTGAGCTAGGATCAGACCTGCCCTGTGGGGAGAATGGGATAGGCTGGCCTGGTCTGTGATTTCTTTTATTACTGAACCCTTTCTCTTTGGTTTCCTTACAGTTCATCTCACTGACACGGCCCCTAGACTCCCACCTTGAACATGTGGACTTTAGTGTTCTGCTGCGCTGTCTCCATTTTGAGAAGATTATTCAGATCTTTGCCTCTGCAGTGCTGGAAAGGAAAATCATCTTTTTGGCAGAGGGTCTCAGGTAAGCTCAGCCACTGACTGGCCACACTAAGCTGCATCCCTGGGATCAAGGGAATATACTGGAACTTCTTTAAGGCAGTCAGATTCTAGGGCCCATGTGTGCACTTTCCAGCTTCCAGTTCCAGGATTGCATTTTAGGCCTAGAGAAAAAGGTAGTCCAACTTGTCCAGCCATCTCCAGACTTGAACTTGATTGCTGCCTATGATCTAAGAAGGACATGGAGTATTCCTGATATAACACAGGCTTGGCCAGCCAGGGTGAATGCCGACATGGATTCTGCCCTTTCAAGATTAGGCTAAGTGTGGAAAGAGGGTGTAGAAGAAGACAGGAAGTTCTATAATGGCATGGAGGATATGCTAATCTATCTATTTGTAAACTCACTCAACAAGTATTTATTGCATGTCAGCTGCTTGCCAGATGCCAAGCATTGAGATAGCAAGAAGACTGTGTTTATCCTTAAGTAGATGAAGGTTTATGTATTGGTTTTCAGCATATGTACTGAAACCAGCAGAATGACTTTCAAATCTAGTTCTTCTACCTTTAGCTATGATTCCCCTTAGGCCAGCTTCTTAACTTTTTGAAGTCAAGATCAATTTTTTTTTTTTTTTTTAGAATAGAAATGATGTGGACATTTTCATAGGGTTGTGATGAGGATTAAAGGTGATCACGCATAGTGGTAGACACCCAGGCCCTACCAGGTGCAGATTGATGAGGACTAGCTGCTACTCTCCACCAGTTCCCAGCTGAGTATGTACCCATGTGTCTCAGTAACAAAGTCATCATGTGTTGGCTGCTACTTTTGAGAGGATTTGAGTCTGAGAAAGGATGTGGAGAGACGTGTGGCAGGCAGAGAAGAAAAATTGATAAAATCAGTAGGGGATTGACTATGAAGCCCTGGCTGGCTTGGAGCTCACAGAGATCTGCCTGCCTCTACCTGCTGGGACTAAAGGTTTGAGCAACCTCAGCAAGAAGCAATACTTTTGAACTGAGCCCTGGTACTCAGAAAAAGAAAAGGAAGTTGACAGAAGTTGACAAACAACAAAGGATCAAGGGAATGACACGAGTTCTGGAAGAAAGGAAGCTTGGCAGGGATCAGGGGTCTGTGTGTTAAAAAAATAGTAACATCATCAATATCCAAGAAGAAAACTAGGCTAAATCATTTTTGTTTTGGAGGTGATTCTTCTACTCTGGACCCTATGTAGAGGAAGTTTCTGTGGTAGCTGGGGCTCAGTTTCCAACTAGGTACTTCTGATCAGTATTTAGGAAGTTTCAGGAACTTTCTCCAGGAAATATTACAACTTCCTACTTTCTTCTCACACAGAGTTTTCAGATCCTGGAGGCTGGCGCTGGGAGGGGACTTCCAACCAGCCAAGTTTGTTAGGGAGGCACTCAGAGAATTGATCTTTCTAACTCAGGAAATGCTCGCTTGATACCAAGGTTTCCGCATCTGTGTTTTTATTGGCCTTGGGTGTGGGGTAATTTGGCTGGAGACATGAAAATCTATGAGAGCTAGTGGAGAATAGGAAAGCCGGAGACAGGCTGGGTATGGTGTGGGTAAGGAAGGTGGCTGAATTGTGACTGGGATAGTAATGACAAGAGGAATCCATGTCGCAAAGTTTTGAGGCGTCACCTCTGTGGGACTTTCCAGAATCTCTGAGTATTAGTTCCTGGAACCAAGGAATTTCCCAAGCTAACTCAAGAGAGTAACCTGGCAGCTTTCATAAGGCTTCAGAGAAGCATGGGAGGACATGGCTGTGCATGAGGGCCCTGCTTCTGCTCCAGAGCCAGGTGTTAACTGGCTTGTTTCTTCACTGTGTTGAGTTTTTCAAAGAAGGGCCAGTGTTATTCTTCCAGTGATCCCAGTCTTTTGCAGAGAAGAGACTCAATCATATCCAGTTTAGATGCAGACATGTCTTCCTCCCTCCCCTTTTCTGAGCCACCTTTATTGTTAGCCAGTAATGACTTGAGAGGACTAGCTGGGTATAGAGATTAAAGGGGGCCCCACCCTGGTTCGTGAAGCCTTGCCTATCTTGATTTCTACCCTTCTCATAGCAATGAGTAGCTACAAGCTCTGTGATCAGCATGGCTTCCAGACTTGAATTTTTTCCCAGTACAG
Source organism: Rhynchomys soricoides (assembly GCA_019843965.1). Lineage (NCBI taxonomy): Eukaryota > Metazoa > Chordata > Mammalia > Rodentia > Muridae > Rhynchomys > Rhynchomys soricoides. Next base: position 102,458 of record JADRCH010007897.1, read on the forward strand.
GAACACTGCCAGTAGTTACTGTAGGTGTGGGGCTCCGAGCCAGTGGATAGGAACAGAAGCCTTGCTGACAGTCTCTGTTCTGTGTTCCAGTACCCTGTCTCAGTGTATCCATGCTGCAGCTGCTCTGCTTTACCCATTTAGTTGGGCACACACATACATCCCTGTGGTCCCCGAGAGCCTTCTGGCCACTGTCTGCTGCCCTACCCCCTTCATGGTTGGGGTACAGATGCGCTTCCAGAGGGAAGTTATGGAGAGTCCCATGGAAGAGGTAAGGTGCATCAAAGAGAGTGATTTAGAGATTGGTGGGCTTGGATTCATAGCCCAGCTCTGCTGTCAGCAGCTGTATGATTTGGGGCACATTACATCTCTTTAAACCTGAATTTTATTTATTAGTAAAATGGGGATATGTGTCTTCAGTTGCTAGAGATTAGGGGAAATGACATGGCTAAGCTGATAGCTTGGTATCTGACACACATCCATGTTCAGCCAAAGTTAGCCCTCTTCTCTTGAATGATTGCTCTTTGGGATTAGGAAGCAAGATGTTGCTTATTCTGAGCTCACGAGACTGTCTTATTAGCCAATTATTTCCATTGAACAGTCACCCTCATTTCAGTCAAATGAATGATCACAGCTGGCTTGTACAATGCACACCCCACTAGTATTCAAATTCCTTGGAAACAAGCCTTTTTGTAAACTGTTAAGTCTTGAAAACGAAGATTTTTGCAACAAGTACCATCTTTAGCTCAGAACTCAGTTGAGTAATTATAGTACATATTCAAATCTCTTTGAATTTGTTGCTTCTTGTTTCTTGGCAATCATCCTGACATAGAAGAGGGTTCAGTTGTGTAAATGGGCAGTAATCACATACATTTACCCTCAAAGTTGGACCAACAATTTGAAACATATACTCTGAGCTAAGGATAGTATATCACTATAGCTGAATACAGGACAGATTGAAAAGCTCAGCCTTGACTAACCATTGACTCACAGTGCAGAGGCAGGTTACCTATTGAGGTATATTAATGCAAGCACTAAAGGAGGGGGAAGTAGTCCTAGAAGGAAGATTTCCCCTTTTACAAAAGAGGTTGGTGAGTTCTAGCAAACCTACTGCTTAGATAAGGCTGCAATAGAACTCAGAGAAAGGCCCTTCTTTAGATGGTGCTACTGGCCAGGAAAGAAGGATGTTTCCTTTTGTTTTTTCCAGCTCTTAGGTTGAGTACACATGCCCTGTGAACAACCCTTAGCCCCATGACTAACTAGAGCAGGGTATCAGCCCTACTTTAGCAATAAAAGGTAAAATGTCTCAACCCCAGAAGTTGTGTAACTTCTCTCCTCCAATGCTGGGGCTCCTCCACCGATAGCCAGGCAGGAATACAAACAGGGCCAGTAAGGCTCTGGCTCTTGCTACTTAAGTGTTTTTGCTTAATTTTATTTCTTTGCAGCTGCTCTAAGAAATGGGCAAGACTGATAAAGGAAGAAGTCCATATGGTGTGTGTGTGTTGTGGGGTGGGGGTGCAAGGTTTTCTGATTCTCCACATAAGCTCCCTGAAAGGACTTACTCCATAGACAATATGACCAGAATACTGAAAAGACTTCTGGGAACAACTTCAAAAAATACTCATGTGTACATTTCTCCCCACCCCCAAAAGAACAGCTTTCCTTGCATCAAAGCATTCAAACATACAGATACATGTGGCTTCAGGCCCGGACTAGTTGAGCTCTTCTCTTCTGACGATGGATAATTACAGTGCAGCTATGTTTTGGCAAACTTTCCAGTTTCTCTTTCCTTACATTTGGAAATAGGAACATGTAGAGACCCTTCATTCTATTATCAAGACTCAGGTTAGAAACTGAAAATAGGGACCCAAAATAGACATTAAATAGACATTAGACATCAAATAGACATTGAATAGACATCAAATAGATATCAAATACCAACACAGAATTTGGAGAACTATAGTTCATTGGTGAGCAAATCTCTGTGTATTTGTATTATTTTGACAGTGTCATTGTTGCTGTTTTTGAGTGTAAGTTTTAAAATTAATACAGGGTGGTTGTGGTATCTCTTGCTTAAAATCACAGAACTCAGAAGGTAGGAAGATCAGGGTTCAAAACCACACTAAGTTACATAAGATCCTGTCTCAAAGCAGAACCAAGGAATAATGTCCGAGTTTATTGAGTTTTTATGTCACAATCTAATCCTACTTAAAAGACTTTAAATATTGGAAGTGGTCCAATTAGCTAACAATACTTTGAAGAATCAGCAACATTTGACAGTCTCGTGGTCAAAACTGCAAGATTCTCAGGCTGTGTGGTGATGGTCTCGGAACTTGGTCTTGTACTGTCTCATTTGCAGCCTATACATGCATAGTGCCCATGCTTTGTTTCCTGTCCTCTTCCTGTTGACACCGGGCTCATGTTCTTCCCTTGTTGAATTTCTAGATGGAAGTTTCGAGGCTGTCAGTTTTTAATTACCTGTATCCAGGCAATGGTATGTTAACCATGCATACTATTACTTACCTCCACCAATTTGAAGGAGCTTTTAATAGACCCCTAGACAATTGTACATATGGTTGTTGCAAGTGTCAAAAGATCAAAACATGACTTCTTCTGTCCTTATGCTGACCAGAGGACATGTTGAAGGAGAGCTGGAGAGAGGGATGTGATCCCAAAGACCACAATTTAGGCCTGGAAACTATAATCTGCTATTTCTCAGCAGCCTCTGGGAATTGTATGCCAGGGGGCACACTAAAGAAATTGCTGACATGACTGTTCCATGATATGGTTAAGGTTTTTATTATAGATATGAGAGAACTGCCAGAGGCACCTGGAAGATACTCAAGCAGAGACAGAAAGGAGACTGAACAGAGCCAGCAGATTAGGCATGACCAGGGCCAGGGAAGTGGGAGAGAATGGTGGAGTGAGATAGCAAGCTATAGATAATAGAGCACAGCAAGAGAGAGAATAGTAAGAATGAGAAGGGGTGGACAATAGTGAGAATAGCAAGAGCAGAGAATGGCTGGGTTATAGGAAGGATGAGTAGATGGAAGCTTATGGCAGAGCTGGGAAGAGCTAGTACGTCAGTGGGGACTTTGAAGTGTATAACAGATATCCTTGATATTGAGGGAGCCCAGAAGCCAGCATGGGCTTTGACAGGATGATAGGTTACCACAGGTAGCCATATGTCCCTTCTGCTAGAAGTAATGGAAATGACTGCTTTCGAAAGATGGGAATAGGCTTCACTATTTTCTGAGGAATGTTGGCTTTTATCTAACCACGCAAATCCTCCTATAGTCTAGGTTGAGCTCATGTCTGGATATTTGGACTGCCTTTTAGAGTTGGGGATTTGGAATTTCCATTGGATCTGACAGGAACTTCTCTAGGTTTATCTCATCTGCAAAATGTAGTGCCTGCTTTACAGAGAACCATGGGTACAATTAAAACATGCAAAGTAAATATAGTGTGTGTACCATGGACATGCTCTGAATTAGGAAGTAGTTTCTATAAATCCTATACTTGTTGTGTTTTCTTTTACCATTTATTGATGATGATCATGACTGATGATGACGACACAGCGTCACTCTGTATAGCCCATTCTAGGCTTGGAACTTAAGTCAATCTTCCTGTTTGCCTCAGGATCCCAGAGTACTAAGGTTAAAAGTATGCAGCACCATTCCTGGCATGCTCACTGCTTTGAGTGAATGACTGTAACTGCTTTACATTTACTTCCCTTCCACCTTGGGTGTACACACACACACACACACACTCACTCTTGCTACCTGGGAACTTGGGTTTCTAGGAAAAAAAAAAGGGGGGGGGGGGAGATGAAAATGCCAGGCAGGAAATGCTAATTACAAATGCCTATGTTGCTACTACCTGGGCTTCAGGTAGAGTCATGACCAGAAAAGGTGTTGATAGTTGAGATTTATGAAGAGATAAAGCCATTCTGTGTTTATTTCAGGTCCTGTTAGTGAATCTCTGTGAAGGAACCTTCTTATTATCGGTAAGTGTCTGCTTTTCGGGCATCTGCAGGCCTACCATCAACACAACCTTTTAAGTCTCATGATGTCTCACTGATCTCAACAGACACTTGGAGAAAGACTTCTTCCCCTCATGAGGAGGCCTCAGCAAAAACCCAGAGGCCTCTATGAGGCAATCAGGGACAGTGTCTTTTGAGCAAGTAATATACACTGATGGGGACCCCTTGCTCATACCTGGGTTGAATCTGGAGGCAAAGAAATGGCTTGTGTTCCTCTTTGTGGAACAGCAGTTTGGGGTAGAGTAGGGCAAGAACTCATACTCTTCACATTCTCCTCCTCTTCCTGACCTTATAAGACTGCTTGGCCTTGATCTAGCTCTGTTCTCTCCTAGGTTGGTGATGAGAAAGACATCTTACCACCAAAACTTCAGGATGACATCTTGGACTCTCTTGGTCAAGGGATAAATGAGTTAAAGAGTAAGTTTTAGACTCCTCTTTTAAAGACTGTAGGTTTTTCTAGGGAGCTTGAGGAAATTATTCCCAACTTGTTTAGTAAAATGAACTTGTTTAGTAGCTTCTGTGACCCCTAGGTCCTGAATATGAGTTTTTTTTAAAGATCATAGAGAATCCAAACCCAGGTTCCTAGACTCCTCTCTCTCTCCCTCCCCCTTTCCCCCCCTCCATCCCTCTCCCCTGCATGTGCCACAGACTTATAGCAATCCTTCTTAGAGACTCCTTTAGGATTGCAGGCATGAGCCATCCCAGGCTCACAATCCTATAAAATCAGTTATTTACTCTGGTTATATGCCTTTCCTGGAAACTTCTGGACAGTAATGAAAACCAAAATTAGAGGTGAATCTGAGTAATTTCATCCTTCTATTGATCCAAGTTTTTTTTTGTCTCCTGTAGCTTCAGAACAAATCAACGAGCATGTTTCAGGCCCTTTTGTACAGTTCTTTGTCAAGACTGTGGGCCATTATGCCTCCTATATAAAACGGGAGGCTAGTGGACAAGGCCATTTCCAAGAACGATCCTTCTGTAAGGCTGTTACCTCCAAGACCAAGCGCCGATTTGTGAAGAAGTTTGTGAAAACACAACTTTTCTCCCTATTCATCCAGGAAGCAGAGAAGAGCAGGAATCCTCCTGCAGGTACACATAGACCCACCAAATCATTAGCAAACGTCTCCCTTAAGAGGAGTCCCAGAATATTTCTCTACAGTGGCAGACAGACTAGAAGGGGGTGGGGCAAAGCATTTAAAAAGCCTCCATTAAAAGTAGGTTTTAAAAAATCTAAGCATACATACAACAGTTGTAACTTCCATTAGTGAGGGCAGTAACCTGAGGAGATGCTTTCAGGGACTGGTATTTAGTAGAGATGTCTGTTTAATCACTCAGCAGCCTGGGCTCTCCTTTGTTTTATTCTGGAGCTAATTACTATTTGTAGGTCCCCATTTGAATGCTGTGAGGGTCTAGATATCTTGGAGCTTTTGGGGGCCTTTCTGTTTTTGTTTTTTTTTTGGTTTTGTTTTGTTTGTTTGTTTTTTGTTTTTGAGACAGTCTCATTATGCAGCCTCAGATTCCCAATAGCTAGGATTATAGACATGTAATTTCACAGATTAGACTTCAGAACTGCATTCACTCTGAGCTCATAAGCATGTCTGCCTAACAAATTAGATGCCTCTAACACCTATTTGAACCCACAGGCTATTTCCAGAAGAAAATACTTGAATATGAGGAACAGAAGAAACAGAAGAAATCAAGAGAAAGGCCGTGAAGTAAAAGCTGTGGTGAGCAGGAGTGTCTCAAGCTACAGCTAGAACTACAGGCCAATCTGGACTTTGGCCCTTCTAGTGTGACAGAGTCAGTGAGGCTCTCAGCCCTGGAATCCATGGCCTTCTTGCAACTGATAACCCAGTCTTACTGCCAAGTGGTGTCTGAATCTGGGAGCCTTGGTGTCAGGGTTTCTCAGAACTTTGAAAGTTCACATCCAAACTCTTGGACCTGTACTCAAAAGCTGCATTTTTGGCAGAGTGGACACAGTGGATACAGTTATTGTGGTTGCTTGATTAGAAGTTGATAGCACTGCTGTCTCCTATGAACTTCTGTTATAAAATCCTCAATATAGAACACTGTGGCCCAATGACCCATGTACAAAATAGTGGTCTGACATGAGGATGAGAATAAAGATGAAAACCTTGTTGTTTGTCAATCTAGGAGGCAGTGCATGGGAGAAAAAAACTGAACTAGACATGGAGGATGACCTGGTCATGCCAGCATGGAAAATCACAAAATCGGGGGTCAGCAGCTTCATTTTCAGTAAGAGGAGTAAGAAATGTTGATCAGAATGGCCACAGCAGATCAGTTGGTACTAGTCAGGTGTGTTTCCCAGAATCCTGAGCAGAGACTGCTCTAGGAGGAGGCAGCTGCGGCCCAGGACCGCTTAATAGAAGAATTCCTGGTCAACAGAAGTCCTTGAAGGCTACTCCAAGACTTCCATCAAAAGGTCAGACCTAAATTTACCTTCAGTTTTGGGCATCTTATCAAGTGTATTAAGACTTTAGTTCCTTCTCTAGCTAAAAGTAGAACAATTCCTGCACTGCCAGTTTTTCCACATTACAATCAAAAGTATTTAGTACTTTTAGTTACCTAGGCTCTTTTATCTGTACCTCTAAACCCTGCAAGAGAGGGCCAACATCTTTAGAAGCATCTTGTCTTCTAGAATTCTATTTTCTACATATTTTCCCTATCTTTTATTGTGGCCTTCACAAGTTTCAGAATTCCAAACAGAGAATGCAGATGCCGTGGGTGTTGGAATAGAGCTACAAAGGGAAGTTTAAAGGATACATCCTGATTTGGAGAACACGAACTCCTACTGCAGCTGGTAGACGGCCACATGCCATGTCTAACTACTGCTTCTAGGAATCATTACATCTTTTTCAATAGTTTATAGAAGTGGTTGCTAAATGATCTTGAAACGTTTCAGACTGAGAACCAGAATCCTGTTAAGGCTGTGAAAATAATGAGGCTCCAATAGAATCTACCAAATCCTCTATAAAGATTGAACCTGAACATGTTATGGTGGCACAGTCTATAATCCTAGCATTCAGGAGGCTACGGCAGGAGAACTGAGAGTTCAAGGCCAGCCTGAACTCCTGTGGGACCCTGTTCAGACCAAACTGCACCCCACCCCCCCACCCCCCCAAAAAGGCCTGGGAATATGTTTTCCAAAAATATCCACAATGTTGAATGATTCTGATACTTCATTAGGTATGTGAATTCAATAATCAGGGCCAGCTGTGGCTTTCCACAAAGAAACCATTGGCCTGATGCTGATGGTATCCATGGCCGAAGGAAACACACACAGTGCTTTTTAAGACTCCCTCTATGTTGAAAACAAATCTAGAACACATGTATTTATTTCAATTAGTCTTTAGTACCTCAGTTTATAGCTTTGGTATGATACAGAAAACAGCTAGAATGACAGCCTAAATTCCATTCTCAAATGTAGCAATACTGTGTGATAACTGTTAGCCAATCAAGGTCTCAATTTCCACTAGGTATAAACACCTGTTCAGTCTGCTGAAATAATCAAATAAAACAATAAACATAACTATAAAAATAGAGAATTTCTCTATCCCCCCATTTGTCTTAGATTATCTTTATATCCCAAGTCCCTGACCCCTCTGATTTTCTGAGTCTTCTAAAGCACAGACTGGCCTAAAACTCCAGTCAAGGATAACCTTGAACTTCTGGTCCTCCTCCTGCTTCTACCTCTGAGTGCTGAGATTCACTATCCTTTATACAAAAGAAACAAAACATATGTATACAGTGAAAACAAATGTGATTCACAGAGGAAACCTGGCTCCTATCTCAAAGTATAGTCTAAATACCAAAATGGAGAGTGCAAAGTGACACCCCACCCCACCCCACAATTACTGAAATAATGGGGTAATGACTGTAAAATAAAGACCCACAGATTGGAAAAATGAACATTTTTCTTTTTTAAATAGTTTCTACAGTACAGAGTGATTAAAGGCACACCATGACAACACGGCTGACCAAATTTCCTTAATTGTTAAAGCACAGAAATAAAATTTGCTTAACTTTAAAAAAACAACATTGAACACTTAGTTTACATTTCCCCTGAATAAAACTGAGGGAAAAAAAGCTGGTTTTGAGATCATATATTTATTTAAAAAAATAAAATGGATCGACAAAGTTACCACATTATCTGCATGCTAGCGAGATTTCCCAAGCCCGTGAGAAACACCATTTCTTGATTGATAATAAAATCACTTCCTCAACAATGTACAGACAGGAAACCTTCCATCCAAATTTAAGGTCACTGCTCTCACCTCACAAGCTAGTAAGATGTATGTGCCACAAGCTGAGCTCCTTACAAAAGAACATCTGAGAAGACAATAAACAAGGTGTTACTAAAAGATGACAATTTGTTATAATCATAAAGCAACCATCTTTCGACCTGCAAACATTTTACATTAGATTCACCACCACTGGCGATGTGCTCCTATGATAGTGATATTCTGAATAACCACAAACACACGGTATTTTCCCTGCATGCTTTCTGGAGCCAAACCCTGTTTGACAGCATATTCAGTTTATAGCATGGGACCTGAAATTCCCGATATAAACAGGATACTTAGGGAGTGTTACCAGTGACAAAGAATGAAAGTTATATGACATTGATTCTTATAAATTATATTTGTTCTTATCCACCCCCGCTCTCCTTAATATGTTCGAATTCCTTCTTGCAGGAAACATGAGCTTAGTAGAACCCAGACACATCCTCAGTGATGATTAGAGTGAGCTGTAGAGGCTTTAATTCTGAAGACATGTATATGCAGGTGAGATGCAATCTGATTGCAAACACTGACACAGTAACGAATTAAATCGAAGAAAGAGAAGACCTGAAAAGAGAAGAGATTTTGGTTATTCTCAACATGTGCACAGGTGACCCTAAGCTTCCTGGAAGGACAGAAGGTGGCTTCTGACTTTGTTCTCTCCAAATTATACTTTTGAATAAATCAGTTGCCTCCTGCTGGCTCCTTTATTAACTAAGGATTAACAAATCCTTCCTTACAAAGACAGCAATTATGTCAAGCCTTTTCTTATTTATTTTAGTTTTTGAGACTGAGGCTTCTATAGACTAGACTAGCCTCAAAGTCAGTATATGTAACCACTGAAGATCTTCAACTCCTGATCCCCCCCTCCCTGGCTTCCACTTCCCAAGTGCTGGGCTCTCAGGCATTGCCATCATGCTTGACTTTTAAATACGGTGCTAGGCATCAAACATGGCTTCACGCATGCTAGGCAAGCACTTGACTACTAAGTTCTAAACTCAGCATACTATTTCATGCTTTCTGAGTTGCATTCTCTATCACAATTGCTCAACTCTGCCAGTGTAGCATGAAAGCAGGCAGACAATTTACAAATGAGTGACTACGGCTGATCATAGTCTGAACTTCTGTTTTACATACAACTAGAAATTTGGAATTTTTGAGTCTTAATGTAGCTGTGACACACATGCTGGCTAACACTGACATCATAAAGAACTCTCAACACATTAAAAATGTGGTTTCTGGCACTCCTAGTCATTATTACCATTCTATGATCTCTTAGGACTGTCCCACTCAAACAAGAAAGCAAGTAGCTTACAAATCACAAAATAAGACAGTACAATACATACCAGGGCAATCCAAAGTACTATATATTCATCAATGAAGCTATTAAAATACTGGTCCAGAAACAAAAGTGCTGGACCTATGAATGCTGTGTCATGCAAATGCATCTCACTTTTCGTCATGTGTGCAACCTGAGAATAGAATAGAATCAATGAAATAGGCACTTCCATTCTAGAACTGCCAGCAACATAGTAAATCAGTATTATGCACAAATACAGAGTTTCAAGAATGACTTAGCAATAGCTGTTGAGTTTGTAAAACTAAAACTACTACAATGCTAAAACTATATGAGAAGGGAATAACCATGCCAACTACGCTGATGGAAAACGCTTTTGTACAAAGAGGTTTAATGTCTGTTCACAATGAAACCAAAGAACGTACATAAACTGAATGACCAAATTAAAGACTTGGATAGGACACTGAAAAGATACAGAGCTTGCTCAATATGTTGTGTCAGGAGAGTAAAAATAGCTCTTGCATTGATATGAAGAGATTTTTATTGCAAATTCTTGGAATACTTAGGAAGCCACAGAATGAAATCCAGGTTCACAAAACCAAAATAAAATCAGTATTAAAAAAGTAAAAACTGAGGTGCTTACCACAAGCTTATTAGTGATTTTAGCGGACACAAAACCAAATGTCAGTATATAAAGACATGGATGCTTTTCAAAAAGCTGAACTGCTGACTTCTTGTAGATCATAACAGCTAACGTGATCACTGATCCAATGTGCAGAAAAGGAGAAAGGACACTTGTTCCCTGTACAGAGCAGAGTTAAGAGCATTTAATGCTGTTAGACACTACATGGATCTACCACAAAACACTTTTACCCAAATTTTCCAAAACCTCACAGTGGCTGCTAGTGAAGTGCAAATGAAAAATCAAAACAAAACACTGCAATGGACCACTAAGGTCCAAACAGGTCTGCACTTAGCAGGTGTCACCTCTTTTTACACAGCATGTTGTACTTTCTAAAACCATGTGTGCTGTACCCACATACACAAAACATGTACATTTATCAGCACATAGAAGTATGCATAAATATATATTTTAAAGGCTTAATAGAAATCCTAAGTAGAAGAATATTATTATCTAGCTTTTAAATATAAAACAAAGTAATGGTAAGAAGTAGTCTTGGTTTAGAAATCTCTGGAAATCTTAAGGTATACTCACTGCTATGGTTGATCCATTTTTGCCAACACCACCTGTGAAGATTACACGGAAGTAATTTGTACAGGAAAATATGGTCCCTGCCACAGTACAAAGTGCAGGAAAAAGTTTCATTTGAATATTCAGCACTGGAATCTTTAATGGGTAGAGAGAAACGACAATTAAAATATATACACATTCAACTAAGAAACAGTAGAATCAAGTACTTATTCATACTTTCAAATATTCTCTATTTCTTATAGTTAGTACTAATATAATGAAAATTTCCTTCTCTTCTCATTATGAGCAATATAACAAGTTTTAAAAGACAAGACTCACTTCTAACACCAAAACCCAATATTATTAATTTGCATTTTAGTAAAGCTCTGTGAATGCATCTAAGGTCTGGCAACAGTAATGAGGCTGTATTGTGGAATTCTTCTCTTCTCTTCTCTTTCCTTCCCTCCCTTCATTCCTTCTTTCTTTCTCTCTTTCTTTAATAAGAGGGGTGCCTTTACATTTCTTTGCATATTTTCTGAATTCCACCTATAAATATTTAGTACCTTCCTAGTTGTTAGACAGTATAGGGCATAAGTAATAGTGATATTTGTAAATTATATTTGTAATCAGCGCAGTACAGAATGAAAAAGGAGAAAAGTCCTATGCAGAACAATGCCAACTCTGAGCTTTGGGATAGAACCTGCTAGTGAAAGCTGAGGGCAATTGAAGCGGCAGTTAGAGATAAAAGAGAAAGTACAGCCAAGTACAGCTAAACGGGGGCAGCTTTACAAGTGTACCCGAACTGTAGCATGAAAAACTTATTTTTCAGTAAATAACACATTACTATATGACTGTACACTTAAAGAGTGATTCACTAAAGTAAGGTGAGGGATTCAACTGAGTGAATTTATAATATGCATTTCATTTTGCAAGCACAGCATTCTTTATTTAAAATGGAAGGCATATTAGACTTTCCTCTTTTTTATATCCATTCTTTTGCTTTTCTGGTTTCAAAATTTGTCAAAAGGTAAGAGTAATTAAGATATACTGAAGTAATTGTAAGAACAAGATTACAAAACCTTGCAAAGCTTTGATAGGTAATGTGTTTTATAATGAAAACATTTAAAACATGTCTATGTACACTATTTAAAGCAGTTATTTGCCTATATTTTAAAATAAAATAGGATATAAGCTGTTTCTCTTTGTAATATAAAACTCCAATAAAATTGGGAAAACAAATCTAAACCGTCTGGACAGTCCATTTCGTTAAAACTCCCAAGATCTCACTTTGCTTATACAACTCCACCCCTCTTGTAAAACTGCAGCCCTGGAGAGAAAGTGGAACCCACTATTTGAATCTCAAGTCGCACTAAGCAGGGGTCTAATCATTTAAATGAAACAGCTCCATGGAAGTCCAGAAGTCTGTACAACACCCCAAACTCTCCTCCTCCTCGCCCAACTCCTACCTTACTGTCCTACAGCCCTATAAAATCCAAGCTTTTCAAGACAGGAGATAATAAATAATAATGAGGCTTTAAACTACTGTAGATTTTTTGTTGCTGTTGTTCTAGTTCAGAAAACTAGGGATATTCCTATCTAAATCTGATGCACCTGTCTGTAACTCAATAGTCTGCTCCTTTCCTACTGCGCAGTCTCCTGCTACCTCACTCCTGCTCTCTCTTCCCCTCCACAGAGACAATGGGTGTTTCTTGCATAATAAGAGTATTACTCTATTACAAGGGTTACCCATATTAGAACCAGGGTATTAGGACCCTATATGTAACAGTCACTCATGCCACAACTAACGTGATCAAACACCATTACTCGTATTTACAACTTGGGGACACTGCTTTAGGATCATAAATTTTTGTGTCCTTTGGAAGAAAGAATAAACACAAACACTAGAAAAGCCTGGAAAATTAATACAAGGCTTGGATTACAGTTTCTGGTAAGCCAGAAACTTAAGACTCTGGAGAAAAGTATCCTAAACATTCCAGGGCTATCATCAATTCTGTCATAATAGCAACATCCATTAAATTGCAAGTTCAAGTGCAGGGTTTAATTTGAATTGATTTTTAAAATTGCAAATATGTATTGGGGGAGACAGGAGTCAAGTGGAAAGCAGAGGATAACCTGTGGCAGTCGCTCCATCGTGCGCATCCCAGCATTTGAACGAGGTAAGCAGGCTTTAGTGGCAAGTGTCCTACTGCCTGAGCCATCTCTCTCACCCTGGTTATGGTAGGTGGTGTGTATTTCTGAATGAAGATTCAGACCTTGTCCCTTTTTCTCTGTGTGTTAAATTCGTGTTTTGTGACAATACAAAGAATTATTTTCCATCTAGCTTAAACACCTTAAAATGGAAAAGGTAATAGGCACAAAAAAAGTGAGCCAAAGTACAAGACTCAGGTGATCCCCTGTAAACTGGCACCACTGATCTACTTCAAAACCAAACCAAACCAAACCACTTCAAGTGTTTTTCCACTCATTTTGTCTGTAACCACCCTTCTTTCCGCTACCATCTCACTCATCATTATCATTCCTCAAACTGTACTTCCTCTATAGAAATACCCAAGGAACTATCTGAAAACATGCTTACCTCAAGCCCGCCTACAATTTCAGTAGTCTTCCAAACTTGGGAGGATTAAGCTTTCCCTAAATTCTGATGTCTTTTCCATTATCAGGGGAAAAAAAATCATCTGGCCTCGTGACAGACAGTGTATTGTGCACTCAAATAATATCAATGTATTACAACTGATCTTAAAAAGGTTAGAGTGAAAAGTTTTAAATTCTCAGCTCTTCTACCAAACTCAATGTTTTCGTTTTTCTTAGATTTTGAAGATACATAGTAATTGAATAGGTTTTATGGGAAAAAAAACAATGATTTTAAGAGTAGATATTTTATTGCAAAGAATGTAGAAATGCTTGTTTATAAAGCATAGTAATGATTTTTATTTTAATAATGCATGCATGTGTATTTGTACATGTGAACTCAGTGCCTGTGAGGACCAGAAGAGGGTGTCAAGACATCTGAAGCTGGAATCACAGGTGGTTATCAGCAACCTGCTGTGGGTGCAGGGGACTGAATTTGGGTTCCTACAAGAGCACCACATGCTCTTAATTAGTGAACCATTTCTCTAACCTCATTCAAATTATTTGAAGTGAATTCTATGACAATAATTAAAAATGTTAACATAATTACAACATCAATAATTTAAGAAAAATTATCTAAGTGTAGAGACACATTCTTTTAAAAGTCTTCCATTTTATGGCTGGAGTAGAAGCTCAGTGGCAGAGTGCTTGTTTAGCAAACTTGAAGTACTTAATCCACAGCACAGAAAAAAACGCCTTTAACTTCAAAAAGATAAATATAATACACTACAGAAAAACTTCATTCCTTCAAATAATCTCAAACAACCTAGCTATAGTAGCACCTATCTAATTGTTTTAGATAAATTATAAAAGGATGAACAAATATTTAATCAATGACTATACTTAAAAGAGTCAAAAGCAGGCACTCCTTTAATCCTAACACTTGGGAGGCAGGGGTAGGCAGATCTGAATTCAAGGCTAGCCTGGTCTAGAAAGTGAATCCAGGATAGCCAAGGTTATACAGAGAGACCCTGTCTTGAAAAACCTAGCAACCCAACCAACAAATCAAACAAACTCAAATGTAAATAACCATAAGTGAACTGCATGATTAAATATACATATTCATATCCAGACCCCTAATCAGTTCTAAGATAGTTAGTTCCAAAGGAAAGATTTTATTTTTTTGATACTTTATTTACATTTCAAATGTTTCCCCCTTTCCAGATCTCCCCTTTGGAACCTTTCTATCCACTCCTGCCTCCTCTGCCTCTATGGGGGTATCCCCCCAACAATTCAGCCACCCACCCACCCACTCTTTTCCCTCCTTGGCATTCTCCTATACTGGGGCATCTAACACCTTTAGGCTCAAGTGCCTCCCCTCCACCTGATGACTAACAAGACCCTCCTCTGCCACATATGTGGCCAGCACCATGGGTCCCTCCATGTGTATTCTTTGGTTGTTGATCCAGTCTCTGGGAGCATCTGGAGGTCAGGACAGTTGACACTATTGCTCCCTCCATGGGGCTGCAAATGCCCTCAGCTCCTTCAGTCCCTTCTCCAGCTCCTCCATCTGGGGCCTCATGTTCAGCCCAATGGTTGTTGTGAAGTGAGTTTTGGGTATATACCCACTTATCAGTGAGTATATACCATGTTCGTTCTTTTGTGACTGAGTTACCTCACTCAGGATGATATTTTCAAGTTCTATCCATTTGCCTGCAAATTTTATGAAATCATTGTTTTTAATAGCTGAGTAGTATTCCATTGTGTAAATGTACCACATTTTCTGTATCTGGTCCTCTGTTGAGGGACAGCTGGGTTGTTTCCAGTTTCTGGCTATTATAAATATGGCTGCTATGAACATAGTGGAGCATGTGTCTTGATTACATGTTAGAGCATCTTCTGGGTATATGCCCAGGAGTGGAATAGCTCGGTCCTCAGGTAGTATTACGTTCATTTTTCTGAGGGTCCGCCAAACTGATTTTAAGAGTGGTTGTACCAGCTTGTATTCCCACCAGCAATGGAGGAGTGTTCCTCTTTCTCCACATCCTCGCCAACATCTGCTGTCACCTGAGTTTTTGATCTTAGCCATTCTGACTGGTGTGAAATAGAATTTCAGGGTTGTTTTGATTTCCATTTATTTCCCTGATGACTAAGGATGTTGAACATTTCTTTAGGTGCTTCTCAGCCCTACGAGCTCCCTCAGTTGAGAATTCTCTGTTTAGCTCTGTTCCCCATTTTTTGATAGGGTTATTTGGATCTCTGGAGTCTAATTTCTTGAGTTCTTTGCATACATTGGATATTAGCCCTCTATCGGACATGGGATTGGTAAAGATTTTTTCCAATCTGTTGTTTGCCGTTTTGTCCCATTTGCCATATAGCTTTATAATTTCAAGAGGTCCCATCTGTCAATTCTTGATCTTAGAGCATAAGCCATTGGTGTTCTGTTCAGGAACTTTTCCTCTATGCCCATGTGTTTGAGACTTTTCCCTACTTTCTCTTCTATTAGATTCAGTGTATCTGGTTTTATGTGGAGGTCCTTAATCCACTTGTACTTGAGCTTTGTACAGGGAGATAGGAATGGATCAATTCCCATTCTTCTACATGAAGACCACAAGTTGAACTAGTACCATTTTTGAAAATGCTTTTTTTCACTGGATGGTTTTAGCTCCGTTATCAAAGATCAAGTGACCATAAGTGTGTGGGTTCATTTCTGGGACTTCAATTCTATTCCACCGATCTACCTGCCTGTCACTGTACCAATACCATGCAGCTTTTATCACTACTGCTCTATAGTACAGCTTGAGGTCAGGGAGGCTAATTCCCCCAGAAGTACTTTTATTGAGAATAGTTTTTGTTATCCTGGGTTTTTTGTTATTCCATATGAATTTGAATTCCATGAAATTCCCCCAGAAGTACTTTTATTGAGAATAGTTTTTGCTATCCTGGGTTTTTTGTTATTCCATATGAATTTGAGAACTGCTCTAAGTATATGAAGACTGAGTTGGAATTTTGATGGGGATTGCATCAAATCTGTAGATTGCTTTGAGCAGAATGGCCATTTTAACTATATTAATCTTGCCGATCTATGAGCATGGGGATTCTTTCCATCTTCTGAGGTATTCGATTTCTTTCTTCAGAGACTTGAAGTTCTTGTCATACAGATCTTTCACTTGTTTGGTTAGAGTCACACCAAGATACTTTATATTGTTTGTGACAATTGTGAAGGGTGTCATTTCCCTAATTTCTTTCTCAGCCTGTTTATCCTTTGAGTTTAGGAAGGCAACTGATTTGCTCGAGTTAATTTTGTATCCAGCCACTTTGCTGAAGGTGTTTATCAGCTGTAGCAGATCTCTGGTGGTTTTTCTGGTCATTTAAGTATACCATCATATCATCTGCAATTAGTAATATTTTGATTTCTTCCTTTCCACTTTGTATCCCTTTGACCTCCTTTTGTTGTCTAATTGCTCTAGCTAGAACTTCAAGTACTATATTGAATAGATAGGGAGAGAGAAGGCAACCTTGCCTAGTCCCCGATTTTAGTGGGATTGCTTCAAGTTTCTCTCCATTTAGTTTGATGTTAGCCACTGGTTTGCTGTATATTGCTTTTACTATGTTTAGGTATGCTCCGTGAAATCCTGATCTTTTCAAGACTTTTATCCTGAAGGGATGAATTTTGTCAAATGCTTTTTCAGCAGCTAATGAAATGACCATGTAGTTTTTTCTTTAAATTTGTTTATGTACTGGATTACATTGATGGATTTTTAGGTATTGAACCATTCTTGCATCCCTGGGATGAAGCCTACTTGATCCTGATCATTTTGATGTGTTCTTGGATTCAGTTTGCAAGTATTTTATTGAGTATTCTTATCGATATTCTTATGGGAAATTAGTCTGAAGTTTTCTTTTATTGTTGGGTGCTTGTGAGGTTTTGGTATTAGTGTTAACTGTGGACTCATAGAATGAATTGGGTAGTGTTTCTTTTGTTTCTATTTTGTGGAATAGATTGAAGAGTATTGGTATTAGGTTTTCTTTAAAGGTCTGATAGAATTCTGCACTGAACCCATCTGGTCCTGGGCTTTTTTTGGTAGGGAGACTAAAAATGACTGCTTCTATTTCTTTAGTTGTTATAGTACTGTTTTGATGGTTTATTTGATCCTGACCTAACTTTGCTATTTGGTATTTCATCCAGATTTTCCAATTTTGTTCAGTATAGGCTTTTGTAGTAGGATCTGATGATTTTTGTAATTTCATCAGAATCTGTTGTTATATCTCCGTTTTCATTTCTAATTATGTTAATTTGGATACTGTCTTTGTGTCCTGTGGTTAGTCTGGCTAAGGGTTTATCTATCTTGTTGATTTTCTCAAAGAACCAGCTCCTGGTTTTGTTGATTCTTTGTATAGTTCTTTTAGTTTCCACTTGGTTGATTTCAGCCCTTAATTTGATTATTTCCTGCCTTCCACTCCTCTTGGGTGTATTAGCTTCTTTGTCTAGGACTTTCAGGTGTGCTGTTAAGCTACTAGTATATGCTCTCTCCAGTTTCTTTTTGGAGCCATTCAAAGCTATGAGTTTTCCTTTTAACACTGCTTTGTGTCCCATAGGTTTGGGTATGTTGTACTTTCATTTTCATTAAATTCTAGGAAGTATTTAATTTCTTTATTTCTCCCTTGACCAAGTTATCATTGAGTAGAGCGTTGTTGAGCTTCCATGTGTATGTGGGCTTTCTGTTGTTGTTGTTGTTGTTGCCATTGAAGACCAGCCTTATTCGTAGTGATCTGATAGGAGGCATGGGATTATTTCAATCTTCTTATATCTGTTGAGGTTTGTTTTGGTGACCAATTATATGATCAATTTTGGAGAAGGTACCATGAGGTGCTGAGAAGAAGGTATATTCTTTTGATTTAGGATGAAATGTTCTATAGATATCTGTTAAATGCATTTGGTTCATAACATTTGTTAGTTCCACTGTGTCTCTGTTTAGTTTATGTTTCCAAGATCTGTCCATTGATGACAGTGGGGTGTTGAAGTCTCCCACTATTATTGTGTGAGGTGCAGTGTGTGCTTTGAGCTTTAGTAAAATTTCTTTTATGAATGTGGGTGGCCTTATATTCAGTGCAAAGATGTTCAGAATTGAGAGTTCTTCTTGGTAGATTTTTCCTTTGATGACTATTAAGTGTCCTCCTTTATCTTTTTTGATGACTTTTGGTTGAAAGTTGACTTTATCTGATATTAGGATGGCTACTCCAGCTTGTTTCTTGGGACTATTTGCCTGGAAAATTGTTTTCCAGCCCTTTACACTGAGGTAGTGTTTGTCTTTAACAGGGAGGTGCGTTTCCTGGATGCAGCAATATGCTGGGCCCTGCTTATGGATCCAGTCTGTCAGTCTCTGTCTTTTTATTGGGGAATTGAGTTCATTGATGTTAAGAGATATTAAGGAATAGTGATTGTTGCTTCCTGTTACTTTTGATGTTATTTTTATGTTTGTGTGGCTATCTTCTTTTGAGTTTGTTGAAAGATTACTTTGCTTTTTCTAGAGTGTAGTTTCCCCCTTGAGTTCCATCTATTATTCTTTGTAGGGCTGGGTTTCTAAAAACATACTATGCAAATCTGGTTTTGTCATAGAAAATTTGGTTTCATCATCTATATTTGAGAGTTTTTCTGGGTATAGCAGCCTGAGTTGGCATTTGTGTTAAGAGTCTGTATGAGATTTGCCCAGGATCTTCTAGCTTTCATAGTGCCTGGTGAGAAGTCTGGTGTAATTCTGATAGGTCTGCCTTTATATGTTACTTGACCTTTTTCCCTTACTGCTTTTAATATTCTTTCCTTGTTTTGTGTATTTGGTGTTCTGACTATAATGTGATGGGAGGAATTTCTCTTCTGGTCCAGTCTATTTGGAGTTCTGTAGGCTTCTTGTATATTTATGTTCATCTCTTTCTTTAGGTTAGGGAAGTTTTCTTTTATAATTTTGTTGAAGATATTTACTGGTCCTTTAAAGTGGGAATCTTCACTCTCTTCTATACCTATTATCCTCAGGTTCTGTGTTTTCATTGTATCCTGGATATCCTGGATGTTTAGGCTTAGGAGCTTTTTGCATTTTGTGTTTTCATTGACTGTTGTGTCCATGTTTTCTGTGGTATCTTCTGCACCTGAGATTCTCTCTTCCATCTCTAGTATCCTGTTGGTGATGCTTGCATCTATGACTTCTGATCTCTTTCCTACATTTTCTACCTCCAGGTTTTCTCCTGTTGTGATTTCTTTATTGTTTCTCTATTTTTATTTCCTGGATGGTTTTGTTCATTTCCTTCCTCTCTTTGTGTTTTCTTGTAATTCCGCCCATTTGATTGTGTTTTCCTGTAATTCTTTAAGGGATTCTTATGTTTCCTTTTTAAGGGCTTCCAGTTGTTTACCTGTGTTCTCTTGTATTTCTTTAAGGGAGTTATTTATTTCCTTCTTAAAATCTTCTATCATCCTGTTGAGATGTGATTTTAAGTCTGATTCTTCCTTTTCTGGTGTTTTGGTTTATCCAGGGCTCGCTGTGTTGGGAGAGTTGGGTTCTGATGATGCCAAGTAGCCTTGGTTTCTGTTCCTTATGTTCTTGCCCTTGCCTTTCACCATCTGGTTATCTCTGGTGTTAGCTGGTCATATTCTCTCTGACTGTGGCTTGTATTTCCTGCAAGCCTAGGTGTCAATACTCTTTGAAAACCAGTTCTCTCTGAGAGGAATTTGGGTTTGGAGAGCTGTGGTGCAGGGTCAGCTCTGGGGTGCAGACAGAAACCAGAAGGATCTTGTCCCTAGCTGTCCCTTGGTTCCTGTGTCCTGATGGCTCTGCAAGGGTCCCTCTTGATCCAGTGAATTTGAATAGAAGTGGTAGTCTTGCCTGTGCTTGAAGGTGTGTCAGCACTCCTGGGATACCAGCTCTCTCCTGGCATTATTTGAGAATGGAGCCCTGTGTCACAGGATCCACTCCCTGGCCACGGAAAGAAACCAGAAGACCACTCCTCAGTCCCTGTGTCCTGGGTATTCCAGGTGGGTCCCTCTGAGTAGACAGGCTTGCCCACATTCCTGGGAAGCTAGCTTTCTCCGAGCTATTTCGCTATGGAGCCCTGGTGGCCCAGGCAGAGGTCTCCAGCCACAGATTGAAACCAGAAGGCTCCTTCCCCTGGCTGTTCCCAGTCCCGGTGTCCCAAGGATTCGGGGCTAGTACCTCTGAGCAGAAAGGCTTGCCCACACTCCTGGGAGGCTAGCTTTCTCCCTGTGCTATTTGGGTATGGAGCCCTAGTGGCCCAGGCAGAGGTCTCCTACCACAGATTAGGAAAGATGTTTTAGAAAGAAGTAATAAACAAAAATTTATTTCTTGAAATGTGTTAACTTTTGTGAATTAAAGCATTCCTTTCCCAACAAAACAAAACCCCAGGAAACAGCAATAATATCAACTATAACATTTAGTAAAAACTCAATCTCTTTGGGGGGGGGGGAAGAATGTGTCATCCAAAAAAAAAAAGGAATATCCAAATGTAGTAGCTGTCAATCACTCACCTTTGCAAAACAATGATCTTCCGGAATCAAACTTATGAAGACATTTGCAATGTTTTTGTTTGTTTGCTTTTACCATAAATGTGATTGCTAAATTTATGGTAAAAGTCTTATAATTTAACAAAGATTTGGAAATTAAAGCCTATTTTATGGGCAGAGGTTTTAAAAAAGGATGTAAATTTCCTATTTGAGACCTAAATAAACACATTTTCTCTACTTTGACACAAATGATGGGATCACTCCATGTAGTCACAGTTTTTGAACCACATATGATAATGAATACATGTATGCATATATTCATTCATTCATTCAATAGTAAACTTTTGAGCCAAGTAAAAAGAAAAATGAGTTTGGACACTGCTAATCCTAAAATAAAAAATGCTGCAAAATTCAAAACTTGATTCTCAAATTCACATTTTGGAATATTTTTTTTAAATATTTATTTATGTATTTTATGTATATGAGTACAAAGATTCCATTATAGATGGTTTTGAGCCACCATGTGGTTGCTGGAAATTGAACTCAGGACCTCTGGAAGAGCAGTGGGTGCTCTTAACCGCTGAGCCATCTCTCCAGCCCCTTTGGAATATTTTTTATTTAAGACTTTCATACTAGGAATAAGTAAATGCTGATATAATCTGAAATCCAAAATGACCCACAATTTGAAACACTTCTGGCCCCAAGCTTTTAGTGTAAGGGATAATAATCTGCGTAGCAGTTTGAGAATTTTGAGAAAAAATAATTTCACTAAGTCTCCAATTATTACAAGAAGTCAGGTTCTTCCTTTTAGTTTAATGATGCGAACATCACAATATAGGGATAATAACAGGTCAGGAGAGCTCTTGTCTTGACATATTCTAATCACAGTAACCATATTAATTCTGACTTTGGACTGCACAGTCTAGAAATCAAATTTCAAAATATACTAAGCCAATTTCACCACTTTAGAAAATATCTTGATAAGGCCAGGCAAGGTGCAAAACTGATCTCAATCCCAGAACCTGGGAGCTGAGTCAAGGGCATCATGAGTCTGGAGAATATAAATAGTAAGACTTAGCCTTAAATAAACAACCAAACAGATGATAATAAGAAGAAAGCCACCCTCCAGAGTGATTAAAACACAATTATATTATCTTAATTACAAGAAAAGATAAGATGAACATTTGACATTTTTTTGCTCTTGTGAGTCTGGGCTAAGGAGCCCAGGCTGACACAGTTCACTGTGTAGCTGAGGACTTAAAACTTCTCATTATTGCCTCTACCTCCCAAGTGCTAGGATTCTTTACCCTTTGGGAAAAGCTGGTGACATAGCTTACATTTATAAATTATACTGAGAAAGGAAAAGGATATTTGAATCAATTTGCTGCTAGGTACCCCTAAGAAATAAAATATGAGTATAACATATTTTATTTAGATATATAGAATATAGATATTTAAAATATATGTATATGTAATGTAGTACCAAATTTAAGGATTAGTTCTATAAGCCAAGTGCTAAGCTTGCTTTCTCATTTTATGGATATTAAAATACTTTTAAAAATTTAGGCATTTTATATATTTTTAAGATATCCTGAAGAAAATTTTTATGTAAAATTTTTATTGTTTTTTATGTAAAACAAAGTCTATAAAACTAATAATCTATGGTCACAAGTGAAAGCTGTGTAGACTTTAGGCTTTATAATGTAGTTTTAGGAAAACAAATCTCCTTTTCTTTCCTAAAAGGCTAAACATTTTTTAAAAGCGTGAACAAAAAGCAGCTCATCTACTAAAAACCAAAGGTAACAAATTTCTCTATAAATAGTCACAGAGACCAAGAGATGTCTACGGTGACATCTATGGCACACAAATGCCATTGTGTACTGAAGAATGGTTTCAGAACTTTCCTGGCTGACTGCAAATTGCTTTTATTCCTTTATCTCTTTCTTTGAAAGCCCATCCCCTGAAAAAAAGGCAGTTAATGTTCGGCAATAAATACACAGGGAAGTACCTAATTTACCATTCGGAAGTGTAAATACACAAGGAAGTACCTCATTTACCATTCGGAAGTGAACTGGGTAAGGGGAAAGTCTTAGCAAATTTCTTTTATATTTTGAAATTAATCTGACTTTTAAGAATTACATTCATTTTGGGTTCCTAACTATTTTTCGTACAACCACATCAAGTAACTACTAAAGGGGTGGTAGTGAGCAGCAGCTAACTGGTAACTAGAGAGAACTAACTACCCCGCCCAATCTTGAACATTACTTTAACAAACTGTGAAGTGGAGGTGCTCTCCTTAATCCCAGCAGCTGGAAAACTAAGGCAGAAAGATAATTTGTATAAGGCCAGCCTGATCCATCTCCCCAGACAAAACAAATCAAAGCAAAATAAAGTCCAAACCAGAAAGGAAGCACTCACACCAGGAGCTCAGCTCTCACTGCGGGCTTCTTACCTGACTGGCACCCTAAGTGCTGGCACATAGGAACTCATTCATGCAGTAGGCCCTATCATTTTCCGACACTGCACAGGAGGAAAGTAAGCTGGACAGCTATCTAATAGACAGAAGTTAGAGTGTGGGGTAATGAAACCTGGATCAAACAGGAAGTCTGGTTTCAGAGCTTGTGTCTCTGGGCCACATATATTCTCTCAGAGGCTCACAGCAGGTTAAAGGGGGGGAAGAGGTATCAAGAGTAATATATTTCAGGGCAGGAAGACAATGTCCTGACATTTAAAATAATCCCATATCACTGAAATAATTTGGCAGAATTATACCCTTTTTTTCCTGTGCCAGAGTAATTTACAATCTTAAATCCTAAATTTATTATTCAGCACTAAGCACAAGACAGAGACCTAATAAAGTCATATAATGGAGGAAAAAGAAAAAGTGATTTGATTGTGCCACTACTTAACTTACTTATCACATTACCTGTTGTTTCCTTGAACGTAAAATAGGGTATCATTAAGGACTCAGATTCTCAATTGCTTTCAAAGCACACTTAACATAGAACTTCAAAGAGTACAATTTTCATGTTCTAAAAAGAAACTTCCTACTCTGTGCAGTAACTTTCATTCTCAGAAAACAATAAAAATAACTTTGAACATTACCCTGTAACTGGATTATTCTATACTAGAAACACAAGCAGAAGATAACATGCATTATGTAGGATACATGATGTGAACGGAATTACCATAGATTGCCAAAAAGGTGGTCCTCCAATCACTGCCAGCAAATGCATGATTATTATGAAGATTTGCACTTCAGTCACATCAATTCTGATTAGGTACAAAAAGCCAAAAGAGCAGAATTACTCAAAACACAATCTCCAGTTAATTACTTGCAAGCAAAAGCAGCATTCCTCTATCATGCACAACAGAAGATAAATTTCACATATGGAGCAAAGGGGAAAGAGGAAGTATCAAATTTTGATATCAACAAAATCACATAAAATCCAAACCTTTTAAATTCAATTTGATAAATTTAAGAGCAATAAAAACCCCCCTCTCCAAAGCAAATTTTGTATAACTTAACCTTTTCCACCAAAATGAAAAGGTATATGTATGTATTAAAATTTGAGTATCAAGCAGAGAATTACATTGCATAGTTACAAAGTATGAGATCCTAAAGTTAAGCTCTCTGCAGTAGGAACTGAAATGGTGAACTTTAACTGAAAGAAAATAAATGTATTGCCCTTAGATACAGTCATTTACTGTCCACTGTGCTACTGGTGTGAAAAAAAAAAAATCAACCAATTCTGAATCAGATTCTTCCTCTCACTAGGTTAGCTACCCTCATATTCAGGAAAGAGCATTGAAAGCAGCGGAGTATGAGCTTTGAGATTACTGAAAATGACCTCATGGTCAAGAAGACACAGTGCAAAGGGAGGGAGGTGTGGGAAGCGAGCAAGAGAAATTAGGAGCCTGAAAGTTGAAGAGGAGCAGGAGGAGGAGGAGGAGGAGGAGGAGGAGGAGGAGGAGGAAGAGGAGGAGGAGGAGGAGGAGGAGGAGGAGGAGGAGGAAGAGGAGGAGCAGCACCAGCAGCAGCTGGGCAAAAAGACTGAGGCAGGTGCCTCCATGGGTATTCCTTTCCTTCCACAGACTAGCACTTCACGTAAGCTTGGGACTGACATTCTAGTCTTAGAGCATGGAATCCAAACACTTTAAGAGAAAGACTGAATTCTACAGGTACACTTTCTACAAGGTTATTTGTTACAGAAGTAGTTATGATAGAAAAACTTTAAATCCCACAATGAATGTGTGGCTGACTAAGCTCCACAGTATGTAGCTTCTCTGAGGTGGCATGGCAGCACCCTGAGTACTGAAATGGGAAAGTATCAAATATTGAGGGAAAAACAAGTTTCAGAATGTGCACAGCCTATGTTTTGTGAAAAAGAAAGAAAGAAAGAAAGGCAGACAAATAAAGACTAATAAAGACTAATTAGTAGTTTCCTTTTGTTTTTCCCAGTAAAGGTGTTGCCTATTTGGGAAGGACAATGCGGGGACTGCAAGGCAGCTGGGGAGTAAACGTATTTCCCACTCTACACTTCTTTATGTTGTTAGTTTTCTAACAAGGTGGATATTTTATTAACCATAAAAAAATAAATCTAAGAAAAGTCAAGTATGAAGAGCAAGGAGGTTCAGTTTGTGCAGGACAGGGCCCATTTATACAACTGATACTTAAAGTAGGTACACCACAGGGACTTAAGATATGCAAGTGCTCACACACAGAAGTAACTGGCTTGAAATCAGTCCTTTCAAAATAAAAACTACTGACCTTTATTTACTGGTAAATGATTTTTTTTTTTTAAAAAAATGCATACTTGGCAGCTAATAGTAATGCAATCATTTTGATATACACATTTATTGAAAAAAAAGCTGTACTGAAGTAAGCTAAAAAGAGTCTGTAGAGCTGACCTGTGAGTGGTGACGCCAATAGGGGAATTACACTCAGTAGCAGACTCAGAGGACTAAGCAGGTGTGTCAAAGATGATCGGTTCTGTCTTGGGTGGAGGGTAGACATCTTACATTTTGCTGGACATATGAAGTTGCCTTTTGGAAGGGGAAGGGCCAGAAGTATAGAATTACAAAATTAAAATGGAGAAACCTCACACACTTAGTCTTTGTACTGTGGATGCGTTTGAGAGGGAAAGGAAACAGGAAAGCTCTTTAATGTCTCAAAGTAAGAGGTCTAAGACAAATTCTGGAAGATTTTCTAACTATTCAGATACTGCCCCTGTCTGTGGGAGAGAGGGCCAAGGAAAACTTACCAGTTGGTAGATAGTTGTATTTTTTTCCTATTTGCTTACTGGATTTTGAACAAATGTGTGAACTCCCTTCATAAAAACTGCCCATCATTGCTCCTGGAAGAATTAGACACAGTCTAGTGCAAAGCTATTCAAAGGGTTGTGAACTAAAGGAAGCAGGCAGCAGAGGTCATAGCAATAAACAACAGCTACTGATGGAGTTAAAGACACAGCCAGTTACAAGGCAGTCTTATGCCACCTTCCCAGCAAATCTCTCAGTGTGGGTTGAGTTTACAGTGACACTCACCAGGAGGGGCCTCAACTTAGTACACTGACCATGCATGAAAGACCCCTGTCTAGAAGGGGTATTTGTCTAAGTAGCAATCTGATATTTCAGTAATCAGTTTTTGTTTGTTTTTAAGATCTGTCCCATTTGTGTATATCTTTCGGTGTGATTGGGTAATGTGTGCACACCTGTTTACAGGTGTGCGTGCAAAGGCCAGAAGAGGGCTTTTGATTCTGTTACCTATGGAATCACAGGCCTTTTTTTCATGCCTGGTATGTCACATGGGTGCTGAGATTGAGAAGCAAGTGCTCTTAACTACTTAGCCACCGCTCTAGGTCACTCAAAATTTTTTTTCATTATTATTTTCAAAATGGAGACAAAAGGTAATAATGTTCCCAAATTAATGACTAGTCTTCAAAATCAAGGACAATAACCATCACCTAAGAAAAAACATCCTTGAAGATAATGATCTATAGCATAATTGCCCCTGAAACAAAGATCTAGTAATATAAAATGAAAAAGTTTCTGTAGCATTAGTTTGCTACAGCCTAAAGCTTTAGAGGGAAAAAAATAAAATGTTCCTTATCTCTGAAGATGGTTTGAGATCTTGACTTTATTACAACCAATACCTTATCTGTATTTATTTAAAACAATTTAGTATTTCTACCTACATTTAACATATTGTTAAAGGACAAGAATTTTCTCAGGGACTGTAAGTAAACAATACAAACTGTAAACTCTTGTCAGACCGTATCTAAACTACTATAAGGCAGAGACACAAACACTGTTCAGATGGCTACCATTGAAAAAGGATGGGAAGGAAAAACAAAAAAACAATACACTCAAGTATAAACTTGCCTAGACTGTGGATGGAGTGACAATGAGGGTGGCAGTCCAAGGTCAAAATCAGGTCAAAGTTCACACTCAGCCAGTGGATCGATCACTTCTTTAACATTTTGCTATTATTTTATTTTATAAGTATGGATGTTTTGGCTGCATATACATTTATGCACCGTGTGTGTGTGTGTGTGTGTGTGTGTGTGTGTGTGTCTGGTGTCTGCAGAGGCTAGAAGAGGGTGTCAGATCCTCTGAAACTAGAGTTACAGACAGTCATGAGCCATAATACAGGTGTTGGGAATTGAACTTGGCAAGAGCAGCCAATGCTCTGAACTGCTAAGCCAGCTCTCCAGCCATAGCAAATTGTTTCTAACAACACAATTCTAAGGGTATAGCCAGGGGAACAAACCAGGCATGGTGGCACTGGCCTGTACTCTGGTAGGCTTAAGCATTAGAATTGCAAGTTCAAGGCCAGCCAGCTCGGGCTACATAGCCAGACACTGATATAAAGAGAACACAATGTCCTTATATGAATATGAGCCATTCTAATCTCTAAATAAGGGAACAGTGAATTCTTTAGCTGACATAAAAATCTCAGGAGCCACCAAACACTACAGGTTGGCAGCTTAGAAAACTCCCTATCAGGGCAGTTATTACATCACAGAAAGAAATGGCTGTTTGCTAAACTATGAGGAAATGTCCTGGCTTCTCACTACAGTGCTGGGAAGAGATCCAGGGACTAACATGGGAACAAGCACTCCACCACTAAGTTATAACACAGCCCCTGGCCATTCCCAAATTTCATTTTTAGTCTCATCTTCCAGAGAGATGGCAAATGCACACATGAATTTGGCTTGACTCTAATTCAATTTGTAATGAGGGACACCAAGGGAGCCACAAGAGATGCTAATGATACTCACTGTTTTTACTTAACACAGCTTTCCAAGATGAGAAGATAATCTAATCTACCTTTCTTTTACATGTGTCATAAGTACTTTTAAAGATAACGCTTGCAGCTAATTTGTAGGTAAAATTATTTTTATTATAGATAAATACTAAATATAACTTTTTGTAACTTGGGTTTACTATTAGCATGCTTAACATAGAATATGCAGGAGGTATAAATTCACAGTAGAAAAAACAAAACAAAAATCCAAAAAACTACCTAAAAAACTATCTTAGTTTTTTTTGTACAATCTGACTCATGAGTTTATGTTAATAAAAACAAGTGTTTCCTTTAAAAATCATCAACTTGATGGACTCATATTCATATGAATCATATTCAATGATTAGGGTATTATCAACTACAGATTACGGTATTATCAACTACAGTTTGTAAATGAATATAACAGTCAAATGCTATGGGGGAGATGCAGTGTTAAGGGACTGAAAAGACCAGCCGAGGTATTTTACTTTCTACCCTCGATAAGGGGCAAATGGTACATGACAAGCTTTGATTAATACTAGATAATATTAACCATACAGCTAAATGATAACTAAAGTATTTTTAATTCAAATACTATATACAGAGAAAACAAACAAATCTGTTCAGTTTTTAAATAAGCAGAAATATTAAAAACAGGATTACCTACCACATGAGTATGGATACTCAGATTTTCTGAGAAAATTAAAAAGAGAAAGCCCACAGAAAACTGTAAACAGAGATAAATATAGCCAAAGTCCTCTGAGGCAGAAGAACTGGAGTAGGCCCAGACTTAAGGGGCAGCCTTAGAAACAGAAGAACCAAGGGTCTTCTCAGCTCATTTAGCATTGTCAGCATGCAGATTAAGAATTGCTGTCCTACTGAAGAATCTGTACAGTATAAGAAGTTGCTAAGGCTTTAAAATAATCTCTTTATGCCATGTATAGTGACATTAGTGCGTTATGTGTTTTTAATACTTTGCATCTTTACAGCTACCCTAGGAGGTGAGAACATTATGATTTTATATATGTGGAAACTCTAAAGTGACTTTTCCAAAGTTACAGAGAATGTAAGTATGAATCTGATAGGTAAGGGGAGTGCTGTTCTATGCCATTATGAAACTCTTTAATTTTTTAATCCATCAATCAGTTGAGATAAACATTTGTCCTATGTTTATATTTTTTACTATCACTTGAGGGTGATGTTTCTGTGGTACAATTTTAGCAAATACTGCTAGAATACAGTACACAATAGAGTGTAGTTTAAAGGTTAGTAAATTCAATTAGAAGAAAAATTAGCAACAATTTTCTAAAGCACTTCCCTCAACTTTGAAAAAAACTAAATAAATATACCTGATTACTTAATTTCAGTTATTAAAATCACTGATCACTAAATGAATGATCAAGTAAGACAAACTAATAACCACAAGGAGGAAAAGAAATCTTTAAAAGTTAGTACCTATAAAAGTGAAAACAGCATATCTGGAGAAAATAGAGCATATTTTAAAAAATTAATCATATTTAAATATATTAGTTTCCAAAGACATTTTAGCATAGCACACAGGACTCTGGTGCTGGGGATCAAACTCATGACTTTGGGTATGCTTATTAAATTCTGAACCAAATGTCTGTTATTTTTATTTTCATAAAACAAACAAAGAAAAAACCAACAACAACCACCTGGAAGTAAATAATGCTGTCTCTTTCCTGATTGTTAGTCTCACTGATAATATAAGTAAAGGTATGTGGTTAGCCGTAAGCAATAATAATTGAGCCATCAAAAACAATGTCTTGACAATTACAATGAGCATAAAGCTACGGTCTTTGGTGAGAGAAGGGTGAAGAGGGGCAGTGTGAGGTATAAATAATTACACAAACACATTGCAAACTCAAGTCAAAATAGCTTTTGTTTTGCTCCTGGAACCTACTAATACATGTTTCAGAATGCTCCCTGTCCCAAGGATATTTTGTCTCCACGAGTATCCTTGCTGTCACTGAGTAACTGGGTTTAGAATGCTGTAATGTGCTTTTCAGAAAGTACTCTGCTGACGAAGCGGAAGAAGGTAATGTAGTTTTGAGAGTCAGAATGAGCTGTCAGCTTTTCACATGAACAGATGTTCCCCAACATTCTTGAATCACAAAAGAAGATGAATGTAAGCTCTAGTATTGCTTGTAAGTAAATGTCCCTGTTACACTTTAAGGGATTCTGGATTACCTGACCAGAGAAACATTGCCTAAAGTCACAATGTCAAAAACTATGATTCTAAAGGAGAGGAAAAAAACAACTGCACATTAGCAGCTAGTACTTCATTAGGGAAATATAAACATACATCTACTGGGAAAAAAGGAGAAAGAGAAGGCAAAGGATGGTCATAGTAACAAAAGAGCTGGGGGGAATTTCAAAATCACAAGTAAGAGGAAAACATTAGAAGAAACAGAATTGAGACTAGAAGAGTCTAGCTTCTAGCTTAAGTTTGTGGAGTTATTTTGTTTGTTTTGCTTACACTAAGATTATTGTTAATCCAAGCAGAACTACAACAGTGAAAGGACATGCTAAGAAGGTAAGAAAGTGAGAAGAATGTTTCCTAAATGAATATGGAGGTCACTCAACCATGTGAAAAACAAAACTCTGCTTGCTGTTGCCAAATAGCAATATATGTACATATAAACAATCATGCATATACATTTCTTCCATGTATATGAAAGAAAAGATAAATATGATAAAAGATAAAAATGGTGGAAAGGTGTTTGTTTTAAAAAAAAAATCACATAGATTGCCAACAATGTTAAGTACTACAGGTAAATGGAGACAAAATTGTCATCCCCATCAGAGATAGTGATTTTTGAAAAGTTTTGTTATATATATAGGGTGGATTTTTATTGCCCTATTATTTTAAAATAATTTATTTCCCAATAACATTTATCTGTAAAATACCACCAGAAACATTTGATTTTACATTTCAATTGTTCTGTGCATGACAAAGGTGCTGTCTTAATTGAATTCACGCCACTGTTCATTAGACTGCATTAATATTCTAGCAGTTACCGTGAAGTTCCAGAACCAAGGCCCCACGGTTCCTGAGAGAAGCTGCAATAATATAATTAGGGTCTGGGCCTCTGTAACATCGAATCTATGTATAAGGAAACAAACATTTCAAAATAACTTTACTCAGATATTTTTTAATGAGCCCTATTAAAACATGTAGCAAAAACTAGACGTCAAAGGAAGCATCCCGTTTAAAAAGACATTTAGACTAAATGACACAATTTATGTGCTCTTATGATATTCTTGTGCATACACAAATATTTCTTATTCAAATCACATTAGTAGTTTAAAAGATTGAACTGTAACACACTAAAACAAGTTGTAAGTAGGCGCTTGGAAATATTAGTACTAAGAATATAGTCAATTACTGATGAGTGGCAAATGTTACTTGCTATGCAATTTCATTACATCAACAGTCCCTATAGTAATAGAAACCATGCAGACCTTCTTGTAGATAGCTACATTTCTAGCCCCTAACTTCTTAAAGTTTCGTTTTTATTTTTGAGTTGAAATAGAGATACCTAGAAAATACATTTGATTTGAATCTACTACATTATTTAATAAGATATAAAGGGATTTGTGATATGCAAGTTATTCATCTTTCCCCAGAATAATTTATCACACCCAATTTTGGGGATCAAACCAAGATCCTTCCCTGTGCATGTTAGGAAGCACTTTACCATGGTGCTATTAGTGCATCTTCAGTCCTTTTGCCTAGGATTAATTTCTTTATTTTACAGCTAGAATCTATACAGCTTATGGCAGTCTAGAAATTTCTATGTAACATAGGTGACCTTGATCTACCTACCGCTGCTTACCGGGTGTTGTAATTTTATGCCTGTAGTACCATGGAAAACGCTCAAAAAAGAAGAAAAAAAATCAAGGTCCCTCTCTCAGCTGGTTTCAAAATCTGTATTTATCCAAGGAAGACTTTAACTTTCTGTTCTTCCAGCCCTTATCCTCTAGAGTGCTAAGATTATAACTATGTCCTATTAATCCTGTTTATTAGGTTGGAAACGCAACCCAGGTTAGAGATGGAACCCAGGTTTTTGTCCATGCTCAGGCAAGCATTATACCAACTGAATTACAGTCCACCCCCCTGGCACCCAATGTTTAAAACACGTCTTTTACCTATAAGACTGGAAGGTAATCATTCTTCCTTTCTAGTGGCTGCAATGAACATTTTGAAAAGTCACAATCTTGTGCTAATTTTCCTACCTCTTCTATCTCAAAACATTAGGTAAGTCCATGTGGAAATAAGAAGTGAGAAACAAAAATATAATGAAGACCATTTTCTCATCTATTCTGGATGGAGAAAAAAATGAAATAGGCAAGCTAGATGTGGAGAGTGCCTGGCAGGTATAGGCAGGACAACCAAGAGTTCAAGGCCACCTTTAGCTACTCAGTTTGACATTACTCTGTCTCAAAAACCAAATCAAATTGGCCATCTTATTCTACTGCCTGATAATTTCTATTCTTCCTCCTCTTTCTCCCCAATTCCACATCAATATCTTAATTCCCAAGAAACAAGTGGGAGTTGCCATTCTAATATCCAATAAAATAGACGTTCAACCAAAAGCTATCAAGTGAGATGAGAAAGGATGCTTCATGTTCATCAAAGAAAAAAATCCACCAAGAGAATGTCTCAATTCTGAACATCTATGCCCCAAATGCACGGGCACCCACATTTGTAAAAGAAACTCTACTAAAGCTCAAAACACACATTGAACCCCACACAATAATATTGGGAGACTGTAACACCTCACTCTCACCAATGGACAGGTCATTGAAACAGAAACTAAACAGAGACACAACAAAACTAATAGAGGTTATGAACTAAATGGATTTAACAGATATCTACAGAACATTTCACCCCAAAACAAAAGAATACACCATCTTCTCAGCACCTCACAGAACCTTCTCCAAAACTGACCATATAATCGGTCATAAACAAATATGCCTCATACAAATACGCCTCAACAAATACAAGAAGATTGAAATAATCTCATGCAATTTATCAGATCACCAGGAACTAAGACTAGACTTCAATAATAACAAAAACAATAGAAAACTCACATACTCATGGAAACTAAATAACTCACTACTCAATGATAACTTGGTCATGAAAGAAATAAACAAAGAGATTAAAGACTTCCTGGAATTCAATGAAAATGATGACACAGCATACCCAAACTTAGGGGATAAAATGAAAGCAGTGCTAAGAGGAAAATTCATAGCACTAAGAGCCCTGGTAAAGAAATTGGAGAGATCCTATACTATTAACTTAACAGCATATCTGAAAGCCCTAAAACAAAAAGAAGCAAACACACCTAAGAGTAGAAGGCAGGAAATAGAATCGCCAAAACCAAAAGCTGGTTCTTTGAGAAAATCAACAAGACACATAAACCCCTAGCCAATTCATTCTACGAAGCCACAATTATTCTGATACCTAAATTACACAAAGACCCAACAAAGAAAGAGAACCTCAGACCAATTTCCCTTATGAATATCGATGCAAAAATACTCAATAAAATTCTAGCAAACTGAATCAAAACCATTATTCACCATGATCAAGTAGGCTTCATCCCAGGGATGCAATATTGGTTCAATATCTGAAAATCCATTAACATAATCCACTGTATAAACAAACTCAAAGGAAAAAAAAAATCACAGGATCATCTCCTTAGAAGCAGAAAAAGCATTTGACAAAATATAACATCCCTTCATGTTAAAAGTATTGGAGAGATCAGGAATTCAAGGTCCATATCTAAACATAATAAAAGCAATATACAGCAAACCAACAGCCAATATCAAATTAAGTGGAGAGATACTTGAAATTCTACTAAAACCAGGGACAAGACAAGGCTGCCCACTCTCTCCCTATCTATTCAATATAGTACTTGAAGTTCTAGCTAGAGCAGTAAGACAACAAAAGGAAATCAAGTGGATACAAACTGGCAAAGAAGAAGTCAAGGTATCACCATTTCCAGATGATATGAGGGCATACATAAGGGACCCCAAAAATTCTACCAGAGAACTGCTACAGCTGATAACTTCATCAAAGTGGCTGGATATAAAATTAACTCATACAAATCAGTAGCCTTCTTTTAGAGTTATAAATTTATTTAATAGAAATAAATGTTTTATGGTTATCATTTGTAGTTAAAATGAATGCAAAGTCTTAGTAGCACAGACTGAAAAATGCAATAAATGTACCGTGGAAAGCAAAATTCCACTTAGTTCTAAGTTCACTAGAAATAATACCATAAAATGAATACACTCTCAGACTCAATGTGTGGTGAGACTCTCAGAGATCACCTAACATAAAACCCCAATTAGGGCTGATGAGAAGGCTCTGAGTTCAATCCCCAGCACCCAAACCAGCAACCAAACAAACACACACAAACAAAAAACCCTGGAACATGCAGATCAAAATGTACTGGCCTGTGTTCATTAATTTTTTGTCCTCGTGATACAAGTTAGTGTTATCTGAGAAGAGGGAAGCTCAACTGACAAAGTACCTCCATCAGATTGGCCAGTCTAGACAAGACTGTGCAGCATTTTCTTGATTAGTGATCGATGTAGTACAGCCCACAGGGTAAAGTACTGCCCCTGGTAAAGTAGTCCTGAACTGTATAAGAAAGCAGGCTGAACAAGCCATAGAGAGCAAGTCAGTAAGAAGTCAGTAAAACACTCCCTGATTGCTTCTCCTTCAGTTTCTGCCTCCAGATTCCTGCCTGGCCTTGCCTTCGTAATGGACTGAGCTACAAAATGAAATAAACCCTTTTCTCCACATGTTCTTTTAGTTATGGCCTTATCACAGCAATAGAAAATAAAAAACATGGCCCGAGTTCAACTTACAACCCCACCTCATAATTTGAAGTTTTTACTTCTTTCTTTGTCCCCTCAAAATAATTTAGCAAATGTTCCACCAAGTGAGGTGCTTCACTTCTGTAATCCCAGCACTTGGGATGCTGAAGTGGAAGGATGGCCATGAGTTTAAGGTCTGCCTACTCACAGTGAATTCTAGGACAGCCTGAGCAACAAGAGTTCAGCCTGTAGAGTGTGAGAGATTTTTTTTTTAAGGCCAATGTTTTGCATAAATATAGTTTTAATTAAAAGATAAAGACAGCTTAAAATCATTTATAAGCATATTTCCTTAAAAAAAAAAGATTTTGCTGGGTATGATAGCATACACGTTTAATCACAGCAATCAGAAAGAAGGACAAGTGAATCTCAGATTTTGAGTCTAGCCTGGTCTACCTAGTAGTAAGTTCCAGGCCAGCCAGTGTAGGTCAGGGCCACATGGTAAGAGCTTATGTCAATAACTAAATAAATAAAATTAAGTCTATATATACACCTGTATGATATCAATCTAAACACACCTAGATATAGAGGGTTTAAGACTCAAGAGCAGAAGAACTTTCATGTAATCTAAACCATAGTCATTTAAAGATGATTGATTACAAATAAGCTTCAAATCACAATAGTTCTTTTAAAAAACAACCCTGGGATAAATGGGAGAGGAATACAATATATCTCACAGCACACAATACTCCTTTGTCTCAGGATACAGAAGGAATTCTATTCACTTTCAGCACTAGGTCACTGAAGGGACTTTGTATTTCTATACTTCTATGTCAACTCATAACACATTTCTTCTTTCACCAGCCCAGCTTTACTACTGAGTTCTCTGATTGTGTCTTTTCCCAATCCTTTCTATCAAGGCCTGTAAAATGTAAAGGGCTAGGGCAGCACTGACTCAGTCTCCCAGGACTGTGAGACAAGCGGCTGCATAGATGTCATAGTTACTACCATTTTCTGTGGAAGGGGGTTTTTAGCTCCACAGCAAAGTACTGAAAGATGTAACTCATAAACTTCAGAAATATGTATCCAAAGCATGTTTGTTTTCTCAAAATGCTAGATTTTAAATGGAAAGTATTTAGCCACAGATGAATTAAAATCCCTTTAAAAAATGATTTATTATATTTAGAGGCCAGAAGGTGTCAGATCCTGTGGTGATGAAATAAGAGGTGGCTGGGAGCTGCCAGGCACAATGAGTACTAGAAACCAAAGCGTGGTCCTCTGAAAGAGCAGCATACACTTTTAACCACTGAGCCATCTCTTTAGCCTTTATGAACTAAATGTTTTCTCTGTTTGTTCAAGACACTATGAACTTAAAATAGGAACTAAAAACAACGAGACTAAGAAGAACAAAAATGCCTTTTTCTTTATTTTTTTGTTTAGTTTTTTTGAGAAAGATTCTCCCTATGTAGCTCAGGCTAGCTCTGGTGTGCACCATCATGTCCATCTCACCAAGCATTCTATTTTATAAGAGTATTGGGAGCATAAACATCTGAATTTATTACATGTAAAAGAGAAATGTTCAGGATCCCTTTTACCCATGTATGAATGACATTAAAATAATTCAAATAAAAGTGTTCAAAAGTAGTATTTCTCAAGTTAAGGTGGCTTTCATTTTCCCTAAGAAAAACTAGAAAGAAGCAATATCTAAAAATGTCTTTACTTAAACCGTAGCTGAGAACTGACCTTGTTCTTTGTTAGGCAAAAAGAATATTTTCTCTTTCATGTATACAATATTGACTGAATTCAATCTATCCTATACTTAACTATATATGGTCATGAGAAAAACATGTAGACTCTTGTGAACTCTAGTAGTGCTGAGGGAGGGGGGGGCTTATGTATTCTTTATCCTCTAGTATACGGTTTTTTTGGTTTTTTCTTTTTTCTTTTTGATGAGTAGCTAGTTATGTGTAAAGTACTAATGGCATTTTCCCATGCATGCTGTAGTAGCTCATATTTACTTTAAAAAAGCATTTCAGTATTACCTCAAAATGTCCTTGTACAATTTTTCTTATGATATCTGACTTAAATTAGGTGTTTTCTTTAGCCTTGATACTACCAGGTATTTTATTAAATTAAATTAATTATTGGCAATATTAGGATTGAACCTGGGACTTCAGGTATACTAGACAAGCTTCCTACTACTCAGTTATATGCCTATCCTAGAATACTTACAATCTTGCATCTCAACCTATCTTGCTCCACAAATCATTCTTATTTTCTCTGTTTCTCTGGAATTTCTAGTAATTTCTACAGCATGCTTAATTTGTGTGTGTGTGACCCCTTTGTCCTCTCCTCTATATTCTTAGGAGTAATATGACGGACATTGAAATGAAACATTCGCTTATGTGTCCCGCTACAATCCAGCCCCTACTTCACCACTACACAGAAACCACTCTGCATCATTCCCATTTCTCTTCGGGTCCCACACCATAGAGCTGTCATAGCAGTTCTTGAAGGGGAAAGAGAAAACTGAACAGAGAGTGGTTTGTAAATAAAGTTGAAGTTAAAACCAACAGAGATTCAGTACCCAGAATATCCCTCCCCCTAAGTTCAAAGGACCAAACAACACCAAAAATCCCAAGACCATAAGAAATGAACCATGAAGGATTTGAAATCCAGGTAGAAACCATCATGGCATTTCTGAAAACCCAGTAGCACTTAAACTCACAACTGAATTATAAAAATCAAATGATCTTAGAGTTTTAAACGACATTGTGTGGTTTTACCTAAAGCAGAAGATGACTATGATTATATTATAAGACAAAAGCTATGAAAACACACCCACTATAAATATTCAATCACTGCCTTCTTTAAATTAGAAGACTAAAATTTTCTGAATATGAATTACTCCATATATGACCATGAAGGCATAGACAATATTAATATGGACATCATGCCACTGCCTGTGACAGACTTAAAAGACCTTAAACATATTCTCTAAATCTCTTTGCTTTGAAATTGCTCAGAGATTTCTTCTAAAAATTTAACACCAAAAATATTAGTAACTATGTATTTTATTAAGTTTATTTAAAAGTTATGTAAGAATTTACTCTTATTGTATTTTTGTGACTTTACTTGTTTAGCTATCTCAATGGTTCCTAAGTTCTATTTTTAAAAAGTTAGCAAAAATCATATGAACAGAGTTTGTGGTAAGTGAATTTCTAGGTAGTCTAGCCCTTTTGAGGTCTATTAAAACAGTTCTTGCTGGTACTCTAAAAACGTAAGGAAATAAATAAACAAATAAATAAATAAAACCATTAAGGATTCAGGGACTATGTTAAAATGTGTTATAGTCAGACATTTTTATTTTGACATTTCTTGAATATAGCCTTTTCTTTAAAAAATTTATATTTATTCCAAATCAGAAGGAAATAAATAGGATCTATAATAATTAATTAAAAACCCAATGGTGGGGGCTGGAGAGACTGCTCACCTAGCACCCACAGATATCTCCCAACTACCTCTAACTACAGTTCCAAGGGACCTGATGCCCCCTCCTGTTTCTGAAAGACATTGAACACATGAGATACACAGATATATATGCAGGCAAAACATCCATACAAATCAAATAAAAATAAATCTAACAAAACAAACAAACAAACAAAAACCTAGATGGCAAACGTCATCCTTAATGACATCCTAAGACTAGTACTGAGCAGCAGGTAAAATCTCTTCATTCAGGTCAAAAACGTTTGTACGTATTTCATTTGTAAATTCTCAGATTTTGGTTTTTTTGTCTGTTTTAAAGATTTATTTATTTGATGTCTATGAGTACAGTGTTGCTGTCTTCAGACACACCAGCAGGGGGCATCAGATCCCATTACAGACGGTTGTGAGCCACCATGTGGTTGCTGGGATTTGAACTCAGGACCTCTGGAAGAGCAGTCAGTGCTCTTAACCACTGAGCCATCTCTCCAGCCCAAATTCTCTGATATTTTGCTGGCAGAAAAAAATATTGTAGAATCAAACAAATTATTAGAAGATTATTCTTTTGTAGAATTGAAAATAAAACTGTAAAATAAAATACTAAAATGTAATTAAACCACAGCAGTTAAAGAAAGGCTTGTTTCTTGATTCCAAAAACTCTCCCATTTCTAAAAACGAAAACAAAAAAATACTATTTTTAATCATGTGATGATTTACCAGAAAGGGGGTTCAGATCTGATGGAGCTGCACTTACAAGTGAGTGCTAGGAACTGAACTCAGGTACTCTGTAAGAGCAGGCATGATCTTAACCAGTAAGCCCATCACTCCAGTTAGAAACTCTTTCTTGAAAATAAGTTTTATATGTCAAAATAAGATATGGAATTAAGGTAAAAAGACAGTCAGATAAAAAAGTACATTTGGAAAGACCTGTGAAAATGACTGAGGGCCTGTTGTTTTTCATTATCATTTCAAAATGCTCGCTAGATGACTCTGGCACTTTGTTCCCAAAGGAATACAGAGAGACAGATGACAAAGATAAAATATTTTTAAACAGTTTACTTTAAAAACTTAAGTTACTTTAGTAATTTGATCAATTCTTAATACTTAAATTTATACGCAATAGTCTCCGTATTTGAAAGCAACAATAAAATCTCCATTACGTATTACTTACATTCCAAACCGCAATGTTCCAGAAACATACGTTTGCCAGTGTGCACAATAGAACATGAATGTCCCAGCAAAACAACAAAAAAACATCCAGTCAGGATTTGTTCCAAGTTGCACTGCAATACAAGTTCCAAGAACCACAAAAACTGCAGAAGAAAAATGAGAGTGAAAACTGAATGGCATCAAC
This sequence comes from Rhynchomys soricoides, assembly GCA_019843965.1. Lineage (NCBI taxonomy): Eukaryota > Metazoa > Chordata > Mammalia > Rodentia > Muridae > Rhynchomys > Rhynchomys soricoides. Next base: position 142,363 of record JADRCH010007897.1, read on the forward strand.
AGAGCTGAAAATCACCTTAGATGAGACACAGATAATCTCCTTTCAGTTATATGATATGTACACATTGTTCACACCGTAATTTCAATGTCTTTTCTTTTTTTAATGATTTTTAGAACACTTAGCTGAAGCAAAGTTCTTCAAAGCAACTAAAACAGTTTAACATGTTTTTGAGATCTCCTTACTTAGTGATAGTAGTACTAACTGAGTATTAAAAGGTTTCAGGGTGCTGCATGTGCTACCAAGCACATACCTATCTCAGCACTCAGGAAGCTGAGGCAGGAAGAGTTCAAAGCCAGTCTTAGTTATATTGGGAGGCCATGTCTCAAAACATAAAATAAAATAAAATAAAATAAAATACAATACAGAGACTTGAGAGATGGTTCAGTGGTCACAACCTAGCAACAAGGGTCCAATTTCCTCTTTTGGCATCTGAAAGCAGCTGTACTGGGGTTCTCACACGCATACACACACACTCGATTTAGAAAAAAAAAAACAGGCAAACACCACCTCCCCAGAAAAGCACAAGCCATTTAAACAGAGAGAGTCAGAAACAAAACAAAAAACGAAAAAAGACTAGAGAGCTTCAACAAGCATCAAAGGAGCCTACTTGCTTCAGAGTAGAAAACGGTCTTGTCTTCATTAGCAGGTATCGCTATGTCTCATATAGAGGAAAAAGATTTCCTATTAGCCTGAAACTCAAACTACCATGTGAAATGGCTGTCATTTCAACTTTCAAAAATAGGATACTTGGCATCCTACAGTTTCCTCATTAAATTCTAATAGTCTTTCAACTTCCTCAACTAGTTTTCACTCAGTGAAAAGTTAATTAGAGTTTTCCTTAATTTGACTTACTTAGCTGCTTTTCTTCCTTTCACAAGCAGGCTAACATCAGAACACAATAAAGTAATGATTTTGATATGCAAATCTGGACCCAAGACACAAAACATGCAAGACTTAAAAAATATTTTAGATGCCATGCCAACTGGTAGAAGAACTGAAAAAGAAGACTGAAATAAGGAGGGAAACACTTCCGCCAGGAACACTAGTTAGAAATGCATTTTTTGCTTGTGATTTTGAGAGAGGATCTTATTAACTAGTGCAGGCTGGCCTAACGCTTACCGCACAGCTCAAGCTGACCTTGTACTTACACAGTCTCTCCAGTAGCTTCTCAGGGGATAGGATTGTTATGGGTACACCACAATGCCCACCTCAATTTCACTTATAATTTTTTTTCTAAAAATGCATTCAAGTATTACTTGAAAAACTCGCAACATACTACCGATACAAACATATCACCTACACTTCAACTATGCTAACCAATACCACTGCCAGCACTTTTTCTTCTAGCTTTTAAAAAAAAATGTACAACAGGGTGTTTCGATATATGTACACATAGTGAATTAAAAAAATTAACCTACGCTTCACTGTTGTGGTGGAACACCTAAAATATATCCTTAGTAAACTAGCAACATACAACTCAGTATTTATTATTAGCTGTTGTACGTCACTTCTCCAGGCTTGATCATATCAGTCTTTATCCAGGCTCTTACTGCATATTTATAATTCAAGTGTATAATGTACTCTTGACTATCTACTTTTAGGATTCATTTAAGTGAATTTAAATGACACTACCGGTCATCCACTACTGTACTTTTATCTATAACTATGAGATTTGTAATATTTTAAAAAGAGAAGGTACTGGAATGGAGATGGTAGTAGAGGTAGCGGGCTTGCCTAGCCGAGGGTATGCAAGGCCCTGGATATGAACCCCAAGCACTAGAAAAAATAAAAAATAAAAATAAAAAATAAAACAAACCAAGTAATTAAGTTTCCCAATAATGCCAACAATGAACAAGCATGAACCAGAACCACAAGGCTCAAAAAAACCCACTAAAATCTAATATAAAAATCATTTGCTTGAGAATTAACTAAATTTATCACAACATTGATTATCACATTGTTTCTATCAGTTAATAATTCTCAGCATTAAAAAGCAACAATACCTGTTGATAGTGAGTCACAGCCATGATCAAAAAGTTCTCCCAAAGGAGAGCTACTGTTAGTTCTTCTGGCCTGTTTCCCATCTATAGCATCCAGAGACTGGTAAATGAAAAGGCCACAAGCACAGGCAATGTAAGCCCACAGAGGTGCCTGCAAAATGAGACAACAGCAACAACACTCAGATAGTTTCATGATTAGGTTTAGCTAAATGTTTCTTTAACATCAGATATTTAGGCTTGATTTCAATTACGTTTACTTGGTGTGTATGAGTGTGTACATGCTTGTATGGGTATGCACAGAAAACATGTGGAGGCCAGAGGTTCTCTTCTTCCACTATGTGAGTCCAGGAATAAACTCAGATCTTCAGATGAAGAGGCAACTGCTTTTATCCATTGAGCCCATCTTGCCAGCCCAATTTTTTCCTCATTCTCTACAAGTATTCCTGGTTGAAAGCTGTGGAAGAGACGACTGAAACACTAAATAGACACCTCACTGACACCTGAAGTAACTGGGATTGTCAGCAGAATTAAATTCCCTGGTTTGAAGGGTGTTCAGGAAGGTCTCCATTAAGTACAATATAGGCCCTGTGTCTCTGGGTTCCCTAACCAGGGATACAAATTTCTAAAGTATAAAACTATGTATCTGTACCAAATATAGACAGACATTTTTCTTACTTTTTAAAATAATACCACACATAGCTACTTAGGAGTATGTACATTGTAGTCAGCATTACAAGTAATCCAGAGATTCTTTACAGAATATGGAAGGGTACATTAGATTAAATGCCGGCTAGACAATTTTAGAAAAGGTACTTAAGCATCTGCAGACTTTGATTTCTGTGTGTAAGTTGTAGAATCAATCCTTATCAAATATCAAAGGATGACTGTACTTTGCAGGAATGTTTCAGAACTCTCACGAGGGACTACACTGGCTCCTCTAAATTCTTCCCAGCATTTAATCAGCATACTCCAGCATGGTAGGACTCCTTATAATTCTAACATTTGGGAGGTGAAAGCAGAAGGATCAGACATTCAAGGACAACCTTGGCTACACAGCTATCATGGCCAGCCTGGGCTTCTTTAAGTGTCTGTTTTCATTTTTGTTGTTTTAAAATAGGGAATCACATAGCCTGTCTATCCCCAAACTCTCTATATAGCCAAGGGTGGCCTTCAAATCCTTCTGCCTCTGCCTTCCAAATTCTGGGATACAGACCTGACATGCCTGACCAAAGACTTTATTTTATGAGTAAGGATCTGATATAGTCCAGGCCGCTAGAATCAAAACTATAGGTAGCCGAAGTTAGCCTAGAATTCTTGATTCTCCTGCCTCTACCTCCCTCCCAAGACCTAGGATTACAGGAGTGTGGACCTGGAAATGCTGCCTAAACAATCTAACCCACAAAAGAACTAGTTTCCTTTCATTTTATTAGGAAAGTAATAGGTTCAACAGCATTAATCACATTTCTCACCTCTTTGCTGCAGGACTTCTGGTGCCCGATATGGCGAATACATACTGAGAATGTTTGAGAACAGCCAACAATAGAAATATTTCCCCCACTTTCTCTATCAAGAAACTTGTTTTTAACATGCTTTCACAAGGGTAAAATGATGATGAACCAGGACAATGATGCTCTGGTTCCCAGAGGCCTTGAACATTAGTTTTCAAATATTTATAGATACATCATTAAAGAATACTTTGTCTTTTCTTTAAAAAATGAACCACTTATATTGATTTAAATATTGTGTATTTTCCTGTCTATGAATAAAATGTTATCACAGGATTTTCTTAGATAGTAGTTGTCAAGTTACATGATATTAATATTCAAGAATTATAAAATATTCAGTATATGCTATACTAGAAAGAGATTTTTCTCTGCTAGAAATCTATTTATAACTTTGTTTTTAAACAAGAATGATCTTCCCTTAAACATTTTCTTGGTGCTCCAGACTTAACACTGAGGCTATTAAAAGGACCACATACTACATACCTCTCTGAAGCCAGAGCTACAAATCCCCAAGTCAATATGTTGCATGTAACATGATATGCACGCAAGCAGATTAAAATGGCCAAGGAACTCTTTGTGACTTAGGAGTCCCTCTTTTGGTCTCATATCCATTAGTCCTTCTTCCTGAAGGCCTCAGCATCCTCTAAGTCCGATTGTCCCGACATAGTAGCCATTAGCCATGTGTAAATATTTTAGTTTAAATTAAGTAAAATCAGATTAAAAAATCAGTTCTTTAGTTATATTTTTAAACACTCAAATCAAGTAGTTAAATACTACCCTACCCATACAAAGAACATTCCCACCACCACAAAAACGCTACTGAATTGCTCTACTTTGGAGAGCTAAATAAAACACAGGACCTTCTTGGGGCCTACTTAGGATTGATTTTAATGAGCTAGAGTGTTACTATGAAAACACATGATTTCAACTGAGTCAGGAAAAGGCAAAATAACAATTATAAGCACAAAAAATAGAGACTAAGGTTTTCTTGGCTCTTTCTTTTCCTTCCTTTCTGTAAATCTCTACAAACACCTAATATTTAATGACTTTTTCCTCACCCCCATTATCTTACAACTCTCAGGGTTTTTGTTTTGTTTTCAAAATAAATCTCCTACTCCAAGTGTGGTCTCAGCTTAGTTAAAAGCCTAGCAAAGGAAGGAGCACATATACCAGTCAGGTACTAATAACTCTGATAGGAATGTAAGAAAGCCAATTTGCCAAATCTTGTACAAATAAACTCAAGGACAGTAAGGAAAGGTGGGTGTGACGGTTAAATCTTCATTGTTAAACTGACTGGATTTAGAATCGCCCTAGAAACACATCCCTGGGTATATCTGTGATAAAAAGGTTAACTGAGGAAAGTAGACCAGATCCACCCTGGATATGGGTGGTACCATCCCAAGCACTGGGATCCTAGACTGAGAAGGGAAAATGGAGGAAGGAGGCTGAGCAACAGCATCTCTCTCTCCGCTTCCTGCCTGCAGATATGTGATCAGTGGCCTCCTCTGCCTGTCACCACTGCCTTTCCTGCTACTTTACAAGCTTCCCTTAAACTGGCAACTCAATAAAACTCATTAGTAATGGGGCAACTCAGTTTTAATGTTCACGTGTATAAAATATGCAATACAGGCTGGAGAGATGGCTCAGAGGTTATGAGCACTGGCTGCTCTTCCAGAGGACCCAATTTCAACTGCCAGCACCTACATGGCAGCTCACAACTGTCTAAAGGATCTGGCACCGGTGCACAGACATACAGGCAGAATACCAACACACATTTGTAAAAGAAATGTTACTAAAGCTCAAGGCACACACTGAACCTCACACAATAATAGTGGGAGACTTCAACACCCCACTCCCACCAATGGACAGATCATGGAAACAGAAACTAAACAGAGACACAGTAAAACCATTTCATTCTTTTAATTAGGTGTAAGCATATGTCTAAGTGTGAGTATACGCATGTTAGTGCAGGTGCCCATGGAAGCCAGAAGACAATGTTGGATCCCTTGGAGCTGGAGTTACAGGTAGTTATAAGCCACCAGATTTGAGTTCTAAAAGCCTAACTCTGCAAGAGCAAGATCTCTTAACCACTGAGTTACCTCTCTGTACCACAAAATGTAAAACTATATTAACAGCAATAAAACAAAGCCTAGCAGGCATAGTAGAGTTGGGGGAAATACTAAAAAAGACTATTTGTATCCCCTGCTATGCCGGGCACCATCGGGCCGCATGGTTCCAGCAGGGTGTTCTCAACTCAGGGGTCTCCTGCACAGAGCTCCCGAAATGTCTGTACCCGACTGGCTAAGTTCCCTTTGAGGGTTGCTGCTGCTCCAGCCCCACGCAATGACCGCTCAACCGGAAGTCAACCACCACAACACCCAGCAACCGGGTAGAAACAAAACTCTAGAAACTTATAATTAATCAGTCAGACTTATATATCAATAACTTCTCAATTCACAAAATGCCCACTCAATAAATTCAGGGCCAATTGATAATGGCACAAGCTTCCCACCTAGATTAGACAAGTTATCCCAATAATTTTATCCCTATGAGATATCAGATCTACCTGTGGCTTTTTAAAACCACGCTGGTTCTGAATCATCCAGTCCTTCGCCCTCCATCTTGCTTCCTCCTCTCCTCTCCTGAATCACTCTTGGTCCCTGCAACTCTTAGCTCTGCCTCTCTTTTCACTATCCAATTACAGGCCTCCTGCTGCACTAATATTTAAATTAACTGGACAGGGAAAATCCTGCCACATGGTAGCACATGCTTGTAATCATAGTTATAGAAGATTCTGTCTCAACAAACAACCAGTAACAAAACCCAAAAAAAGAAGAAAAAAAGAAAAAAGAAAAAAAGAAAAAAACAACAAAAGAAACAAAAATCTAAGCTACTAAGGTGATAAAATCTAAATATTTTAGTAACCAACATATAAAGAGATATTTTGGTACCCGCTTTTAAACAAGGCCGCCATTTCTATATGGGATTTGACTAATTTAATCATCTTACCCATCTACCACTTTTCTTTTCCTAACAAAAGCAACGCCAGTTAAAGCCATTCAGATAACGGCCTTCACCTCTACTAGTATGATTGGTATCTAGATGCACAGAGTTTGGAGGAAGGAAAAAAGAAAAATGATGTGATTATGTAAAAATCTAAAAAAAATAATAAAAAAATCCAAAAAGCTTAAAAAAATCTTTAGCATAAAAATGTGTTCATAACACATGTACACAGACCTTTGCCACCACTTCTGGTAAAATACCTAAAAGAATCAGATACTATGAACTGAATCTCTTTTGGGTGCTAAATGTATAAAATTTTGATTTTAAAATATGGGTAAAGAAACTACAAAAACCAAGGGGACTTAAATGTTTGTTCTACATAGTGTATATCATAGAAGAAATCAGGGATGGGGCGGAGTTGTAGGGAAGACGTTACAGACTTAGTCTCTCTGACCAGATGAAACAATAACCAGCTTCTATCTACTGAGCACAGTATGCCAGACATCCTGACCACATTAATTCTCATAACACTACAAATAAGACTTAAAGGGTTGGTTAGACATATGTGTCTTACTGCCATCAGAGACGACAGACTTACCACAGAAGATAGCCATGACTTAGTTTAACGTATCTTAAGTCTAATAGGTATTTCTACCACGCAGCTTTGAAGGACATTATCCCTTCCATGAAGAGCACTGAAAGAGTACTAAAGGCATTTTTCACCTTGATGCTTCTTCACAGCAATTTTTAAAACTTCCCTTGTGATCAGAGCATTTTCTACTCTGTACTCAAGTAAATCCAAATCACTTAAGAAAACTGCAAGAAAAGTATCACAGGGAACCAGGGTTACCTAGTGCATTCTGTAGTGTTCAATAAATTATTAATATCTTGAGTCACTCTTAAACCCTCTCTTACTCCCTGATCTTCTTTCTAGATGTGGCTTAGGATTATTAGAATCCTGCCACTGCAATCAACAACCTCCTTGCTGTTCCCTTTTAAGGATACATAAACCTGGACCAAATCCTTTGGAATCAGGAGTTTAGGCTTCAGACAACCCCTTGTGAAACAGCTCAAAGGACATGTGATATCATTATACAACTGTATTGGTTTTTGCTCTGTAAGTATCCTGACTGAAATATAACAAGCTATTTAAGAAAATAAGCCAGGCATGGTGGAGTCTGTTTGTAATCTCAGCACAAGATCGAAGTTATGAAATCTGAAGCCAGCCTGACCTTTAGAGCAAAATTCTGTCTCCAAAACCGAAGAAACTAGAAATGTATCCACACTCTGTATTAATCATGTTTGCATAATAAAAGAGGAATTTTTTAAAAAGCTATGTAAGATGTATGTGGAACAAATGGTCAGGTTAGATATGTCTTAAACTTGCTACGAAGCACCACTTGCTTCCTACTCATAATCTTTCTGTCTCAGCCGCCCTAGTGCTGTGGCCAGGCTCTGACACCACACCTGGCTGAGAAAACACTTTTGAGAAGCCTTGCGTATACTCACGCTGTCTCAAATACCCCTTCCTTGTGTTTCTGTTAAGCAACAGTAGTATATAAAATAGGAAGGACTTACATGCAATCCACTGAAGTCTTATAGAGTATTTAAAATAGTTAGCAAACAGCCATGAGAATATTTTGTCTTTACATAAAATGACCTAAGAATCCCAACTACAACGTTTCTGGACTATAACAAACATTCCTATTGTTACTCTTACCTGCTCTGTAGCTGTAGGGCAGTAGAAGACTAACAAAATAGTTGTACAGATATTTATTGATAGTCCAATGATGGTGATGAGATTTGGGGCAATCCATGAGGGTACTCTTCCAACTAGCCATTCCCAGTATCCTTGCATTAAGGGCTCGAGAAGGGACCGTCCAGCACTCTGATACCTGTGCTCTTCTAGCCGTTTTAATTGGTGTCTTGACAGTGGTGGTGTCGGTAACTGAAACAATTTATTTAATACACACCCTGTAGTGCTCATATGCCCGAAGCCCACAGGGGACTCTGGGTGAGACTCTCCACATCGTTTCCTTGTTGACCGATGCCCACTCATGGATCTTGGTTTTCTTCAACTTGGAGACAATTATTTATCTTGTTTGGTAGCCTTCTGTGGCTATTTACCTGGGGATTGGGGGAGATACATTACCAGTAAATTAAAATTAAAAAGTCAGCCTAACAGAACTAACATCAAACAGGAAGCTAGTGTAGGGACCTAATTTTATTCTAGCTCTTACTAAGAAATATTTAAACTTCCTTTACGTGTGAAGTTAGAGGATTTAATAGTTATACACTTCCATAATACAGCTTATCTGACTCTGCAGCTCACATTCCATCTTACACTGCTTCTAGTTAACAATGAGATCAAATGTTGGAAACAGGCTAGTCACTTTATACACAGGTGTAGACACATATACACAGGTGTATGGAAAATGAGGTGATAACTTAGCAGATTAATATTAAATGGATAACTTAGTTAAATGATATTACATGCATCTGCACGTGTGTGTGTGTGTTTCTGAGTATTAGACACAGGGTCTTACACTTGTAAGCAAGTGCTCTACCACTAAGTTACAACACCATCCTCTTAAACTACATTTTTTAAATGATCATAGATAATATTTATTAAGCACCTATATCCTGCAAACTAAGAACCCTTTATAAATCAGTTAATTTTTATCCTCATAATAATTCCAGAAGCGTGGGAGTGTATATGCTAATTATCCCAATTTTTACAGAAAAAAAGAAACTAAGGCACAGAGACTAGTTAACATTTTCAAATCACATAGCTGTTAAATGATTGTCAAACAAACATATGAATTTCCATGAAAGTTAAGCCCAAAGATAAAACTTTTATTGGTGGAAAGGGATATGGATGGCATTACAGGTGTACTGTACACAGAAAGAAGAAGTTACAAGAACAGCACTAAATACACATGTATCAGCAGGTGACCTGATGATGTAGTAAGAAAACAAAGGAAAGTGGACTGAGCGACAGCCATAAGGACCTTTGAGTACTTATTCCCTGAAGTGTTGCACTTGAATTAGAAAGACTAGAGACAACATAATTATTATAATTAAGCATATAAGAAAATAATTATGAGTCTTTTTATATTAATAGGACAGTTATATATTTATTAATTATAATGGACAAAATAGAAAGAACAATTATAAATTAGCTCATGATCTCACTGGTTTTAGGTGATGAGGGCTTATATTAGGGGAAAAAAATGTTCGTACAAATGACAGTCAAATCTACTAGTAATTTCTATTTAGAAGGAAGAATCAACAGAAAGTTTTTAAGAGATTGAATGGAAGAGATGGAAGAAAACAGTCAGCAGCTAGACCACTTATATCTAAAGAAGTAGCTAGGAAGTTTCTAATTTGTCATCTTTTGGGGTGAGGGATGAAAGGGGAACTGGAGACAATGTCAGCAAAGGAATGCATGCAGCCTTCTCTTGGGAAGTGCTAGGTATTAAAATGAGAGCCTCCTATTTGACAAGCAACCCATCCACTACTCAGAATATACCCTTAGCCTAAGACATTTTGTTTTGGTTTGTTTTTTAAATGGTATTTCATTATTCTGGTGCAACAGTGGCACAAATGTTTTAGTAGTAACCAACCACTCTCTTACTAAATTTAAGAGATTTAATAAATTTAATGAGATGCTTGCTTGACATTGCTAGGGTGGCCAAAAACCTAAGACTAGATAGGCCATGGGCACTAGGAAAAACAAAATGTTATTTTTCTGATAATGCAGTAGTTTCAGTCTATGGGTCTCAACCCCTTTAAGGTTGAATGACCCTTATACAGAGGTCACCAAAGACTATCAAAAAACACAGACATTTATATTATAATTCACAACAGTAACAAAATTAGTTATGAAATAGCAACAAGGTTAATTTTATGTTTGGGGGTCACTACAACATGAGAAACTGTATTCAAGGGTTGCAGCATTAGGAAGGTTGAGAATTACTATGCTACATGAACATATCAATATTCCTAATGACATTCTGCTATATTCATAGATCAGTGCCTTGCTCAGGCATCATCAAAGAAGCTTCTTTTTGCAGTGGATGGGAACTAATACAGAAACCCACAATGAGCAATATGCAGAGAGTGAGATATTTGGAGCACTCAGTCCTAAAGGGGATGGTTCAAGGAAAACAATGTCCTCCAGATACAACAGAACTGATACATATATGAATCCACAGTGACTGTGAAAGCACATAACAGGCCTGCACAGATTCAAGCCAGATAGAGTCCCGGTGATAAAAGATGGGCATAAAGGCCACCTCTAAACAAGAAGCTATCTGAAACCGATACCCACTTGCAAAGGAAAAATTAGTTTTCTGTGATGCCATCTACCCTTCAGGGTAGAACCAGGAGTGATTAATTGGTCAAGACAAAATGAACGGTATTTTTGTAGACTTTTTGTCTCTTTTAAGCTTTGTTTGGACATGTTTTGTCAAACTGGCCTTTTACTTGCATATTTTGTTTTCCAATCTGGTGGTTTTATGGATTTAATTTATTTATCTTTTGTGTGTGTGTGAGTTTCTTTAATTTTTTTGTGTTTTTTAAAACAGAGAAAGGCAGGCCCTAGAGTTGGGTGAGGGGAGAGGATCTGGGAGGAGTGGGGGAGGGGCAAATGTTGTATGAAAAGTATACTGTATGAATTTTTTTCAATTAAATAAAGATTGTATCTTGTTATGTTTAGGTCAGTTGGCCTTGAATACTTGCACGCAAACGTTCTAGCCTCAGCCTCTAAAGTAGTTGGGACCACAGGTGTACGCAATGATGCCCAGTTGCTAGACACAGTGTTTAGTTTGAGATGTTTTCAGTGAAATCAAAAAACTCTAGTTCAAGTGAGAGATGTAATTTCACTTAAAGCAAAGTCTGAAACTAGAAAACAGAAAGTATTTAAAATGATTAAATATGAAGAGAAAAAGAAAAGAATAAAGAATCTCCTGAGGAACCCATCATTACTGACTAACAGGACTATAACACAAGAAGATTAACACCAAAACAAGGCAAGGATAATCTTGCTTGATGGAACTACAACGACAGTGGCAAGAAACCAACCATACCACGAGGTAAACTGTGGTCTTCTGGTTCAAAACTATCCAGAAAGCAACATGAAATTCCCAGAAACAGTGCACTATGGGAATTTATAATGCCATCTGGGATCTCAGGTAGCTTAACGATGGAACTAGTCAGTTGGCCTCTCCATTCCCTTTTTGTTGACAAGATCCAATTTATTCTGGCTTGGCAGGGTAGTCCTAAGAGCAGAAGGTTCTGCCCTATACTGGGGAAATACAGCATAAAGCCTTAAAATAAAGGAAGAAACTAAGGCAAAAGGTGAAAAAAGTTGAAAGTAGCATAGACAGGAAGAACACTCTTGCACTGAGTACAATGTTAATGTTACATACAGAGCAGGGTCCCCCCCCCATATAGATAAATATAAACAAAAGTTATGTCAACTGCTTGCAATTTTTTGTGTGGAGTCAGGCCTGTCCAACAAGATATGCAGAAAATCTTTCCTTACTACAGAAGGTAATGAATATCTATATCTATATCTATCCAAAAATGCTAATGTCACTTATATGTCTAAAATCTCTGCCAATCATGTATCTCCATTTTTGGTTTAAAAAAAAAAAGTTAAGCAAATTTCCAAAAAGATCTCCAAAGAATAATCAGAGATTAAGCAACTGAGGTGTTGTGCTACAGCAATGTTTAAATAATGTTTTAAAGCAAACAACTATGTTATCACTTTAGATTGAAAGACAGACTGACAATCATCAAAACACCTACCTTTATAGTAGTTAATTTCTTTATTCCCTCCTTCTCCCCTCATATTCTAAGATAGGATTTCACTGTGCATGCCCAGGCTGGCCTAGAATTTACTAGTAGTCCAAGCTAACCTAGAATTTTCAATGCTCCAGTCTCAGCCTCCTGAGTGCTAGTATTATAGGCATGTGTCATCATATATAGCTATAGCAGGCAATTTTTCTATAATTAAACTGGATGATAGTTTTTTTATATTTGGCAATCTATAGTCAGCTCTCATGGAATTCCTCTTGAAAGAGAAATAAAAGTTTAGTGGGTTCCATTTTTATTTTGTTGGCTCAGTCTGTTTCATTCTCATACTGTTTGTTATTTTGTTAAAGGCAGTACACAGAGGGTACTAGCCTATTTTAGCCCTGAATAGCTACAAGCAACTGATCCTAATGGTTTTAAGTTTAGGCATTTGGCAGGACGAGCTGACAAACTGATACTTTCCTTTTAAGTTTTTCCCTTCAAGACCTAATTTCTTTCAACCTTTTATGGGTTCATTAAAAAAAAAAAAAAAATACATTGTTGAAAAATTGTTTCTGATTTAGCCATTATGTAAATCATACATTTTAAAAAGGCAATGAGTTTTTGAACATTTCAATCTGGCAACATTGTCTCTCTGTACAGCTACTAGTAACAGCACTGTAAATGTGAATTCAGGCACAAGCACCCCTGACATACTGATGACTGCTTTACTTTCAACCCATGCCAACAGCCAGAAAAGTTGCTGACACTGCTCCAGGTCATCTCCACCTTTCGTTCTGCAATCCTACAGGAGAGGAGCTAGTGCCAATGGGAAAACAACAACAGACCGTGGGTATCTGAATTTTACCAAATGAAAAGCTAATGCATGCCAAAGGAGCAAACAGAAGCGAATGCAAGCTTAAGAGAGGAAGAATAAAGAGTGTGAGAATGGAAATTTAGAAGACATTACAAATTGCAATTTTTTGTGTGTGGAGTCAGGCCTATGTCCAACAAGGTATGCAAAAAATCTTTCCTTACTACAGAATAAATTAAAATCATAACAAAAGTTTAACCCAGCAAAATAAAAGTTATTTGTGGTAGCCTAGAAATACAGCAGCCAAGGCAGTGTTTTTGAAAAGAAAGCGCTAAGTTCCAAATGTGCCTACTCTACAAGACTGACACAGACAAGCTCCCACACCCAGTAGGTACTAAAACCCAGTAGGTACACAAGCAGTATCCACACGGCATGGTGGACACTCTACAGAAAATAAAGTGCTGAGACAGAAAAGAGCTGGAAGGACACATTTTAGATAGGGGTGGAAGTCACCAAAGAAGGAACTTTTCTACCCATCTCAGAAGAAAAGGGGGAACCAGGTATTTTAAGAGCAGGATAAAGCAGTCCAAGAAGTGGAGAAGGAAACAGGAAAGTGTGCCTTATTCAGAAAAAATCACCAAGGCAGAACAAAAGTAAATCAGATAGGAAAATGAAGTGTGAAGCACCACTGAACGCAGAGGTTCACAGGCTGTGGGTAAGCACTGAGATTGTACTTAGATTGAATGGAAAATTACCAACGAGCTTGTAACAAAGCCTACAATTTTAGAGTACAGCCTGTTAACTGAGAACAGGCTTTCATAATTATGAAAGTAAAAAAAAAACCAAAAAAACAAAAAAACAATTGGCTGCCTGTGGAAATTCAGTTTATAATATTGATTGGTGTGGTAACCTTTCCACCAGTACTCAGTAAACACCCTCCCTCCTGCTAAACCAGACTCCACTGCTCTACTTTCCTGTAGGCCTTATCTTACCTTGACGGTTTTCTGTTTGTAGAGCTTTATTTTGTCTTCACCCCAACAGTGTTCTTTAAGTTCCAAAGACTGTGGGCCCATTCCTGTCTTAACATTCTTTCCCCTAAAATCTCATACCATCGTTGACATGACAAAGAAAATCAGTATTTACTGACTACGATTCTTCTAGTATTTAATGAGCACTTGGTTGTTCTAGACTTAGAATTCCAGTCTATACTCTCAAGAAACGCAAAAGGGTGTGTGTGTGTGTGTGTGTGTGTGTGTGTGTGAGTGAATGGCTCTTGTCCTCAACTAAGTTATAGTACATACCACCCAATAAACTTTTTGGAGGCATAAAGGGGCCATTATCTGACAAAAGCATTTTCCCATTTGTAAGTTTTCAAGTCTCCCATGAAGAACACAGGTTAACAGTGTCTGCCCCTCCTTATTCCTCTCTTGGACAGGGGTAGGGGTGGGGGTGAGCATCTGATAAGTATCACATTTAAAACAAAAACAGAAAACTCAACTGATGAACAGACCATAAAATAAACTTACACAATATCCAACTTGTGTGAAATTCTAGAACTTCCCTTCTGCCCCACCCCCGGGGCCCCCACCCATGTACAAGGGTGCCACGTTTTTATCAGCACTGATTCAGCAGTGTGTTTACAAGCTTTCCAATGGGATCCAATAGTACACAGCTTTCTGACCTCTGCCACTACTAAAGTAAAGTACTGACAGCTGAGACTATTAGGGAAGGGACCATAGAAGAAAAGAAAAGGAAAAACAGGAGGAAGAAAAGAAAGAAAATTAATAGGATCACAGGAATAAGTTCAGTATTATTTAACAAATGATACATAAAACATGTTTGTTGGGGGGAGCTTTTTCTGTACTTAGAAGCAGACAATATTGAGTAACACAGCTTAGATCTTGTGTTTTGCTGAAGTGAAATTGTGTGTTCCTTAAGGGGGGAAGTAACTTTGGAGGAGGAGGAGGGACCAAAAGCCTGGAGCCATGTTCATTTTTGAATTTTCAAAAACAGTGCTGCATGGCCCTCAAAATGAACACCACCAGCATTTCTAGCTGGCTTTAAGAGCAAAATATGGCCGAGTGGTGGTGCACACCTTTGATTCTAGCATTCAGGAGATAGAGAGAAGCAGGTGGATCCCTGAGTTGGCTGAGATTCTAGTCTACACAGCAAGTACCAGAGCAGCCAAGGACACATAGAGAAACTTCTAGAAAAAAACCTAACGAACCAACGAAACAAACAAAATCAAACAACAACAACAAAAAGCAAAACATGCAGCTTAGAAAAGAAAGTGCTATGCAATAAAATGTAATTGGTAATGTGAGAGTCAGATTTACCTAATTCGTTTCTTACAAGGAAGGGTTGTGTTATAATGACCAGCTGTACAGGGACTTCAGTTATTCTTAGCATAGAATAAATACGTAGCAAAATGCTTTTAAAGCTTCATATCTCATCGAATGCCAATAGTTTTACACTGGTAATACTCCAAATGTCTTATACAATTTCCATGTTTGAGCCAGTCAATTCAACACACACTTATCTGAATACATCCCTGACGGTTCTAAAGTAGAAAGGACATATACTAACAACTTACAAGTCTTTATACGCGTAGAAAACTGACTACGGATTTGCCTACTGCCTCGTGAGTTAAAGAGTTTTAGCAAAGCCATCTATTCACCAGCAACGATACAACGCGGCAAAAACTGGTACCAAAATGCCAAGCACCGAATTGGAAAACTCAAGCTCGGTAAAATGTAAAGTTTGAGGTTCAGCCAAGCATTCCTGGGAACACAGGCAAACCCCAGCAATCTCCTTCTAAGAACGCGACAGAAATAAAACTCTAGCTGGCAATCTCTGAGCCTGTCAATATGGGCTGAAATTTCTGGAAAAGTTGCCCAACAAGAAGCGTGGCCCAAGGCAGGAAACATCACTACCGCCTCCCAAAAGGACGGCAAAGACCGCACAGGATGCTGCATGGTTCGTGGACTTGGCAACACCGGGCCAGGAGGGTGTGGACCCGCCAGGCAAGGTCGGTTCCGCGAAGGCAGCGCCCCAAGTCTTGGCTCACAGAGGGTTAGCCTGGGGTGCTCCCTCCCACGACCACGGCTCACATACCGCGCAGGCGCCCTTCCACTGACTCCAGAGCCTTCGGGACAGCCAGCGTCGCCCCTCGCCGTCCCCACAACCCCGCGCGCGAGGCCACCCAGCCCCAGCAAGGACGGCGTTCCCCTTCAGCTAGTCCGTCCGTAGCTACCCAGTTATGTCCAGCCCAGAGCCTCCTGCCCTCGCTCCACTCCTTCCGGGAGAAAAGCGCCCCGCCACGTCCGCGACATCACCGCCCCTTCCCTAGGCCGGGCCCCCGCAGCCTTACCCCGAACCCAACAAGCACAAGCCTAGAAATAGCAACTCCGACTCCAGGCGACTGAGTGACTGATAGGCGGCAGCAAGTTCACGACACTTTCACGATTGCCGTAAAGAGGGGGACTCGGAGAAGACTGCGGCGCGCCTCCGAGCTACTCGGGAGCGCGCCCCGGGGCTCCGCCCAGATTCCAAATGTGGGCCTGAGCTGCACTTTGAGGCTGGAGCTAGCCGGTCAGGGGCAGGAAAGAAGGTGAGTGGGAGGGGGGAACCAGCTGGCCTAGCGCCCCGCGGATTGTCTAGTTGGGTGCTGTGTCGAAGGGAGGTTCGCAAGCCGAGAGCGAGGACGCAACGCGAGTCCCCTTAGTCCCACGGGCGCGCGAGCCACGCGAACCGCAGCAGCCTTATCTGGTTCTGTGAGCTTCAAGACACTCACGATCTGAGTCGCGGGCCCGCTCCGGGAACCCACGGATCACGGGAGATGACAACTAGGCTGAAGTCTCTCCGTCTTACTTTTTCACTCTTTGGTACCTCTACCACCAGCTTGTCCCAAGCGGTGCTTCGTGCCAAGCTTGGTGTCCCTTCTAATTTCCTGGTGCCAGACACAGTGAAGCTCTCGTTTACAAGATTTAGGGTGTATGTGCAGGGGGTTGCTTTTGTAAAATCAGCTAAGGAATCCTTTGCCCTAATACCCTTTGACATCCCTGTGTCGTTATTTCTACTCGGGCGGAGGCTGAGGAATTTCAAAACTGAGATCAGAGGTGGCTTTGTGTTTACACAGAGCTCAGTCTACACCCCATGATTGTGTTTCCGGGAGTGGTCCCTAGTTGAAAGGAAATTCCAAGACCTGTGAATCCTAACAGCGGTGTTCCTTGCAAAGCACTGAGTCAGGAATAACTTCTCTAGGTGTTCCAATTTTAATTTATAAATGCAACAGATTTGTGCCGTGTTACCAAATTTTAATTTGTTCACTATGTAACTAGATTCTTTGAGATTAACCATTGGAAAAATGTTACATTTGTCCAGAGGCTATATTAGAATTTAGGAAAATAGTCATTGTTATGCTTTGTTTGTGCCCTGATGTTTCTGTGAGCCACTGAAAAAAGCCTGGGGCCACCTATCCATTCACTTGGAACTTCCAGAGTTTACATTTTTATTATTCTTTAGTTGTGACCACTTAGCAGAGACAATGTAAAATTGTTCATTTTATTACCAGTGGCTTTTAAATGCTTGTGGAAAAAAAAAATGTAACTGGATTTCTGACTCAGCCTCAAAGTAAGCAGAGAAAGTGGGTAAGAGATGCAAAGCGATTTGCTAAACATTTTTACTGCTGTGTAAGTTTTCTTATATATTTTTAAGTAATTTTAAAGCTTCTTTTTTTTTTTTTTTTGGTTCTGGAAATTGAACTTAAGGCCTCTTGTTTGCTATGTGAACACTCTTTAAAGGATTCTTGACTGCTTTGACCCATAAAATAGTTAACCATTACACTTCTAATCTACTTGATCTGAAATTGCTGTCATACTTTAGTTATTGGAGGAGAAGATGCCGGACAGATGGAAGTCTTCCATATTACTCATCCTGTCAACTTTAGTTTCTCAGTTGTCTCTGGAAGACTCTTAATGGTATTTTATGCCCTGCCTTGCTTCTAAGCCGTCAGTTTAAACAGCTAGAATCTTAAAAGCCTAAATACATACTAAGTACATCATTATCTCAAAAAAATTCATACACAGCTGTGTATGGGTAGTTATGACTGCAATTTTTGAATTGTAATAGTATTTTATACTTATATTTGAAATAGAATACTGTATTTCGGAAATTGGAAATTTGCCTGAAACCCAGTAATTAGAAAGTGATAATCATGGCATTTGAAAGAAGGATAATGTGCAGGGCTTAGATAAATGTGTCTGCTGTGCCAAACAATAAGAAAACTGACTTCCTACAATTGAAACTGTTTAAGATTACAGCTGGTAGATCACTATTATAAAAAAACCTCAAGCATCAGGTCCTTAAAGGAAACATTTTGCTCACAATGCTACATTCTAGTGTTCAGGCCGCAGATACTGTTGGTTCATTGGCTAATATTTGTGTGCTGAACACATGTGGTTGAAATCATAACGTATCTTCTTTGTATATAGATTTCAGATTTAAAAAGAGAAATGGTTTGGGCAGTTGTAAAGACTGACATTTTGTGAATTCCTAATACAGGTAGTTTATCCTTCTCATTGTGAAAAGGAACACCTATCTACTGACAACTTATGAAGGAACCTAACATCTATTATCTCATTTAGTATTTGAATAAACCTCACTGAAACAGCTATTCTTTTTTTTTCATACTTTATTTACATTTTAAATGTTTCCCCCTTTCCAGATCTCCCCTTTGGAACCTCCCCATTCCCTCTCCCCTCCCCCTGCCACTATGGGGGTATTCCCCCACCCACCCACCCATCCACTCTCATCTTCCCTCCATGGCATTCTCCTATACTGGGGGATCTAACAGCCTCAGGCCCAAGGGCCTTTGCTCTCCCGGATGTCTAACAAGACCTTCCTCTGCAGCATATGTGGCCAGCACCATGGATCCCTCCATGAGTATTCTTTGGTGATTCAGTCTCCAGGAGTATCCAGGGGTCAGGCCAGTTGCCACTGTTGCTCCCTCCCTGGGGCTGCAAACTCATTCAGCTCCTTCAGTCCCTTCTCCAAGTCTTCCACCTAGGAGCTCACACTCAGCCCTACAGTTGCTGCAAAGTGACTCGTGGGTATTTCGAACTTTTGGGTTAATAACCACTTATCAGTGAGTACATACCATGTTCATTCTTTTGTGACTGCGTTACTTCCCTCAGGATGATATTTTCAAGTTCTATCCATTTGCCTGTGAATTTCATGAAGTCATTATTTTCAATAGCTGAGTAGTATTCCATTGTGTAAATGTACCACATTTTCTGTATCCATTCCTCTGTGGAGGGACATCTGGTTTGTTTCCAGTTTTTGGCTATTATAAATATGGCTGCTATGAACATAGTAGAACATGGGTCTTTACTACATGTTGGAGCATCTTCTGGGTATATGCCCAGGAGTGGAATAGCTGGGTCCTCAGGTAGTATTATGTTCATTTTTCTGAGGGTCTGCCAAACTGATTTCCAGAGAGGTTGTATCAGCTTGCATTCCCACCAGCAATGGATGTTCCTCTTTCTCCACATCCTCGCCAACATCTGCTATCACCTGAGTTTTTGATCTTAGCCATTCTGACTGGTGTGAGGTGGAATCTCAGGGTTGTTTTGATTTGCATTTCCCTGATGACAAAGGATGTTGAACATTTCTTTAGGTGCTTCTCAGCTGAGTTTCCTCAGTTAAGAATTCTCTGTTTAGCTCTGTTCTCCATTTTTTTGATAGGGTTATTTGGATCTCTGGAGTCTAGCTTCTTGAGTTCTTTGTATATATTGGATATTAGCCCTCTATCAGATGTAGGATTGGTAAAGATCTTTTCCCAAACTGTAGGTTGCCGTTTTGTCCTATTTACTGTGTCCTTTGCCTTACAGAAGCTTTGCAATCTTATGAGTCCCATTTGTCGATTCTTGATCTTAGAGCATAAGCCATTGGTGTTCTGTTCAGGAACTTTCCCCCTGTGCCCATGTGTTCAAGACGTTTCTCCACTTTCTCTTCTATTAGATTCAGTGTATCTGGTTTTATGTGGAGGTCCTTGATCCACTTGGACTTGAACTTTGTACAGGGAGATAGGAATGGATCAATTCGAAATCTTCTACATGTAGACTGCCAGTTGAACCAGCACCATTTGTTGAAGATGCTGTCTTTTTTCCACTGGATGGATTTAGCGTCTTTGTCAAAGATCAAGTGACCATAAGTGTGGGGGTTCACTTCTGGGTCTTCAATTCTATTCCATTGATCTACCTGCCTGTCACTGTACCAATACCATGCAGTTTTTATCACTACTGCTCTGTAGTACAGCTTGAGGTCAGAGAGGCTGATTCCCCCAGAAGTCCTTTTATTGTTGAGAATAGTTTTTGCTCTCCTGGGTTTTTTGTTATTCCATATGAATTTGAGAATTGCTCTTTCTAAGTCTATGAAGAATTGAGTTGGGATTTTGATGGGGATTGCATTGAATCTGTAGATTGCTTTCGGCAGGATGGCCATTTTAACTGTATTAATCCTGCCAATCCATGAGCATGGGAGATCTTTCCACCTTCTGAGGTCTTCTTCAATTTCTTTCTTCAGAGACTTGAAGTTCTTGTCATACAGATCTTTTACTTGTTTGGTTAGAGTCACACCAAGATATTTTATAGTGTTTGTGACAATTGTGAAGGGTGTCATTTCCCTAATTTCTTTCTCAGCCTGTTTATCCTTCGAGTATAGGAAGGCTACTGATTTGCTTGAGTTAATTTTGTATCCAGCCACTTTGCTGAAGGTGTTTATCAGCTGTAGCAGATTTCTGGTGGAGTTTTTCAGGTCACTTAAGTATACCATCATATCATCTGCAAATAGTGATATTTTGATTTCTTCCTTTCAAATTTGTATCCCTTTGACCTCCTTTTGTTGTCTGATTGCTCTAGCTAGAACTTCAAGTACTATATTGAATAGATAGAGAGGGCAGCCTTGTCTGGTCCTTGATTTTAGTGGGATTGCTTCAAGTTTCTCTCCATTTAGTTTGATGTTGGCCACTGGCTTACTGTATATTGCTTTTTACTATGTTTAGGTATGCTCCTTGAATTCCTGATCTTTCCAAGACTTTTATCATGAAGGGATTTTGAACTTTGTCAAATGCTTTTTCAGCATCTAATGAAATGACCATGTGGTTTTTTTCTTTGAGTGTATTTATGTAGTTGAAAGAGCTATTATTTTAGACAGTTCAACAAATAAAGCTGGGGCTTTGAGATGGCTGAACATATAAGATATTTGTCAACAACTCTGATGGCCTGAGTTCAATCCCTGGGACAAACATAGTGAAAGAGAAAACCGATTCCTGGTCATGTGCACCTCCTTCTCCAACCCCACTCCCCTCCACCCCCATACATATAAAACATATAAATAAATCTAATCTAAAAATATTAGACAATATTAAAGGCTACTATTGATTATATATCACCAGTGTATTAGGGTCTTTCCTCACTGTCACTGCAACTTCTATAATAACTCTACCAAAGTCTTCTGGAACTTTTCCATGATAAGAAAATGTCCTGTATTTTGTCTAGTTGCTAGCCACTAGACTGGGTCTGAGCATTTGAATAGTGGCGACTACAACTTAGGAACTGAAATTTAAAATTTTATTATATATTAATGTAAATAACTGTTCCTTTCTAGTAACTACTGTATGGTACAATCTGTGCTGATAATATTTGCATTTTTTAAAGGAAGTACTGGCTCAGATAAATTTTGAAGCTTGCCCAAAATCACACAGTTTTACTTTTAAGAAGGTCTTGCAAAGGGGAATACTTGTTAATTTAGAAATACAGGTTGACTGGATGGAGGGGAAGAAAAGCAGTTCAACCAGAAATGGAGAATCTAAACAAGAGTGGTTACACCATACAGTGGGTGGAAGGAAGGAAGGAATGACGTACAGAAGTAGGATTGCCATCACTTCGTGGTAGCCTATGAGAGCCTGCTCTGCAGGAGTTACTGTAATGCCCAAGAATCTGAGGAAAATGATAACACTGCGTACTGAAATAGAAAATCCAACCCATTCCTGGAGTTAAAATGATTTGGTGTCAGCTTTTTGTTTATTCAATAAGTACTGAGTGAGGATGGGTGGGTCCCTGTGTTTGCAGTTGGTGAAGTAGCATCTCTCTCATTCCGTTCACTTACCTTCCTAAATGTTCATACTATAGAAGTAAAGAGCTGTAGATGTACACATCCAGTTTTCTTAGGAACTGCTTACTTCTTCATGCAAAGATGGCTGTATATAGAAGATAGCCTTTCTGCTGTGTTGGGGTGTGTGTATGTGTGTGTGTGTGTGTGTGTCTGTCTGTCTGTCTGTCTGAGTGTCTATCTCTAAATGCAGGTGTATCTGTACGCCTGTGGTTGTTGACAACAGAGGAGAGCCTCAGGTGTCCTGTACCTTTCCAAAAGATAGAAAGACTCAGTGGCCTGGAATTTTCAGTGTGTGGAGGAGGCTCACTAGTGAGCCTCAGAAATATCCCTGTCTTTTCTGCCTCAGTGTTAGGGTTACAAGCACTCTGTCATACCTGGCTTTTATTTACACAGACTCTGGGTTACAATTGACTGTCCTTCCAGCCCTCTGCTGTGTTTTGAATATTAAGGTTTTAGAAGTAAAAAGCAGTAAAATGAAGTCATTGTTTTTAATAGCTGAGTAGTAGTCCATTGTGTAAATGTACCACATTTTCTTTATCCATTCCTCTGTGGAGGGACATCTGGGTTGTTTCCAGCATCTAGCTATTATAAATATGGCTGCTATGAACATAGTGGAGCATGTGTCCTTATTACATGTTGGAGCATCTTCTGGGTATATGCCCAGGAGTGGAATAGCTGGGTCCTCAGGTAGTATTATGTTCATGTTTCTGAGGGTCCACCAAACTGATTTCCACAGTGGTTGTACCAGCTTGCAATCCTACCAGCAATGGAGGAGTGTTCCTCTTTCTCCACATCCTCGCCAACATCTGCTGTCACCTGAGTTTTTGATCTTAGCCATTCTGACTGGTGTGAGGTGGAATCTCAGGGTTGTTTTGATTTGCATTTCCCTGATGACTAAGGATGTTGAACATTTCTTTAGGTGCTTCTCATTCAAGTTTCCTCAGTTGAGAATTCTCTGTTTATCTCTGTTCCCCGTTTTTTGATAGGGTTATTTGGTTTTCTGTAGTCTAACTTCTTGAGTTCTTTGTATATATTGGATATTAGTCCTCTATTGGATGTAGGATTAGTAAAAATCTTTTCCCAATCTGTTGGTTGCCATTTTGTCCTATTTATTAGTGTCCTTTGCCTTACAGAAGCTTTGCAATTTTATGAGGTCCCATTTGTCGATTCTTGATCTTAGAGCATGAGCCATTGGTATTCTGTTCAGGAACTTTTCCCCTGTGCCCATGTCTTCTAGAGAAAGTGGGGAAAAGTCTCAAAACACATTTTCTAAGAAAGAAAGGGGTGTTACTCAGCCACATATAGTGGCTCGTGTAATCCAAGAACTTGGATGTAAGACAGGAAGATTTTAAATTTGAGATACCTTAGACACTACCTTAGACAGTAGTGTATTCCAGGTCAGCCATAACTTAATGGTAATACCATATCTCAACCTTCCATATCCTTCCAAAACAAAGAGAGGAAAGTCCTCAAGGCTGAAAAGTCAGACATGGAACTGAAGTAAGAGGGATAACCTAGCTGTTACCTTCTTTTGAAGCATTTGGCTTATAGCAAAAGAGAACAGTGAAGGACTAGGAATAGAATTCTGCCTCTTACTACAACAGGAAGGGAGGATTCATACCTGGTTACATGTTCGAGATAGTGCTTTTATGGTTTATGCAAAAAGAATCACAGTTTCAGTGAGTAATATTTTCATAAGCCAACATTTTCTCTTACTTTTGTAGCTCATTTCCTCTGAACTACCTTTTCTCAAACCGTCAGGGGTCAGGGTGTCAAGACTCTATACACACTCTGAATGGAGGGCCAGAAAAAGTTCTCCCTCTTAGCCAAGAGAGATCACGTAAATATGTCTATTTTCTCCACATATCTAGGTGGTGAAATAAAGATACCATCAGGAACTGGACTCTGTATAAAGTCTTCCATCACTGATTCAAGGTTCACGATCACATTTTTACATGCTCTGAGAAACTAGAAACCCAAATTAACCCGAAGTTGACCCAGGTTAGTAAATTGGTCTCTCTCTCTCTCTCTCTCTCTCTCTCTCTCTCTCTCTGTGTGTGTGTGTGTGTGTGAGACTGTGTGTACATGTGTGGCTGCACATGCAGGTTCCTGTTCACATGTATCATGGTGCACATGTGTAAGTCAGAATACAACTTGTGGGAATCAGTTTTTTCTGCCATGTGGATAAAACAATTCTTTGACATACATAAAGTTTTGTCATTTATGAAAGATCATAACAAATTTGGGTGCTAATGAGGTAAATGTACTTTTCTAGTTATACATTAAAGTTTAAATCGCTTAGTATTTGACACTCTAGGACAGTGGTTCTCAGTGTTAGTCTCAACTCCTTTGGGGTAAAAGGATTCTTCATAGGAGTCACCTAAGATCATTGGAAAACACAGACATTTACATTATGATTCATAACAGTAGCAAAATTACAGTCATGAAGTAGCAATGAAAATAATTTTGTGCTTGGGGTCACCACAACATGAGGAACTGTATTAAAGGGTCGCAGTGTTAGAAAGGTTGAGGACCACTGCTCTAGGGCAAAGATCATTGTCCAGGCTTCTGTGTTGGTGGATTGTATTTTATCCTGTTTACGCTGCTTTGCATCAATACACAGTAAAGGGGAGAAGGTGTATTTAAGACCTTTCATTTCCTAACTCTTTTTCCTAGTCCCAAACCGAAATCATTTAATGTGTGTATGTGTGTGGGTGTGGGTGTGTGTGGGTGTGTGTAGGTATGTGTGTGTATGTATGTGTGTGTGTGTGTGTGTAGGTATGTGTGTGTGTATGTGTGTATGTGTGTGTGTGATCAAACATTCTAACAATTCAATCAAGATATACTATTCTGATTCTTAATTAAACCATTATGCTTCTTAAAGAACAGAAAATATTGTATCAACACTAAAAACTGATTCCTAACACACAAGAGCTTTGAATCTGAGCTGAGGCGTTTCAGGCAGTGTTTACTGATGAGTGCATGGTGCATAGTGTACCTTGTATGATCAGAGCCAAGGTTGTACAGAAGTTGTGCAGTATAAGCCCAGGCAAACACCCTCACATATTTCTGAATTTGTTACACTGTTGAGTTTGGATTACTTTCTGAATATATGTCCAGAAATCATTTCCTCTTACTTTTATTCCTATTATTTTTCATAAGCCCACATTCAGTTACATGACCCACAGTTTAGGAAGGTAAATTTTAGAATACTTTCAGATTTAATGATCACACAAATACAAGGTCATATTTGGAAGCCATAAAACACACTCAGGGTATCTGAGAGGGTAGATCAGTTTGTAGAGGGCCTAGCATGCAGGAAAGCCTGCAGGTGCTGAGCTCAAGCTCCTATACAATCGTATCCTCTGACTCTTTCAGTTCACTGAGCATCTTGGGGCCCAGACAGCTCGATTTTGTACCGTCCATGTACATATTACTCATAGGCAGGTCCAACAAGTAGTTAGTTCTTCTCTCTGTGTGAGGAAGTAAAGAAAGGTTTCTTGAAATAGCAGAGCAGCTACACCTCAGTCAGCCTCAGTCATGAGAACTCTGGTGTCATGCAAATATTCCTCTACTTCCCCTTTGTCATGAACATCGCTTTTTACAAGCTATCTGTCTGTCTGTCTGTCTGTCAATCATTTATCCACTTCCCATTGCTTTCAGGCTACTATAGATCACACAGTGGAAGCCAGTGTCCTTGGCCTGAGTTACTAGCAAGCATGCCTTGCTTGTCATCCTGTTCCTGACTGTAGTGCCCCCAGTCATCTCTCAGTCATTGGTCTGGCTAAAGGAACTTAAACTGTGACCAGGGTTAACCTTATGGTAGTCTCATTATCATGGTTTTCCTGCATTTTTGCATTTTGAAGCCCTACATCTTTTGATGTATTTCCCCTACCATCTATAATCACAATTCAAACTTTGGATCCTATCTTCTTGAGAAGCTTAATATGGCTTAGTTGGTAGATGGCTTATCTAATACACCAGAAGCCCTGGATTTGAGCTTCAGAACCACATTAACCAGCTATGGTGTGATACACACTTGGAACCCCAACAGTTAAGGTGGCCAGCCTGGAATGCTTGAAATTTTGTTTCAAAGACAGACAGGAGAAAAACAGCAGAGGGGGGCAGGGTGGGGCAGAGGCAGCCTGGCTAAGACTGAGTTGGAAGAGTCACTGACCTCAGGATTTCAAGGTTTTAGCATCATCTTGGCAGACAGAGTTTTAAAAAAAAAAAAGCATCTGGCTGCAAACACCACATTTCTTGTTTAAGGATGCTTGGAGGGTAAGACTGTACGAGTATGGGGAGGGGCTGGCCAGCACACGGTGGAAACCGTATCCATTACTGTTTCTTGTTGCTTTCTCTGCTTCAGAAGAGCGGTCTGAAATGTGGTGGTTTCAGCAAGGTCTCAGTTTCCTTCCATCGGTCCTTGTCATTTGGACATTTGCTACCTTCATATTCTCATACATCACTGCAATAACACTCCACCATGTTGACCCTGCGCTGCCTTATATCAGGTCAGTGAAGTAAATGTGTCATATAGAAGTAACCCCCACCTTCAGTACCAGGGACTGAACACAGGCCCAGGTAAGTGCTACTTTCCCCAGACAGTCTTTAGAACTAATTCATAGTTTACATTGAATCTGGCATTTCAATTTTAATTTGAAAATTCAAGTTTTTATTCTGCTATTATAGCAAAGGAAACATAAAATAGAACTTGTAGTTGCTTCTTTCTATGAAAGAGAAAAATCTGGGGACTGTGGGAGAAGAGTCAGTTAGTTAATAGATTCTAACCTCTTAGTGTCTCGTCTTCTAAATAAATACTTGAACTTGCCTCAGAACCTGGAATTAAAATTACTTTCCTTGTAAATTAAAAAAAAAAAAAATGATGCAAACAATAGTAATGTTAGGAAAACATAGCAGTATTGGCAAATGTTTATTGATTTGTAACAAGGTAATGTTCTAAGTTTTCTTCGTGCCTTAGGTAATTGGATCTGTAGTAATCTTTCTGTTACTTTGACATATATCTAAAATAATCAACTTACATCCTTACACATTGGCCGTTCTGGCTCACTCTTGTAGTGGTTTCAGATCATGATTAATTGGCCCTATTGCTTTGAACCTGGGACAAAGCATACATGATGGCAGAAGTACATAGAGAACAAAGCACTCATCTCCCGACCTGAAAGCAAACGCAAGCAAGGAGGAGGCCAAAGCTTTGTAATCCCTGTTAAGTGTTCTTACTCAATAACTTAAGACCTCTTCTAGGTCTCACATTTTTTCCCCCATGTTTTTATTTTTTATTATTTTTTTTTATTGGATATTTTCTTTATTTACATTTCAAATGTTATCCCCTTTCTCGTTCCCTCCACCAGGGAACCCCTATCCCATCCCCTCTCCCCCTGCTTCTATGAGGATGTTCCCCCACCAACCCACCCACTCCCACTTCCCCACCCTGGAATTCCCCTACACTGGGGCATCCAGCCTTTACAGGACCAAGGGCCTCTCCTCCCATTGATGCCTGACAAGGCCATTCTCTGCTACATACGTGACTGGGGCCATGGGTTGCTCCATGTGTACTGTTTGGTTGGTGGTTCAGTCCCTGGGAGCTCTGGTAGGTCTGGTTGGTTGATATTGTTTTTCTTCCTATGGGGTTGCAAACCCCTTGAGCTCCTTCATTCCTTTCTCTAACTCCTCCATTGGAGACCCCGTGCTCAGTCCAATGGTTGGCTGCAAGCATCCGCCTCTGTATTTGTCAGGCTTTGGCAGAGGCTCTCAGGAGACATCTTTATCAGGCTCCTATCAGCATGCACTTCTTGGCATCCGAAATAATGTCTAGGTTTGGTGATTGTATATGGGATGGATCCCCAGGTGGGGCAGTCTCTGGATGGCCTTTCCTTCAGTCTCTGCTCCACACTTTGCCTCTGTATTTCCTCCTGTGAGTATTTTGTTCCCTTTTCTAAGAAGGACTGAAGCATCCACACTTTGGTCTTCCTTCTTGAGCTTCATGTGGTCTGTGAATCGTATTTTGGGTATTCCGAGCTTTGGGACTAATATCCATTTATCAGTGAGTGTATACAATGTGTGTTCTTTTGTGACTGGGTTACCTCACTCAGGATATTTTCTAGTTCCATCCATTTCCTAAGAATTCCATGAATTCATTGTTTTTAATAGCAGAGTAATACTCCATTGTGTAAATGTTTCACATTTTCTGTATCCATTCCTCTGTTGAGGGGCATCTGCGTTGTTTCCAGCTTCTGGCTACTATAAATATGGCTGCTATGAACATAGTGGAACATGCGTCCTTGTTATATGTTGGAGCATCTTTTGGGTATATGCCCAGGAGTGGAATAGCTGGGTCCTCAGGTAATACTATATTCAATTTTCTGAGGCGCCGCCAGACAGATTTCCAGAGTAGTTGTATCAGCTTGCAATCCCACCATGAATGGAGGAGTGTTCCTCTTTCTCCATATCCTCACCAGCATCTGCTGTCACCTGAGTTTTTGACCTTAGCCATTCTGACTGTAGTGAAGTGGAATTTCAGGATTGTTTTGATTTGCATTTCCCTGATGACTAAGGATGTTGAACATTTCTTTAGGTGCTTCTTGGCCACTCAGTGCTCCTCAGTTGAAAATTCAGTTTTTAGCTCTGTAACCCATTTTTTTTTTCTTTTGTCATTTATTTATTTATTTATTTATTTATGTTTTTACACTCCAGATTTTATAACACCATACCTCCTCCCTAGGCCCCTGTCTCCACGAGGATGCCCCCCATCCCCGCCACTCAACCAGACCTCTAAACTCCCTGTGGCCTCCAGTCTCTTGAGGGTTAGGCGCATCAGGGATGGTGATTCCCCCAGAAATTCTTTTATTATTGAGAAAATTTTCACTGTCTGGGTTTTTTGTTATTCCAAATGAATTTGCAAATTGCTCTTTCTAACTCTATGAAGAATTGAGTTGGAATTTTGATGGGGATTGCCTTGAATCTGTAGATTGCTTTCGGCGAGATGGTTATTTTTACTATATCAATCCTGCCAATCAGTGAGCATGGGAGATCTTTGCATCTTCTGAGATTTTCTTTTATTTCTTTCTTCAGAGACTTAAGTTCTTGTCATTTAGATCTTTCACTTGTTTGGTTAGAGTCACACCAAGATATTTTATAGTGTTTGTGACAATTGTGAAGGGTGTCATTTCCCTAATTTCTTTCTCAGCCTGTTTACCCTTTGTGTATAGGAAGGCTACTGATTTGTTTGAGTTAATTTTATATCTGGCAACTTTGCTGAAGTTGTTTATCAGCTGTAGGAGTTTTCTGGTGGAATTTTTGGGTTCACTTAAGTATACTATCATATCATCTGCAAATAGTGATATTTTGATTTCTTCCTTTCCAATTTGTATTCCTTTGACTTCCTTTTGTTGTCTAATTGCTCTGGCTAGAACTTCAAGTACTATTCTGAACAGGTAGGGAGAGAGTGGGCAGCCCTATCTAGTCCCTGATTTTAGTGGGATTACATCAAGTTTCTCTCCATTTAGTTTGATGTTGGCTACAGGTTTGCTGTATATTGCTTTTCATATGATTAGGTATGGGGTTTGAATTCCTACTCTTTCTAAGACTTTTACCATGAAGGGCTGTTGAATTTTGTCAAATGCTTTCTCAGCATCTAATGAGATGATTATGTGTGGTTTCTTTCTTTGAGTTTGTTTATATAGTGGATTATGTTGATGGATTTCCATATATTGAACCATACCTGCATCCCTAGGATGAAGCCTATTTGATCATGATGGATGATTCTTTTGATGTGTTCTTGGATTCAGTTTGCGAGAATTTTATTGAGTATTTTTGCATTGATATTCATAAGGGAAATTGGTCTGAAGTTCTCTTTCTTTGTTGAGTATTTGTGTGGCTTAGATATAAGCATAATTGTGGCTTCATAAAATGAATTGGGTAGTGTTCCTTCTGTTTTGTTTTTTGTTTGTGAAATAGATTGAAGAGTATTGGTATTAGGTCTTCTTTGAAGGTCTGATAGAATTCTGCACTAAACCCATCTGGTCCTGAGCTTTTTTTGGTTGGGAGACTTTTAATGACTGCTGCTATCTCTTTAGGGGTAATGGGACTGTTTAGATGGTTTATCTGATACTGACTTAACTTTGGTTCCTGGTATCTGTCTAGAAAATTGTCTACTTCACCCAGATTTTTCAGTTTGTTGAGTATAGGCTTTTGTAGTAGGATCTGATGCTTTTTTAGATTTCCTTGATTTTTGTTGTTATGTCTCCCTTTTCATTTCTGATTTTATTAATTTGGATACTGTCTCTGTGCCCTCTGGTTAGTCTGGCTAAGGGTTTATCTATTTTGTTGATTTTCTCAAAGAACCAGCTCCTGGTTTTGTTGATTCTTTGAATAGTTCTTTTAGTTTCTACTTGGTTGATTTCAGCCCTTAATTTGATTATTTCCTGCCTTCTACTCCTCTTGGGTGTTCTAGTTTCTTTTGTTCTAGAGCTTTCAGGTGTGCTGTTAAGCTGCCAGTGTATGCTCTCTCCAGTTTCTTTTTGGAGGCACTTAGAGCTATGAGTTTTCCTCTTAGCACTGCTTTCATTGTGTCTCATAAGTTTGTGTATGTTGTTCCTTCATTTTCATTAAATTCTTAAAAGTCTTTAATTTCCTTCCTTATTTCTTTCTTGACCAAGTTATTATTGAGTAGAGCATTGTTCAGGTTCCACGTGTATGCTGGCTTTCTGTTACTTTTGTTATTAGTCTTAGTCCGTGGTGATCTGATAGGATGCATGGGATTATTTCAGTCTTGTATCTGTTGATAGGCCTCACATCTTAAAGAGCCCATAACTACCTATAATGTTTCCCTATAGGCTAAACCTCCAATACATTCAGTATCTAAATCACAGAAGGAGAAAGGTCCTGGAACAGTATGTTATTTGCTCAGTAGTACAACTCATTAAGTGGTAAACCAAGATTGGTACCTTCAGTTTTTCTCTAAGGACTGTGTTCTTACTCTTCATGACCTACTGGGTAGATATTTCTGACAAAGTAAGTATAAACAGTTATATTTTTGAAATTTCAAAACTACCAATAATTTAATTATGGGTGATCAGTCACATGTACTCTGTTCATAACCACTTTTAAACTTTATTCTTCTGAGTGTTTAACCTGCACTTACATGTACCACATGCGTGCTTGGTCCTTTTGGAGACCTGATAAGAGCATCCAAGCCCCTGGAACTGGAGTTACAGAGGCTTATAAGCAGCTGTCAGGTCCTTTGTAAGAGCAGCAAGTGCTGTAACTGCTGATCCATCTTTCCAACTTCCTCAACCCCATCTCTTTCAACTGCAGAAGCAGGAGTAATTATTCCAACAAACTTAACAAAATGATACTGCTTTCAAACAGGAAGTCATTAGGGCTGACTCAGCCGTCAGCCATTAAGAATGCTTCCTTTTATAGAGGACCTATGTTTGGTTCCCAATACCCACAGAGTGACTCTCAGCTCCCTGTAACTCCAGATCCAGGAGACTTGATGCCTTCTACTGGCCCACACAGGCACACACACATAGTCATACATTAATACTGAGCAGATCTTTAATAATAAAATAGCAGTCCCTTCTTCACTCTTGAAGTTCATTTCTGACTCTGAAGGTGATAGATAATGGCTTTCCTTCCAAAATTTGTTTTGTCATCTGTGCTTTTAAAGGATTCTGTCTTCCTTTGTTTTTCTCTCAGTTAATATATTTTGCTTAGTTCTTTTCAGTTTTAAACATAATGAGTAATAATACCCCCTTCCCTCTGGCTATTAGAAGTAATGTGATAATAAAGACCACATATATAACTTTTCATACGGTACTGAAATGTTGGTATATTTCTCTATGTGGTATTGCTGACTTTTAATTTGATACTACCAGGTATGTTTATGCATTCACAAACAGAATATGAAAAAGCTAATAATTATGAATGGTTTCTAAGATACTAAAGTTTAAAAACATTTTTATAATGAAAGGGGAACTAAATAGGGAGGGGACAAGTTAGAGGAGTTAAATAGAGTTCGGGGTGGTGAGGACACCATCACTGAGCACAACCCAGCCCTTAGTCCCTGTGTTTTCATCTAACGGATTCTCTCTAGAATACAGCTGAAGCCTTTGAGACACCATCCTAGAGACACTGAATCAACTGCTCTTTTACTTTTGTCCCATCTAAATAGTATGTTTTATTTTCTGTTTGTTGCAATCATTCCATTTCCTCATTTACTAACCTTCTGATAGGTAACCTTTCTAACAAAGAAAATGGCAAACTTTTAAAAAGTGATAAACCAGAAGGTTTAGTTGAGCCATTAAAACTGTCAGATGAAGCTCTGACAAGTAAGTGTGCTTCAGAAGGGGTACCATGTGGCTGTGGTTTCTATAATGGAGATACCACACAAAAGTCACATACAAATTGGGTGCACTAAGACATGTTTAGAAACCCTCCAATTTTTTATGATTTTAAGTGTTCACTTCTGGTAATAATTTGACAAATGATCACCCTTATGTTAGAGAAATGCATAGCTCAAGGAGCCAGACAAATCCTTGTATCTCTGTAAGAAGGTGCATATTTCAGATTGATGTGAGCCTGTCAGCATTTTTCTTTTCCCTTCTGACAATTCCTCTTCTTGCATTGCAGAGCTTTCTGTGACGTAGGAGTTACTAAGTGTCCTTTGAGTGCTTCAGTTCTCTGCTGGTCTCATCTTTGGTCTTCCCAGGCACTTTGGACACTTCCTCCACTGCCTCTCCTTCCACTTTTACTTTTCTAATGATAAGCTTTTCTAATGATAACCCTGAGCTCTTTCTCTGACACTAGAATATTTAAATTGTAGTATTATACTTAGGCTCATTTCTTTGATATTAAACTAAATATTCTGCCAAAGAATTTTTCTTTCAGTTTGTAGGTGCTATCTAAAAAGTTACAGACCCAAAGGATATAAAGAAATGCAAAATTCACTTCAAAACTAAATTTGTAAGTAGTGGTGCTTCAGATGGGATGCCAGCCATTGGACTATAAGAAGATACTCTGAACAGAAAAGGAAACAGTAAGTCCCGTGAAGAGGAGCCCACACAATGGGAGAAAATCTTTGCCAGCTACATATCTGAGAGAGGATTAATATCCAAAATATGTAAAGAACTCACCAAATAAACAGCCAAGAATAATCCAATTTAAAATAGGCTGTGGATCTGAACAGAATTCAAAGAAATAAAAGTGACTAAGAAATATCTCAAAGTATGCTTAACATTCTTAGCAATTAGAGAAATGCAAATTAAAACTCCTTCGAGATTTCATCATATACCAGTCAGATGGCTAAGATCAACTGACAGCAAATGCTAGCAGGGATCTGGGAAAAGGAGAACCCGCATTTACTGTTGATGGGATTGCAGGAGAATGCAGCTTCTCTGGAAATCAGTATTTAGAATTCTTCCAAAGCTAAAATACATCTAAACGACCCAGCTATACCATTCCCTGGACTATTTCTGAAAAGACTTGACATCCTCCTCCATATATATTTGCCCAACCATATCCACTGATTAGACTATTCATAATAACTAGAAAATTGAAGCAACCGAATCTCCTTCAGTTGAGTAATGGATAACAAAATAATAATACAAATATACTACAGAATATTGTTAAGGTGTAATGAGATTATTAAATGTTCAGATACATGGATCATTCTGGAAAAGGTTATATTGAGTTTGGTAACCCAGACCCCCAAAAAAATGTTGCTTATTCTCTCTCATTTGCAGTCCCTACCTCCAAACACTAAGGATGTTTGAAAAGGTCATATGGAATTATATTATTTCATATTTACCTGAACTTACATATAATATGTACAAGCCTATGTATATACCAATATGTAGTTTAATTGAAAATTTGACACTTGGGGTGGTAGAATTCTCCCTGCAGCAGCCATAGAGAAATTAGCAAAAGCCCAAGTACTAGGCATGAGAAACTTCTTTTGTCTTGTTGGTCAGGGGAGTCCAAACAACTCTCCATAGAGTGTAAACTATTGCTGTTACTCTTGTTTGCCTCACAGAATGTGAAGGTAAGTCCCTATTGCTGAAGACACAAGCACTTTAAACACGGGACTCAGAGATTCAAGCTGAGTCTGACCTTGAAACCTCACTGAGTACTAGCTTTCATAAAATTAGAATGTGCTTTGCCACTGCCAGAGAAAAGGACAATCAATAGTCCTGCCAAGTTGGGATGCCTACAAACTACAACAGTGAACTACACTTCTAAAACATCTCTAAAGATGCAGTAGTGTTCCATATATCAGGGCAGTAACCAACAGTTGTATATTCTGTAATGCTTAACTCCAAGACTAACAACTTTGTCTTTTTAATATTTGTAGTAGGTAGTTTGTGGACAAGGAAAGGCAGTAATGCTCAATGGATGTCTCCACAATTCTAGGCATTACCTCACATTTTATTTCATCCTCATATTGATTCAGCAAAATTGGGAACAAATGAAAAGTTCCAATTAGCAAATAAAAAAATAAGGAGATTAAGAGAATGTATCCAAAGATTACAGTTAAATGATTTGTTTTCTGTGTGGATCTGTGTAGTAGACCATAGTGCCCTGGAGGATAGGAATGTAAACAGACCTATTGCATTTCAGTGTGATAAGTTGTTTGGATAAATCTGGACAGAGTTTTGTCAATCACTGTCTACTAGAGGAGTGATCCAAGATTAAAAGTGAGAGATCATTCAAAATGGGTCCTAAATGTAACTTCCATGAATGTGGAAGTTTTGTCAGATATGTTTTTCTTTCTACTCCTGTTCAAGAAATAATAACCATGGTTTGAATGAAAGTGGCCCTCATGGGTCCACAGGGAGTGGCACTGTTAGGAGATGTGGTCTTGTTGGAGTGGGTGTGGCTTTGTTGAAGGAAGTGTGTCACTGGGGT
Organism: Rhynchomys soricoides; assembly: GCA_019843965.1. Taxonomy (NCBI): domain Eukaryota; kingdom Metazoa; phylum Chordata; class Mammalia; order Rodentia; family Muridae; genus Rhynchomys; species Rhynchomys soricoides. The sequence continues at coordinate 177,585 of JADRCH010007897.1, forward strand.
TTAGGTGGAGTGGGTTTTGAGGTTTCAGAACCTCCAGGCAGGCCCAGTGTCACTCTCTCTGATGCCTGCTGATCCAGACATAGAACTCTTAGGCCCTTCTCCAGCATCATGTCTGCCTAAACACCTCCATGCTCCCCACCATGATGATGATAGACGAAATTCTGACCTTATAAACAAGCTCCAAATAAATGTTTTCTTTTATAAGAGTTGCCGTGGTCATGTTGTCTCTTCACAGCAATAGAAACCCTAAGTAAAATAGAAGTTGGTACCAGGATCTAGGGTATTGCTGTGATAGGCTGGACCATGCTTTTGTTTGGAGGAATATGGAAAACTTTGGGACTTTGAACTAGAAAAGTAGTTTAACACTGTAAACGGGGCTTAATGGGGCATACTAGTAGGGGCATGGAAGACAGTAGTGTTGAGGCCCTGGCTCAATAGTGTTAAGAGGTAAAGAATATTAACATGTGACCTACCGATTATTTGTTCTTCTGATATTTTGGTGAAGCATGTGGCTGCTTGCTGCTCTTGTCCAGAAAAGTCTGCCTGAGGCCAACTGAAGACTTATGGATTATGCATTGGCAGATGAGATTTTCAGACAGCCTAAAATGGACTGTGTTGCTTGGTAATAAGTGGCTACACATAGTGTAGATCTATAATGAAAAGAAGCAACCTGAGCAAGGAAAACTACAAGCTGTACAATTTGAGGAGGAAAGGGGCACTAGAGAGTGTAAAGCTACTAAGTCCTTCATTCAAGGATATAAACAAATTAAAGAAAAGCCTGAAGCTAAATGTAATAAAGGGAGTGGTAACCTCTTAGCAAGATCCCACCTGGCTAAATTTCCCATTTATGAGAAGGAAATAAAAGTTTAATGCAAAATATAGTGATGCATGCCTTTGATCCCAGCACTCAGAATCCAGAGGCTGGTGATCTCTGAGTTTGAGGTCAACCTGGTCTACAGAGGAACTTCAAGAACAGCCAAGCTTAGGTAGTGCAAGAAACCATCAAAACCAAGAAGCTGGTGAAAACGTATTTGAAAAAGTAGAATAATATTCCAGCCCAAGAAAGGAGCAGAATTGGGTAGCTTTGGCCACATGGTCTGAGCTTTAGAGTCAAGGATACAAGAAAGAAGCTATGGAATCCTCCTTCATGATTAAGGAAAGCCATTGAGGGCAGTTGTATGACAGGACTGTCCCTGCATGGAGGCCCAGAGGCCATTGTGTGAAACTATGAAGGTGAAGAAGATTAGATTGCCTTGGAGACCGCAAGATGTTGGAGATGCCAGAGTGAAACCAGCCCAAGAGAAAGAACTATTGAGTCAATAAAGCTGAAAGGTGTAAGAGATCTGAAGAGTGCTTTCATATCAGGCATGGAGTTGCACTGTTTGGAGTTTGCCCAACTGGATTTCAGTCTTGTTTCAGGCTAGTGTGTCCTCATTATGTTCCTTTCCTCCATTTTGGAAAGGTATAGCCTGTGCCATTGTATTTTGGAATTATGTGTTCTACTTTTTGCTTTTACAAGGGATTATACTTAAGAGATTGCACAAATCTCAGAAGAGACTTTGAACTTTGGACTTTTAAACAATTTTGATAGTGAAATAGACTATAGGGACATTTGAAGTTGGACCAAATGCATTTTTCAATATGATGTACTACAAGCTGATGAGGGCCAGGGAGTAGAATGTGATGGTTTGAATGAAAATGGCTACCTTAGACTCAGGGAGTGACAGTAGTGGTCTTGTTAGAAGAAGTATGTCACTGGGAGTGGGCATTAAGGCTTCAGAAGCTCAAGCCAGGCCAGTGTCATTCTTTCTTCCTGCTACCTGCCCATTCAGATGTAGAACTCTGAGCTCCTACCACTGATGATAATGGACTAAACCTCTGAACTGTATGCCAACCCCGATTAAATATTTTCCTTTGTAAGAGTTGCCTTGGTAATGATGTCTCTTCACAGCAATAGAAACTCTAAGACAATAACTGATGAATGGGGTTTGATAAGTATTTTTAATGATCAATTGATGGACAGGTGTTAATTGAAGTACAAGCAGTCAACAGTGGGTATAAAGAGACAAGAGCTATGAAAGGGCTAGTGCTGCTTACAGAATATTCTCGTGAAGTTGATACACTGATATTTTTATGGACTTAATTTTGGGTAAATGCACAATATACTGTTAACATATCAAGGATAATCTGTTTTAAGTTGTTTTTTGTTGGTTTCTGTTATGTGGAAATGAAAAGATTTGATAGGACAAGAAAGAGGCAAATATTTATTATGTTCTCTCTCTCTCTCTCTCTCTCTGTGTGTGTGTGTGTGTGTGTGTGTGTGTGTGTGTGTTGAGTTCAGGCGCTTTTAAAGGATCAAGGGTCTTAAAATAGTTCCTGTTATGGTCGGGTGTCTAGTGTAAGAACCCTACATACTTTGTCTTTCAGTGATACCGGGACAATACCTCCTGAAAGATGCCTCTTTGGAGTAATGCTAAATATTGCTGCAGTTTTAGGTAAGTAATGGAAGTAGGGGTTGTTTTAGCACACAAAATGAAGAGTCAAGTTGCTGATTTCTTCTTTAAATATGATATCACTACTTATTTTCTAGTTATACTTGAGAATATGTTGTTACTAAATTATAGATTATAATTATGTTCCTAAAAGAAGAAAAGAAAAAAAAAGAAAGAAAATTCTTGGTTATATTGCTGCCTTCCAAGGGGGTAGGGTGGGGGAATCTCAGGTAGAAATACCAATTTATAGAAATACACTTTGAAGAAATATGTATATGGCTATAATAGACTTCTTATCTAAAGATAAGTTGCAAGGACAACCAAACATTCCTTGGAGCCTTAGGTAGATTTCTTAAACAATTAGTGTGGTATCAAAAATTGAAGGTAAAACTGACCGCAACTAAATTCTTTCACTATAAGCATTTTAAAAGTTTAAGAGTAGAAATGGAATTGTGCTTTCATTTTTGGTTAATATCTCATGCCACAGAACTTACCATACTGTATTATGGTCAAGCTCCTTTTTTGTGTGTGAGCCTGACTTTTGTTAGTTTAATAAAATATTTAATAAAAAATTAAATATGATCCCTTAAAATAATTTTATCCACCAACTCAATACATACTATTTACTTGCATGAAAAAGAGAAACTAGGGCTAGCAAGATGACTTCGGAAGTAATAATACTTGCTTACTGAGCCAGAAGACCTTGAGTTTAATCCCCAGAACCCATATTGGGGAAGAGAACAAGCTCCCAAAAGCTGGTTAGTGACTTGCACACACACACACACACACACACACACACACAAATCATTCATAATTAATGTAAAAGAACATTGAAAAACTAGACATTAGAAAAATACTTTATAAACATGTTTTCTTTTTACACTCTTCAAAACATGTCTACAAAACACATATCTGTCCTGTTTATTATACTTCTAAGTTATCTGGCGATAACTCTGCAGTAGGAAATTTGATTTGGCCCTTCCTTGAAGCATGAGTAATGTAAAGCAGGATCTGCTTTCTTTTGTAATTGACTTCTGTGCCTGCTTGAGCCTGCTGTGGTGACAAGAATAAATAACACAGTACAAGAATGGGGAGCAGAGGTTGTTGGTCTTCCCTATGTGTGGCCCGATCAGATTCTACTGTTGACTTTGATGCTGATCCTTAAAATATTGTGGGTTTATTGTCATAAGAGTATCATGAGAGCTTTCTTCATGATATCAAAAGATATCAAAATTATTTTCTAAGTTTTGAACTAAGTAGTTGTAGACATGAGGATCATGGAAAGTAAATGGCTTACTCTGCCAAACAGGGATCCAAGTAGTTCTATGGTGTGACTATAAAAAGCTTCTTTAAAATCTATAGGGTTTTTTCTTTCTTTCTTTTTTTTGCATTCAAGTTAATGTTAAGGAGACAGTTTGTGTTTCTGGATAGCAACTGACCTTTGTGAACACTTCACAGACACGTTATTCCCTTGGTTACTCATTACTTCATTGTTTTTCAAATCCTCTCTTCCCAGGCATTGCTACCATCTATGTCCGTTACAAGCAAGTTCATGCACTGAACCCTGAAGAGACTCTTATCATCAAATTAAATAAGGCTGGGCTGGTGCTTGGGATACTGAGTTGTTTAGGACTTTCTCTTGTGGCAAATTTCCAGGTTTGTTTTTTAACCCAGTGAGGGTATCTGTCTGAAATGTTTGGGTATCTGTAGTAAAGTGGAAAGCCAAGGTCCTCAGTCACATGCCGCTCTTGTCTCTGCAGCCTACAGAACTCTGCTGTATCATTTGAGCCTTGTAGAAACAGCTGCTTCACTATTAGAAAAACTCATATTTGGTGACCTAAGTAAACATAAACTGTTTCTCAGGTACTCACAGCAGTTACTTATAGACTTCATTATACACTTAATTGGCGGTTACTTCAAGATCAGACAGAACTGATATACAGAATAAGTAACAGATTGTAGATCTAAACTTTATTTTGTTCGTAATATGCCTAATGAATCATAATCATTTACCTCGTGTTCTTGTTTGTAATCAAGGGTACCTGTGCCTGTGGTAGGACAGGAGAATCTGTTTCTTTCCCAGCTTTTTCTTTAAAATGCATAAAAGCTGGCCACCGTCCATCTCTATCATGCTTGAGGACATAACTGTCTTCCTGATCCTGCTGGCTAACACAGCAAAAAAGATACAAAAATCACATTTCCTTCTTAAAAATGTTAACCTATTGCAATATTATTAGTAAGTAGCATTTATTACAGACTGACTTAGACTTTCTTAAAGACCATCTTTATAGCTAAAAGGATGGCTGCTACAGGATTATTTTAGTAGGGAAGAGAAACTGTTCTCAGCTTTGAAAAGGTAGGAAAAAGATTATTTGTATTCACAAAACAGTGATGCTCAGTGGGTGGAGAACTCCTAATAGAAAACGTGAGAGATAAGAAGGTGTATTGGCTGTTATTTAAGATACTTAGGTTGATTTAGGCAGGATTCTTTCTGAAGTTAGACAGTGTGGAGATGAACCTTGAACCCCTTGAGGCCCAGTTGGCAAGAGCTCAGAGGAACCTACATAGAGTTTGGTCAAAGAGAAAGCCTTTCTCACCCTGCAGTAAATCATCGTTTAATTAATTTTTCTTTGCTAGAAGTGTGCAATGGGATTTGTCAGAATGACTTTTTAAAAAAGTAGTTTTTCTGGGCACTCGAGTCAAGAAGCACAATGTCCTTGTGCCATGGAGAGAGAACTAAAATTGTACAGAGCAGCTAGTTAGCTGTGACTGTTATAAACTGAACTCTGCTTTACCTAGTCAGTTTCTATCAGTATTAAAAATGTTACAGATAATTTTTCGGGGACAGATATAGATTCTTTGTTATATTGCATACTACTTAGTACATGCAATCTCTCATTTATTTAGGAACTTTTTGAGAGACATTGAAGGTGCTAAAAAGTTGGGCAAAAGAATGGTCCTTATTTTCAAGAGAAAGCCCAATAATTATAATCATATGGTATTTGAAACTTTAATTTAATGTACATTGAATACCTTTGTACAATGTAGATGTAATATTCAACAAAATGAATAATGTGAAGTAATGGTCCTCTGTGTCACTTAGAAAAGTATTTCCTTCAGGAGACTTGGAAGGGATTAGTAAGTAGGGAGATGTAGGTACCTTCCTAGGGTTGCCATTTGAAGATATCATGAATTGGACAGCTTCAAGAAGAAACAATCTGTCAAAGGCAAGAGTATCAGCAGGGCTGGTTCTCTTCCATGCTCACTTACAGTGCTGGCTGGTCCAGAGCTTTTGTAAATCATCCTAAGGGTCTTCAGTAACCTTAAGCTCTTTTCTTAGTATCTAAAATTATGAAACTAGATATAATAATAAGCTGCAGGTTTGTTTTTTAATACCTGATTTATTTATAAAAAATTAAAACTGATAACTACGCATGTATATTGTTAACTTTTCTAATTGAAAATAATTTTCTGATCACAATTTTCCCTCCCTCATCTCTTCCTAGGTCCTTCCCACTCCGCCACCCATCCAACTGTCTAACTCCACACCTTTCTCTCTTCAGAAAATGAACAGGCAAATAATATTAAAAAACAAAAATCAAAGGAACCAGAATAAAATAAAACCACCAACAAACAGAAAGAACAAACAAAAGTAGGAAAAACACAAAACACACACACACACACACACACATACATTAAACAAAGAAAAACCATTTAAACACAAAATTGGGACCAGTAAGGTCCCAAACAAAGCATTACAGGTCAAAAAACAAGCACCAAAAATACTGTGGAGTTTGTTTTGTCTTGCTCATCTATTGCTGAATAGAAGGTCTGTCCTTGTGTGTGCTTTGTACACAGCAGAGACTCCATTGGAGAAATGTTTTCCTTTGTGAGAAGTTGTTAACTTCAGATAGCTTTTTGGTTAGGGATGGGGGCTCATGTCTACTTCCACTCTCAGTGCTAGAACCTCATCTGGCTTGGACCTGGGCAGGTCCTGTGCATGCTGCCAGTTTTTGTGAGTTCATATGTGTGTCAGTTCTATTGTGTCTAAAAGCACTGTTTCCTTGGTGTTGTCATCTCCTCTGGCTCTTACACTCTTTCTGCCTCCTCTTTCACATAACTCCCTGAACCGTGAGGGAAGGAGTTTGATAAAGACATCCCATTTAGAATTTAATGTTCCAAGGTGTATTAGTCAGGGTTCTCTAGAGTCACAGAACTTATAGGTAGTCTCTATATAGCAAGGGAATTTGTTGATGACTTATAGTCTGTAGTCCAACTCCCCAACAATGGTCAGCAGCAGCTGTGAATGAATATCCGAGGATCTAGCAGTTGCTTAATCCCACAAGGCACGCAGGCAAAAAAGAGTGAATCTTCCTTCTTCCAATGTCCTTATGTAGGTTTCCAGCAGCAGGTGTGGCCCAGATTAAAGGTGTGTATACTACCACACCTGAAACTTGTGTCTTCCAGATTCAAGATCTAGATTACAGGTGAGCCTTCTAATTCTGGATTGTAATTCGCTCCAGATACAGTCAAGTTGACAATCAGAAATAGCCACTACACAAGGTTTCTTACTCTCTGCACAATAGTTCCCATCTCCTGCAGGAGGAAGCTTCTCTGATGATAACTGAATGAGCCCCTCACCTATGAATATAGCAAAATGTCCTTAAAAGTCATTTTATTGCTATGTCCCTTCAGTGGAACAATAGTGTTTGGTTTTCCCCTAGGTCTATGACCTATCTAATCTCAGGTTCTTGGCCACTTCAGCAAAGTCAGGCATGAGTTCCATCTCATAATCAGCTAGTGGTCGGATACTCTACAACTTTTGTACCACTACTGAACCAGTGTATCTTGCAGGCAGATCACCATTATAGAGTGAAGAGTGCAGAATACATCCTCCTGTTCCATGAACACTAGTCAGTGGGGGGAAAGGCTCTAGTTAGGCAACAGCATGGCTTCTCCATGTTCAGTGAGATTTTTAGGTGTTGTCTTCAGCAATAGGGCCTTACCATCAGTTTGTAGAGAACAATCAATAGCTTTGGCAAGATCCTGAGTTGCTTAGAGGTTCTTGTGGGGCCATTTTGACCAACAGCTCAATTGGATGTAACCCATTCCTGGCACTAGAAGTTTTGCTTGATGTCTTCTTGTGGCTTTGTATCCCCCCAACCCTGTTACTTGATTCCATTTAATTTATGTAATAAATGTGTATAGTTTCAGAAGTTTCTACTGCAGTAGAAACTCAAATAAGACCCCTCAAATAACTGTGAGTGTCATCTGTCCATCCTTACCCTCTTTTCCTTCCCATTTTCATGACTCTATTTCAAGTTTTAATATTTTCCCTCCACTCTTTATTTTTTACTTTTACTACAAGAGTTTTGCTAAGGAACTATATACTGACATTGATTAGACTATGTCTATATTTAGTTTTATCAGATTCAAGCAACTAGCCACACACACCCCCAAAATGGAAACTGTTGCCTTTGAAAAATCAAAATCTCTGATTTCTGTACATTGAGAATGAACTGTAGCAGTTAACTGAGAGATAGCAAATCAACTGTATTTGTAGATTGTTCAGCTGATACAAAATAAGAAAACCAAACCCTGCCTTTCCTTTGTTCTCTTAGTCATTATGATCCCCCTGTGCCATGTCTTGGCTGTGCCTTTTCTACCAAAAGAAATACAAGCAATAACAACTAAAAAACAAAACAAACAAAAAACAGTTATTCAACCAAAATTTGATTTTAAATATTGATTGTAGAAATTTGAGATTGATGGTTATCGCTTTTATTCAGATGTAACATATGTTAGAAATTAAATGTAAGTAAAGAAGGGCAACATCATAACTTACAATAATCTCTGTAGAATGATCAGCACAAACTATTAATGATCCCTGTGGCATAATCAATACCTAACTAGTGCCCTGAAGTCTTTAAATTACATTTAAACTGTCTTCCTCTGGTATCTTAGGTTTCTGCTTCTTAACCTTCTTGCTCTTACTTGTTATTACCATCTACTTTACTATGGAATCTCCTTATTTCTGAGGTTTATTATTTATTTTTGTGTACCTTCACTAGACTATAAATTGTGATACCTGAGTGTCTATTTTATTCATTTACATATTAATGACTTAAAAACTTCCTGACCCCTAATAGAACCCAGTAAAAATGTTAAATAAATGAAACAAAATACATCGACACTTAATATCATTTTTATTGTTGGCAAATGAAGTCATCTGGTTTCACTGTAATTTTCCTGTGCTTTGGGAAAGTAATTTGTGCAATCTTCACCTAGCCCTATTGAATTATCTGGCATGTGCTTTTAAATGTTTAAATGATATACTGTTAATCTGTTCTTTGTTTTTCTCATTGATTTTTTCCTGCTTCTCAGAAATCAGCAATATTTATTGTACATGTATGTGGAGCTGTCCTTGCCTTTAGTATGGGCTCATTTTACATGTTTGTTCAGACCATCCTTTCCTACCAAATGCAGCCCAAAATTCACAGCAAACAAGTCTTCTGGGTCCGACTACTGTTGGTTATCTGGTGTGGAGTAAGTGCACTTAGCAGTATCCTTTGTTGTAACGTTGTTTACTATTAAAGAGAATCGAATAACAAAGCAAGTAAGTGCAGTTTGGTACAATATAAGAACCATTTTTTTTTATTTTAATTTTTTATATAGTTATACACACACACACACACACACACACACACACACGTATTTTATCTACACGTATGTAAGTGCATCATGTGCATACCTGGTGGCCACAGCTATCACAGAGGGTATCAGATACCATGGAATTGAACATGGGTACTGGGAACCAAATCTAGGTTGTCTGCAAGAGCAACATGTGCTGAGGCATTGCTCCAGCTCCCCTAGTTTCTTTAAAGTCACCCTCGATTAAAGGACTTTGTTCACTGGTACATAAAATTCAGATTGAAATTAAATAACTGAGCTAGGAACAAACATAGTGTTTGGCATAGTCAGACTTCAAAGAAAGCAAGGAAGAATTATTATGCTCACTACAGAAAATTATTAACTGGAAATTTATAGTAAAGCTGCTAATTTTTGAATAAAGAGGAAAGAAGATGTTATAAACCATTTCCTGGTTACTCTGGATAGATCTTTAGTTTTAGAACTGCCCATGATATTAATTCTTTAAAAAAAAAAAATAGGATTGGACCATAGTAATGAAAGCTAGCCTTTCAAAGGATTTGTTGTTGCTGGTGCTGTTACTGTTGTTACAATGTGCACGTTTAAACCTTCAGGTCTCTAAGAGTCTTCCTTGACTTTTTTCATAGTGATGACTTGCTCATCAATTTTGTACAGTAGTGATTTGGGTCCTGATGTAGTGCAAAAACTACACTGGAACCCGGAGGACAAAGTAAGAGCTTGAGGTCTCTAAAATATATAAGCAAGTGTGTGTGTGTGTGTGTGTGTGTGTGTGTGTGTGTGTGCGCGCGCACACACACAATTATTTTAAAGATTTATTTTCATTTTAAAGTTATTATCACTGTATGAGTATGCCTGCAAAGGCCAGAAGAGTGCAGTGAATTACTTGGAGCTATATTAATTAATAAGTTGAAACAAACTGCCCGACATGGAAACTGGGGACTAAACCTGGTTCCTCTGGGAAAGCAGCAAACACTCTTAACTATTGAACCATCTCCCCATACCCTACATAATTAATGTTGTAAATTAGTATACAAACTCTAAAAATAGCCGTAGAGAGAATGTCTTGTGTACTGTATGGATGTGTCATCTGTCAATTTAAAAAGCCTCTGGCCCATGGCTTAGGTGGGAAATAGAGGTGGGACATCAGGGGACAGAAAGGACATCAGGGGACAGAAAGGATTGCAGGATAGAGCCAGGCACAGAAGATAGACCTGGGATGAGAGGAGACGGACACATAGACCTGAGCACAGGTAATCAGCCACGTGGCAGAATGTAGGTTAAAATAAACAGGTTATCTTTAGTTATCATCAAGTCAGAGTATCCTTGTATGGCCAAGGCATTTGTAACTGTATTTTGAGTTCAAGCTTATGCTTTGAGCATGAGGCTAAGAGAAAGAATCAGGGCCTAACTTCAACAAATAGACTTTATGAAAGTTTATTAAGAGTATTCTTGAGCTTCCTAGTGCCATTTTATGAATTTTATTCAGATGTATGCTGTGTGCATGTGGGGGAGAGGGTTTTTTTTTTCTTTCATTTCACACAGTGGTCCCACTGACCTTAAATTCATGATCTTCCTTCAGCCTCCTAAGTAAGGATGACAGCTGTTGATTCGTGAATCTTGTGGCTGGAGGGCGGGAAGAGGGGGGCTGTAACTCTTTGGTTGTAAAATGTAGCTTCTATTTTGTCTTGGTTATTTAGTGGAAATTATATTTGTTTTAAGTGAAACAAAGACATCTACTGTGGGCCAGGAGGGACTCCCAGTAGCTACTGCAATTCTCAAGACATGTTCAAAAATCAAAGAATGAATTTCAGGAGGAAAATTGGTTTATAAGAATTTGATGTTGCTTAATTTAAGAACTAACATAGATTTCTTTGAATAGGATGTAACAAAGTAACTTTATTCTTTCTCTTTAACTTGAGGGTTATGTGCTTCACCTGGTTACTACTGCAGCAGAATGGTCTATGTCATTTTCCTTCTTTGGATTTTTCCTGACTTATATTCGTGATTTTCAGGTAATAAAATAGTTTTGATTCTGTTCAGTAGAACTTCCTTCATGTAGAATAACAGAATATTTCATTGACAGATTCCCTGTCTGATTTGTAAATTAGCATTTTAAAATCTGGCACCAAAGAAAGGGATATAAGAGTAACTTCTGGTTAAATTGTCCCTGGATCTGAGGAAGTTGTATGTTGCAAGTAAGCTTCAGCCCTGATAATGGAGTTGCAAAGCATATCTGAAGAAATTCTGTAATCTGTGTTTATTCATCAAGACCCAGCTCTAACACATGGCTTTACTGGGAAGAAGAAAAGAAAACTGCAAACAAAAAATAGGAAACTTAGTGAAGCTTTTTTTTTTTTTTTTTTTTTCCCATTTCACTGGGTGCTCAGGATGGTGCCTGTTGCAGTGACTTCCTGTTCCTCATTAGATCAGTCTGTTTTTCTGACTACATAAGGGATCTTGTGGAATATAGTGAAGAGATAGTCTCTCATAAGGACAAAACTTCTCTATATAATTTTCTTTTCTGTTCCAGAAAATTACTTTACGGGTGGAAGCCAATTTGCATGGATTAACCCTCTATGACACTGTTCCTTGCCCTGTTACCAACGAAAGAACACCACTGCTTTCCAGAGATTTTCAATGAATGGTTAAAAATCTTCTGTGATGATTGTGATTCTCAGGGACTGAGAAAAGATGCACAAAAGTTGCTTATTGTACTGTGAAAATTTGAATCAGTTAATCAAGGCTGACAGTGACATTAATGAAGATGATATCAGGAGAAATATAAGCCATCTGACAAGTTTTCTTAAAGGATGTTGTTACAAAGACTATCTAAAAACATTATGTCTAGATTTTTTATAATCCAGAAAATAAAACCAAAGGATAATACCATTGTAGTGTTTGCTACTTTATCAAAGAAAGCCTGAAGTACACCAAGTAGTCTCTATAATTGGCCTTAAACATGTTATGTTATTTTTAAAGCATCTTTTGTTAGGAGTACTTTTATGAGACACATTTTCCATGGCCACATTAATCAGCATTGATCAGCAAATCATTTAGAATAAGGGCTTAGAACTGAAGTTTTACTATATAAATACATTTCTTACAGTGCTTTAAGATGTGTTTTTGTTGTTGTTTGTTGTTCTGGAATCTCCACTGTAAATAGGAGCCTGCGTGAAATCATCCGAGTTCTTTGATGGCTTAAATTTTGCCTCCCTGCACCCCAATAAGCAAACACAAAATCAATGGGTATTTATTTGATTCTGCCCACATGATTGTTAACAGATCTATCATATGTGCTTATAATAATTTCATCAAGTCTGGTCTCTGAGATTAGAATTTTTAATTGCCAGTGAAAGAGAGAGCGTGATTATTTGCAAATATGCTACCATTTTTTTCTTTATAAAGGTTAGAGCTGATGACACTACTCAGTAATATAAATCACTTGCTGCCAACCCTGACTATTTGAAATCAATATGTAGAATCCACATAGTGGAAAGAAAGAAAAGACTTCTACCAGTTATCCTCTGACCTTGACTTCCATATGCATATACACATACACAGTAAGTAAATGTGATAACAGAGATAAACATTAATGTTCCTAAATAAGATTGCAAAGTCTGTAAACAAAAGGAGATATGATTAATAACATAAAAATTACTCTACATTATAGTTAGGATCTTCTTTGATTTTCATTTAGAGAAATTTAGAATTAGTAGTAAAATTAGTTTTGAGCATATATTTAGCCTTTTTATTGGAACATGATCTTTTTAAAATCTAGATCTGAAGAAGAGACTGAGATCCAAAGTAAAAATCTGAATCTTTTTCTCTTGGCATGCAAATGATTCTAAAATTTCAAATTAGATCTCTGTGTGGATAAAGGATGGTTATGAAGGATGGCTTCTAGATCCCTACTAGGATTAAAAGGAAGGGAATATTGACCTAAATAATATCCAGGGTCAAATCAGTTTGTAAAATAATCCTTGATGAATACTAAATAGTTTATATTTTTTAGAAGAAATGGGGCTGAAACCAGAAGAAAAGATGGTAAGAAAAAGTTTAAAATATATCAAGAAGGAATTTAAGGAAAACTTTAAATGATGGAGCTGTAGACTTCAGTTATAAGTTGTTGAGTACCAAACTCAGTAACAGTATTTGAGGAAATAACTTAGATTAGTAGATAGAGTATTTACCTATGGGAAACTACAGTCAACAAGGCAGACATTTTAGTAAAGATTGATTGATTGATGTTGCTACTACTAGAAAAATATTGCATACAGATCATGATGAAATCCTTTTAAAAAGCATATTGTAACCACATATGGAAAATAACTTTTCCTGTAGTTTATCTCTACCCATAAATCAAGTTATAAAGTATTCATGGTATTATGAGAAGTAAATAATACTAAGTAATAATTCATAGAGTCAAAGTTCATGAAAGCAAATGTGGAGAAGGCAGTTAAGAGAAGAACATTTGACTTGCTAAAATTACCTTCTCAGAATACGAACGTTAGAGATACAGTTATAATAAAGAAAGTGATCTCAGGTAAAAATTAGTATTTTGAAGGTATTTAAATTCCGCTAGTTAACATTTACCCTTTGAAGTAACCAAGACTGAAAACAGGAATAGGATTGAAGGAGGGATTGTAAACCAAGAAAGCATGCCATATTGTTTCCTAACCTCGTCTGTAATGATGACAGACAATGTGCATCCTCAGTATATCATCCCTTGCCAGTTCTGCCAAGCATAGGTGTGAAGTAACAGATGAGAACAATTTATTTTTTTTAATTTTCAGAGTGCATTGGAGAATTCTTCCAAGTATTTTGGTTATAAGTAAAACTAAACCCTACATAGACGTTTTAAAAAAGAAAACACACAAATCAACTATGGTCCAAAAACATTAAATGAAAAATATCAGAATTGCACAATTGGTAAGTTTTAAGTGAGTCATTTAATGAAATCTTGTATCATGTCACCTGACCTGTGAATCATCCCATTTGTCAAATGAAATGCTTGTGATTGAGAAACTCTTTTTCTTTACTGGATGTGGCTTAAAACCACAAGTGCAATAATGATGGCAATCTAGGTATGCTAAAGAAAAGCCATAAATTAAATGTTTCATATCAAATCTCATGTAAACATTCATGACTTAATGAGGAAAGAAAAAATATCATATGCTGAAGTTGAGAGGAACAAGTCACTTCATGGTATTGTGAAGAAGAAAAAGATTCTTGCTAGTTGTGATTTTAATTCAAAAGTAATAGCTACATTACATGGCTTTAAGAAGGAGAAGCTGTAAATTTGTACACATGTGTACACACACGCGCACACACTTCAGTTATATACTGTTTTCAAGTATGTAATGGAGATCTTGGAAAGTATCCCTAAAGGATAAGGGAAGTTACTAATTAAAAGATGAAAGTGGCTTTTATTTTGTTCTTTGCATTTTTCTTTATTTTAAACTTTTTGCTTTGTAGGAAGTTGCCAAAATAGTATGAAATCCCATTCACTTTTCACCTGTTTTTCCCAGTTGTAATACTTTATGTAACTATGGAAAAATATTAGAATTAGGAAATTGCTGATGAAAATATAATCTTATCTAGGTAATACATTCCCATGCTTACTATGTACGTGTGTTTATAATTTTGTGACATTTTATCTCATTTGTATAATGTATGAACACATTTAAGATACAGAACTTTGTATTGTCACAAAGAAAATCCTTCACACTAACCCTTTTTATTCATTTGTACTGTCTCATATCCATTTGAAAATGCTAATCTCTTCACGTCCATAGTTTTTCTATTTCAGGAATATAATTTAGAATTATATGTCATATAATCCTCTGAAGTTTACTCTACGTTACACATAGTGCCTTTTGATTCATCAACCAGTTACTATAGCATTGGTTTCTCTTGTTTTATTCACAAGTGATATTCTATTGTATAGAGTGTGCCAGACTATTTAATGGTCATCCATTGGAGCATATTTGGGCTACTTTCAATTTTCAACTCTTAAGAGTTGACTCTTAAACAAAGTTTTGTGTCAATGTCAACTTTAAATTCTTTAATAAGAAATACTCAAGACTGAGCATTAGAATACATAACAAGTGTACATCTAGTTATTTTTTAAATTGCTGGAGTATTTTCTTGAGTACTAATATGATACCATTTTACATTTCATAGCTACCAGGTATCTCTGTCTTCCTTTGATGACACTGACATTTTTTAATTTTAGATGTTTTGAATAATTCTAAAGTATCATCTTGGATTTAACTGGCATTTCCTCATAGATAAAGAAGTAATTATTACCCATTCTAGTATTCATTTTTTATTGTTGTTGCTTATTATCTATTTGGATTATATTTGTTTTACTGAGATTTTCACATGTTAAAATGTTCTGTATTCCTGATTATTTACAGTGGCTGAATCTATTTGTAATGTCTGTTTCTTAATTACCAGTCGCATTATCTTCCTTTGTGTATCATATATATATATTTATATTGGATATAGCAGACAGACCTCTGTGTGTTCCAGGCCAGCCTGGTCTACATAGCAAAACCCTGTTTTGAAAAAAAATAAAAATCTATGACTACCAACCAAAACAAAAAAGCATAAACAACAAGAAGAACTGGAATTATAGGCATGTGCCCACCATGTCTACCTCTTTTGGGTTTCTCTTTTGTTTTTATGTTCAGTAGTTTTGAGACAAGGTTCTATTATTTATATATTACCTAGAACTCCCAATGTAGCCTATGCTTCCCACCTTTCTTTCAGTGCTAAAATTACAGATGTGCATGACCGTGCCCAGCTTTTACTTAGGTGCCAGAGATCTTCATGTTTGTATATCAGACACTTCATTGAATTAGCCATCTTCCCAGCCTGTGAGATATAAACTTAATATTTTATCAATTGTTCTAAATTTGTGCCCATTGATAGGCACTTTAGAGATTTGGTAATTTAGAAAAGGAGGTATTTCATCCAACCTCTTCACCTAGCCAGAGCCCCCAATTCCTATTTTGTGGTCTAGCCCTGTGAGTCTCCATGATACTCCCCATCTATGCCTTCTCACCAGCCCAACAGATCTAGCCTTGGACCTACATCTAGTGCCTAGTCCTAGTCTTACCACCATTTTCCTGCACCATAACATACCTCTAGGTAGGTGTCTTAGGGTTTTATTGATGTGGAGAGATACCATGACCATGATAACTCTTAAAAAGGAAAACATTTAATTGGAGCTGGCTTACAGTTCTAGAGGTTTAGTGCTTTGTTGTCATGGCAGGAAGCATCACCATGTAGGGGCAAAACATGATGCTGGTGACAGAGCTGGAAAGTTCTACATCTTGATCTGCATGCAGCAGAAAGAATCTGCCACCTTTCCACCCAGCCAGATTCACCCCCACACTACACACTTTGATCAGGAGGTAAATCCTTTACACCAGCCCAGTCCTCTCAGTCTACCTAATTTCGTTGTACACAAGCCATTTCTATCCTCTAGGCTGAACTTACCCATGCAATAGAAAGAAGTACACATTCCCAGATTTCACCACAAAAATAAAAATACCAAAAATATGAAAGATTAATACTATTAAAGCCTATTAGTCCTGCAGAAATATTTTCTAATGAGAATTGCCTAGATGAACACTAGGACACAGATGTTGAGATAACAGTCATAAACTTCACCAAAGGATCCAAAGAGCTTGAAGAAAACAAACAGTTCAGTGAAATTAAGGAGAATATATGCCTGAGTAATCACCCCTTCCCCCCTCCCAAATAAGCCTGATAGAAATGAGGAAGACAGTCTAGGACTAAAATGTAGGGATGGCTCTGTATCTTTACTTTTGGCTAATTAATTGGATTCTACCTACCACCCTTCTCTACTCTTCCAATCCCCCAATACTAGGCAGGAAAGGAAGAAGGTTAGAGGGGAAAGGAAGTGCCGAACTCATTAGACTTCTTCCTGCTGATAAAGGCATCATATTCCTTGGAGCAAGTCCAAACTTCATTATCAGGATATCTCCAAAGAGCAGCAATACTGGTAGCAACTGCCTCAGCCTTTCATGCCCTGGCATTTTTATACCCTGTCAAGAGTCCCCAGAATTCCAAAGGTAAGCTTTCTTCGGGTGGCAAAATCATGCCTCTGTCAGAGCTCAAGATAAATCAAAGTTAGGTACTGTGGAAAGTTAAACACAACTCCGTATCCTACACCTGAGATTAAAACAAAAACATAATCACATAACATTTCTGTGTTTTTAAAGAAATCAAAAATCTCACTACATGTTTCATCACACACAAGACAATATATGTAAGAGATATCATAAGTGGATATATAGACAAAAATCACATTATTTCAATAGATTCTGTAAAATGCTTTGATAGAATCCACCATGCCTTCATGATAAAAGTCCTTAAGAATGAAGTATTGAAGGGAATATACTTCAACATAATAAAAGCTATAATTGAAGATAGGCAGGCTGAATCATCGAAATTTTTGAAGCAGTTTCACTGAAGTCAGGAATAAGACAAGGCTGTTCACTATCCCCACTTCTTTTCAATGTTGTGCTTGAAATTTTGGCTGAAGCAATAAAGAGAAGTAAAGGTATACAAGTAGGGAAAGAAGAAATCAAACTGTCCCCATTTGCAGATGACCTAATTCTCCAAACATTCTACCAGAAAAAGAGAAATGATAAATTTAGCAATGTGGCAGAATACGGAACCAACTTGCACAAATCAGTAGCTTTTCTATATAACAAGAAACATACAAAACAGGAAATGATGGATACACTCCCATTCATAATAGCCTAAAAGAAAAGAAAATATCTCAGAGTAAACCTAATCATGGAAGTGAAGGACACTTCACTTTAACAATGAAAACTTTAAACCTCTGGAGGTGTGGGGAGATAAAGAATCAAAATAAAAATTCACAGACATCCCATACAAATGGATTGGTAGAATTAAGGCTGTGAAAGTAACTATTTTACCGAAAGCTAGCAGTCCAAATCAAAATCCCTCTCTCATTCACACAGAAATAGGGAAAAAATTCTAGAATTTACAGAAAATCACGAAAGACTCCAGATAGCCAAAACTGTTCTGCTCATAAAAAGCAATGATGGAGGAATTACCATTCCAGATCTTAAGATATTATAGAATCACAGTAATAAAAATAATATGGCACTGGCAAACAAAAGACATAGACCAATGGAGCAAAATTGAAGACCCAAACGTGAGTAACTTCAGTCACTTAATACTTAACAAAGATGCTAAAATTACAAGCTGGGGAAAAGAAAGTATCTTCAACAAATGACACTGGAAAAACAGGCCATCAATTTGTAGAGGAACATAATTAGGTCCTTATCTACCACCTTGCACAAAAACTAACTCAAAATGGATCAAAGGCCTAGACATGAATCATAAACACTGGCACTGCTATAAAAATAAAAGCAGCACCCCACAGGATACTGGTGTGTGGGAAAAGGGCCTTCTGAATTGGGCTCCATTTGTCAAAGAATTTGTGCCAACAATCAGCAGGTGGGACTTCATAAAGCTAAAATACTACTGCACCGCTAAACAAACAATCTTCTTAGTGAAACAGAGAACAAAGAACACAGAATGGAAGAGTATCTTTGTCAGATAATCATCTGACAGAGAATTAATATTCAGAGTCTATAAAGAACTCTATAATAAAAATAATTACTGATTCAAAAAATGTGTCTGCAACCTGGCAGAGGTTTCTTAAAGAAGAAAAACAATAGCCAAGAAATAACAACAACAACAACAAAAAAGTTCATCATCTCTGGCAATTAGGGAAAAGCAAATTAAAACAACTCTGGCATGCCCTGATCAGCCTTCTTCCACTACCCCTTTTGTCTTAGCTATCAACTCCCACAAGCACTACATGGAAACATGCAGGCCACTCCAGCCAAGGAATCAGAGAGGTAGTCTTCATTCTCCCTCCTCCCCCTCCAATTCCATCCCTCAGGCATAACCCCAGCTTTGTACCAGACCACATACTCTGGTCTTCCCTTCCTCTTTGTCCTAATCCCAGGGGTCTACACAGATCCTGTTGGCCACACCTAGATGCCCTCCCTCCTGTCAACCTCAGCTACCCCAGTCTAGCTCATCCCTATTCTTTGGTATCAGTTTCCAATACACAGAAACACATTATACCAGACCACCAATGACCACACCTGGTAGGATCTCAGAAGCATGACCTACCAGGCAAACCATAGTCACCACATACTCCTAAGAATCAGAGAGGGCAAAAGAAAGCAAGACCAAGAAACAACATCCACCTAAAAAGCCCACAAGATCAGATATCAATATCCAGAATTACAATCATCCCTAACCCAGATGCCTAGACACAGGCATAAAAACACAATAAGACCAGCAAAATGTGTCTTCACTATAATCCAATAATAACACTACAGTAGGCTCTGAGAAATGCAATATATCTAAAACACAAAAGGCTTCAAAATATTCTTTATGAATATGTTGGAGGTCCTTAAAAATATGAATAAACGAAATCTATGAAAATACAGTTGATTGAATGAAGAAAACAGTTCAAGGCATAAATGAGGAAATTGATTCAATTAAGGAAAAAATAAAAAGCAAACAGGGAAATCTGAAAAGGAAAAATTCAGGAACTCAAACAGGAACCTCAGTGGCAAGCCTCACTAAGAATACAAGAGATGGAGAGAGTATCAGGTATTGGAGACAAGATAGAAGAAATGGATTCCTTGGTCAAAGAAAGTGTTTAATCTTAAAAATACAGGCACAAAACATTCAGGAAATCTGAGACATTGAAAAGGGCAAATCTACAAAAAATAGGAATAAAAGAAGGAGAAGAAATCCAGGTCAAAGGCACTGAAAATGTTTTCAAAATCATAGAAAAAATTTCCTAATCTAAAGAAGTTGTCTATTGGGGTACAAGAAGCATATAGAACTATAAATAAGCTGGACCAGAAAAATAAATTCTCCACAGCACATAAATGTATAGTGGACAAAAAGGTTAAAAGTTGCAAGGGGCCAGCAGTGGTTGTGCACACATTTAATCCCAGCACTTGGGAGGCAGAGGCAGGCAGATTTCTGAGTTTGAGGCCAGCCTGGTCTACAGAGTGAGTTCCAGGACAGGCAGGGATATACAGAGAAACCCTGTCTTGAAAAAACAAAACAAAACAAAACAAAACAAAAAACAGTTGCAAGGGAAGAAGACCAAACAACATATGAAGGCAGACCTATTGGAATAAAACCTCACTTTTCAATGTAGATGCAAAAAGCTATATGGGACTGTACAGCTGTTGTATAAATTTTAAGAGACCACAGTTACCAGTGCAGACTACTATAGTCAGCAAAACTTTTAGTCAAAATGGAGAAAGAAAAACATTCCACAATAAAACCAAATTCTAGTGTTATCTACCTACAAATTAAGTCCTATGAAAGGCACTAGAAGGAAAACTTCAGCCAGAAGTTAACCACACCCAAGAATATATAGTAATAAAAATTCCAGACCAGTAAATCAAAAAACCATTTGTGCTGATGCCTATCTAGTTCCTTCTAGTGGACTAGTGTTCATGGTACTGGATGATAATCTAGATACTATCAAAGGAGAAAGGTAAACATCATAGCTACAAACTTTTTGATCTGCAATAAAGACCTGCCTACAAGATACATTGGTGCAATAATAGCACAGTGCTTGAGCAAGTAACCAACCAGTACCAGATTGGATTTGAGACTCATACCACAAGATGCAACCAATCCTCAACACTGCTCAGGAGGCCTAGAACCTGAGACAAAATAAGGACCTATAGAAAAACCAAATAGTCCTGTTCCACTAAAGAAATGTAATCGTAAAATGACTACTACTGTTATTCTGATATATTCATAGATCAGTGCTTTACTCAGCCACTGTCAGAGAAACTTCTTCCTGAAGTACATGGAAACAAATACAGAGACCCACAGCTGGACAAAGTCCAAAGATCAAGACACATTGGAACACTCAGTCCTAGGTGATATGTCTCCATCAAATTCTTCCTCTCAATGCTCAGGGAACCCTGTGGAAGAGAAGTCAGAATGATTAAATGAGCCAGTGGTATAAAGGACATCAAGGAATCAAGGTCCCTCAAACATAGAAGGACGAATACACATACGAATTCACAGAGAGTGAGGCAATAAGCACAGAGGCTTCATGGGTCTGGGTGAAATGGGGTCCCAGAATTGAGAGAGAAAATGGGCACAACCCCCATTCTTACCCCAAAAGCTATCCTCAGTTGACTACTCACAAATGAAAAGTTAATTTTCTTCAATTTAGTCTTACTGGGGATAGAAACCACTCTAAAGGGCCAGACCTGATGTCCAACATTTGATGGTCAAAATGACCACAAAGCCGTCTTTGGAGGTTCTTTGTCTTATAATGTTTGGTCACACACAGCCCTGACACACACACACACACACACACACACACACACACGCACACACACACACTTTTATTAAACTTAAAGGTCCTTTGCTTATATGCCTTTTTATTTTTTTTTTACAGGATTCCTGTGTATAAAAATTCCTGTGTCTGTATTTGTTTCTCATGCTTTCTTGTATTTTTTTCTGTTTGTTTTTCCCTACTCCAGTTTGTTTTTATTTCATCTTACTTTATTTTATTATTCTTTTTATATGCCTGTTTGTTTAGATGTTTCTGTTTTAAACAGAAAGAATATGGACTCCAATGGGAGGGGAGATGGGAAGGATCTCAGGGTGGGGGAGGGGAAATGTAATTAGCATATATTGTATGAAAAATGTTTTCAAGAAAAACTAATAAAAAAAAACTGAGATTTCATCTAACTCTGTCAAAATGGCAGAGATTGACCAAACAACAGACAACAAATGCTGGAAGGGGCAGAGGGAAAAGCAATCCTTCATTCACTAATGGCTTGCAGAATTATGCAGCAGCTATGGAAGTCAATCTGGAGAATTTTGAAAAAGGTAAAAATAGACAATATACTACTCCTTGGCATTAGGACCAAAGAACTTAACATCTTACCCCACAGACACTTGCTCAACCTTGTTTCTTGCATTAATTAGCTAGAAAGTAGAAACAACTTAAATGCCCTTCAACTAACAATGGATAATGAAAATTGATACATATAAACTACAGAATAGTAGTCTTTGAAGAAAAATAAAATTAGTAAGGAGATGAAACTACAAAAATTGTATTAAGTGAGGTAACCTAGACCCAGAAAATAAATATCCATGTTCTCTCTTATCCATTGCTCCTACTCCAAATCTTTACATGTGAGTACACATGTAAATCTTTACATGTGAGTACATATACTAGTTTAACTACAGTAACAAAGGAAGTAAAAAAAGGGGTGCCACAGAGCTCCAAACCCAAATACCTCTGAGAGAGAGAGAGAGAGCTGGCTTCACAAGTATGTGAGCACAAGTAAGACTGCCACTTCTGCTCAGAAGAACCTGCCCCAAACCCTCAGGACACAGAAACTGAGGAGCAGCCTGGGACAGGATTCTTCCAGTTTTCATCTGCACCCCAGAGTTTACCTTGTGCCACAGTTCTCAATACCCAAATTCCTCCTGGAGAGAACTGGTCTCCCAGGAGTGCTGACAAACAAGCTTGCAGGATGGACAAGCCACAGTCAGAGACAGCAAGACCAGCTAACACCAGAGATAACCAGATGGCAAGAGGCAAGGGCAAGAAGATAAGCAACAGAAACCAAAGCTACTTGGCATCATCAGAAACCAGTTCTCCCATCACAACAAGCCCTGGATACACCAACACAACAGAAAAGCAAGACTCTGATATAAAATTACATCTCATGATGATGATAGAGGACATTAAGGAAGATGAGGAAGAGGGTGACCCTGTAGGAAGACCAGCAGTCTCAATTAACCTGGACTCCTGAGATCTCTCAAACACTGGACCACCAACCAGGCAGCATACACCAGCTGATATGAGGCCCCCAACACATAAACAGCAGAGGACTGCCAGGTCTGGGTTCAATTAGGGATGATGCACCTAACCCTCCAGAGACTGGAGGCTCCAGGGAGTTTAGAGGTCAGATGGGGTGGGGGATGGAGGTGGGGACTTCCTTTTGGAGACAGAGGATGGGGAGGGCGTATGGGATGTGGAATAGTCGGAGGGTGGACATGGGGGGAAAGAATTCTGGAATGTAAATAAATAAAACATAAAAGGGAAAAATAAAAGGACATAAATAAATCCTGCAAAGAACTACAGGAGAACTCAAGTAAACAAGTAGAAGCCCTTAAAGAAGAAACACAAAAGTCCCTTAAGGAATTACAGGAAATCACAACTAACTAACAGGTGAAGGAATTGAACAAAACCATTCAGGATCTAAAAATGGAAATAGACACAATAAAGAAATCACAAAGAGAGACAACCCTGGAAATAGAAAACGTAAAAAGAGATCAGGAGTCACAGATGCAAGCATCACCAACAGAATACAAGAGATAGAAGAGAGAATCTCAGGTGCAGAAGATAGCAAAGAAAACATTGACACAACAGTCAAAGAAAATGCAAAATGCAAAAAGCTCCTAACCCAAAACATCCAGAAAATCAAGGACAAAATGAGAAGACCAAACCTAAGGAAAGTAGGTATAGAAGAATGTGAAGATTCCCAACTTAAAGGGCCAGTAAATATTTTCAACAAAATTATAGAAGAAAACTTCCCTAACCAAAAGAAAGAGATGCCCATAAACATGCAAGAAGCCTACAGAACTCCAAATAGATTGAACCAGAAAAGAAATTCCTCCTGTCACATAAGTCACCAAATACACAAAACAAAGAAAGAATATTAAAAGCAGTAAAGGATAAAAGTCAAGTAACATAAAGGCAGACCTATCAGAAACACACAAGATTTTGCACCAGAAACATTGAAAGCTAGAAAATCCTGGGAAGATGTCATACAAACCCTAAGAGAACACGACTGCCAGCCTAGGCTGCTATATCCAGCAAAACTCTCAATTACAATAGGTGGAGAAAGCAAGATATTCCATGACAAAACCAAATTTACACAATATCTTTCCACAAATCAAGCCCTACAAAGGACAATAAATGGAAAACTCCAACACAAGGAGGGAAACTACATCCTAGAAAAAGCAAGAAAGTAATCTTCTTTCAACCAACCCAAAAGAAGATAGCTACACAAACATGAAACTAACATCAAAAATAACAGGAAGCAACAATCACTATTCCTTAATGTCTCTTAACATCAATGGACTCAATTCTCCAATAAAAAGATATAGACTAACAAACTAGATACATAAACAGGACCCAGCATCTTGCTGCATACAGGAAATGCATCTCAGTGATAAATACAGGCACTGCCTAAGAGTAAAGGGCTGGAAAACAATTTTCTAAGCAAAGGATCCCAAGAAACAAGCTGGAGTAGCCATTCTAATATCAGATAAATAAACTTTAAACCAAAAGTTATCAAAAAGGATAAGGAAGGACACTTCGTACTCATCAAAGGAAAAATCTACCATGAACAACCCTCAATTATGAACATCTGTGCTCCAAATGCAAGGTCACCCACATTCATAAAAGAAATTACTAACATTCAAGGCACACATTGCACCTCACACTATAACAGGGGTGAACATGAACATCCCACTTTCATCAATGGACAGATCATAGAAACAGAAGCTAAAGAGAGACACAGTGAAACTAACAGGAGTTATGAACCAAATGGATGTAATATATCTAGAGTACATTTCATCCTAAAACAAAAAGAACATACCTTCTTCTCAGCACCTCTTCGTACCTTCTCCAAAATTGACCATATAATTGATCACAAAACAGGCCTCAACAAATACAAGAAGATTGAAGTAATCCCATGCATCCTATCATGGATTAAGAATGATCTTCAATATCAACTAAAACAGCAGAAAGCCCATATACACCTGGAAGCTGAACAGTGCCCTACTCAATGAAAACTTGGTCAAGGAAGAAATAGAGAAATGAAAGACTTTTTACAATTTAATTAAAATGAAGGTACAACATACCCAAACTTATGGGACACAATGAAAGTAGTGCTAAGAAGAAAACTAATAGCTCTGAGTGCCACCAAAAAAAATAAAAATAAAAAAGCCTGAAGAGAGCATACACTAGCAGCTTGAAAGCACACCTGAGAGCTCTGGAACAAAAAGAAGCAAATACAAGTAAGAGAAGTAGACAGCAGGAAGTAAACACGCAAGGCTGAAGTCAAGCAAGTAGAAACAAAAAGAACTATACAAAGAGTCAACAAAACCAGGAGCTGATTCTTTGTGAAAATCAACAAGATAGATAAACCCTTAGCCAGACTAACCAGAAGGTACAGAGACATTATACAAATTAACAAAATTAGAAAGGGAAATGGAGATATGACAATAGAAATTGAGGAAATTCAAAAAATCATCAGATCCTACTACAAAAGCCTATATTGAACAAAACTGGAAAATCTGTATGAACTGAACAATTCTCTAGACTGATACCAAATACCAAAGTTAAATCGGGATCAGATAAATCATCTAAACAGTCCCTTAACCCCTAAAGAAATAGAAGTAGTCATTAAAAGTCTCTGAATCAAAAAAAAAAAAAAAAAGACCAGATGGGTTTACTGCAGAATTCTATCAGATCTTCAATGAAGACCTAATACCAATACTCTTCAAACTATTCCACAAAATAGAAACAGAAGGAACATTACCCAATTTGTTCTATGAAGCCACAGTTATGCCGATACTAAAACCACATAAAGTCCCACAAAGAAAGAGAACTTCAGACCAAATTCCCTTATGAATATTGATGCAAAAAACACTCAATAAAATTCTGGCAAGCCAAATCTAAGAACACATCAAAACGATCATTCACCATGATCAAATAGGCTTCATCCCAGGGATGCAAGGATGGTTCAATATAGGGAAGTCCTTCAATGTAATTGACTACATAAACAAACGCAAAGAAAAAGATGATGAGGTCATTTCATTAAATGCTGAAAAAGCATTTGACAAAATTCAACATCCCTTCATGTTAAAAGTCTGGGAAAGATTAGGAATTCAAAGGTCATATCTAAACATAGTAAAAATCAACGTTTAGCAAACCAGTAGCCAACATCAAACTAAATGGAGAGAAACTTGAAGCAATCCCACTAAAATTAGGGACTATACAAGGCTGCCCACTCTCTCTCTCTCTATTTAATATAGTACTTGAAGTTCTAGCTAGAGCAATTAGACAACAAAAGGAGGTCAAGGGGATACAAATTGGAGAGGAAAAAGTCAAAATATCACTATTTTCAGGTGATATGATAGTATATTTAACTTCCCCCAAAAATTCCACCAGAGAACTCCTAAACCTGAAAAACAACTTTAGCAAATTGGATGGATATAAAATTAACTCAAACAAATTAATAGCCTTCCTCTACTCAAAGGTTAAATGGGCTGAGAAAGAAATTAGGGAAAAGACACCATTCACAATAGTTCCAAAGATATAAAATATCTTGGTGTGACTCTAACCAAACAAGTGAAAGATATGTATGAGAAGAACTTCAAGTCTCTTAAGAAAGAAATTGAAGAAGACCTCAGAAGATGGAATGATCTCCCAGGCTCTTGGATTGGCAGGATTAATATAGTAAACAGGGCCATGTTGCCAAAAGCAATCTACAGATACAAACCAATCCCCATCAAAAATCCCACTCAATTCTTCATAGAGTTAGAAATCTCAAATTCATTTTGAATAACAACAACAACAACAAAAAAACCAGAATAGTGAAAACTATTCTCAACAATAAAAGAACTTCTGGGAAATCACCATCCCTGACCTCAAGATGTACTACAGAGCAACAGTAATAAAACTTGTATGGTATTGGTACAAAGACAGGCAGGTACATCAATGGAATAGAATTGAAGGCCCAAAAATGAACCCACACACCTATGGTCACTTGATCTTTAACAAATGAGCTAAAACTATCCAGTGAAAAAAAAGACAACATATTCAACAAATGGTGCTGGTTTATCTGGAGGTCAACAGGTATAAGAATGCAAATTGATCCTTTCTTATCTCCCTGTACAAAGCTCAAGTCGAAGTGGATCAAGGACCTCCACATAAAACCAGATACACTGAATCTAATAGAAGAGAAAGAGGGGAAAAGTCTCAAACACATGGGCACAGGGGAAAATTTCCTGAATTGAACACCAATGGCTTATTCTGGAAGATCAACAATCGACAAATGGAACCTCATAAAATTGCAAACCTTCTGTAAGGCAAAGGACACTGTCAATAGGACAAAACAGCAACCAACAGATTGGGGAAAGATCTTTACCAATCCTACATCTGATAGAGAGCTAATATCCAATATATTCAAAGAACTCAAGAAGTTGATTCCAGAGAACCAAATAACCCTATCAAAAATGGGGAACAGAGCTAAACATAGAATTCTCAACTGAGGAAAGTCAAATGGCTGAGAAGCACCTAAGGAAATGTTCAGCATCCTTAGTCATCAGGGAAATGCAAATCAAAACAATCATGAGATTCCACCTCACACCAGTTAGAATGACTAAGATCAAAAACTCAGGTGATAGCAGATGCTGGTGAGTCTGTGGAGAAAGAGGAACGCTCCTCCATTACTGGTGGGATTGCAAGCTGGTACAACCACTCTGGAAATCAGTCGGGCATTTCCTCAAAAAATTGGGCATAGTATTACCTGAGGACCCCGGTACATCACTCCTGGGCATACACCCAGAAGATGCTCCAGCATGTAATAAGGACACATGCTTCACTGTATTCATAAGAGCCATATTTATAATAGCCAGAAGCTGGAAACAATCCAAATGTCCCTCATCAGAGGAATGGATACAGAAAATGTGGTACAGTTACACAATGGAATACTAGTCTGATTTTAAAAACAATGACTTCATGAAATTCATAGGCAAATGGATGGAACTATAAAATATCACCCCGAATGAGGTAACTCAGTCAGAAAAGAACACATATGATATGCACTCACTGATAAGTTGATACTAGCCCAAAAGTTTGGAATACCCAATTTTCAACTCACAGACCCTATGAAGCCAAGAAGAAGGAATACCAAAATTCTTCTTGGATGCTTCAGTGCTTCTTAGAAGGGTGAACAAAATACTCACAGGAGGAAATACGGAGACAAAGTTTAGAGCAAAGACTGAAGGAAAGCCCATCCTGAGACTGCCCCACCTTGGGATCCATCCCATTTATAGTCACCAAACCTGAAAGCTATTGTGGATGCAGTGAAGTGCTTGCTGACAGGAGCCTGATATGACTGTCTCCTGAGAGGCTCTGCCGGAGCCTGCCAAATACAGAGGTGGATGCTTGCAGCCAACCACTAGACTGAGTTCACGGTCCCAGATGTAGGAGTTGGAGAAGGCTCTGAAAGAGCTGATGGGGGTTGCATCCCCATGGGGGGAGCAACAGTGTCAACTGGCCAGACCCCTCAGACCTCCCCAGGACCGGACCACCAACCAAATAGTACACATGGAGGAACCCATGGCTCAGACCACATATGTGGCAGAGGATGACCTTGTTGGACATCAGTGGGTTGATCTGCCCTTGAGCTTGAGAGTGTTCGATGCCCCAGTGAAGGGGGATGACAGGGAAGGAAGATGGATGCAGGTGGGTATGTGGGGAGCACTGTCATAGAGTCAGGGGGAGGAGGATGGGATAGGAGGTTTCTGAACTGGGGGATCTGAAAACGTTTGAAATGTAAATAAAGAAAATATCCAATTAAAAAAAGTTAGAAAAAAATAAAAGAAAGTAAAAAAGATACCATTGTTGGGGTAGAGGAATGAAAGAGCAATAGAAAAGTGGATTATAAGGTACAGTGATCTGATCTGGAAAATTAGTAAAAGAGGGAACTCTATTTATGTCTTGAGTGGGTAAAATAACTAAGGACATCTCAAAAACCATAAGGTACATACTATTAATTACCAAAATAAACCTATAAGTCTGTGCATAAATATATACATATGTAGTTGAAATTTTCTTAAAAGGATTGATAATGCTCTCTATAGACTATTAGAGAAAATCACAGCTAATCAAAATAAGAGTTATCAAGCCCAGTTTCAGTGGATATTCCTAAAAAGCAACTCTTACACCTAAGGCTCAAGGAACACTAGGGAAGAGAGGGCAGAAAGATTTTTAAGAGCCAGAGAATAAAGGAGTTTGCTGTGGAACTGTGTCCTAGTCATGCCAGAAGCTATACCCATAAAGTCCCACCAACATGGCAACATAACATTAGCTGAATGAGAAAACAGTAGTTCTGCCAAAGTGAACAAGCAAAAACCCATGATTCCTCAACCCCACCCAAAGTACTATGGTCAAATAAGGAATGCTGAAAATGGGAGAAATAGTCTTTCTCAGGGAAGAGCACACTGCTTGATTATCTAATACAAAATGACCAGCTTTGAATATATAAATAACATTATGTAGACTGACCAGTTTATATTTAGGAGCATATATACATATACATACACATAAATACATGTAACAACAACTAATAAAAAATAGGCTAAGAGGTTAAAAGCATGAAAGGATATATGGAAGGTTTAGAGGAAGGAAAGTGGAGGCAGAAATGTTGTAATTATAGTATAATCTCAAAAATAAAGAAAAGTTGAAAATTAATGGCTACATCTATTTCTCAAAAGAAGAAAAATAACAGAATGTAGTAACAGGTACAATTTTTTAAATTTAATTTAATTTTTCTTTCTTATTCACTTTCATTCCATTCACTGGCTCCCTCCAGCTTAGCCCCTCCTCACAGTTCTTCCTTCGTTCCACCTCCCCTTCTCCTGTGAGCCAGTGGGAGTACCCCTGGATATGTCCTGTACCCTGACACTTCAAGTTTCTGTGCTGTTAGACACTTCTTCTCTCACTGAGGCCAGACAAGGCAGCCCAGCTAGTAGAACATATCCCTTGTACAAGCAGCAGCCTTTGTAAAAGCCCCCATTCCAGTTGTTCATGACTCATGTGAAGGTCAGGCTATATATCTGCTACATATGAGTGGGGAGGCTTAGGTCCAGCTCATATACTTTCTTTGGTTGATGGTGTCTATATCTGTCTGAGTCAGCTACTGGGTGGAGCTTCTAAGAGGACAACATGCTCCTGTCTGCAAGCATAACAGAGTATCAATAATAGTGTTAGGAACTGGTGCTGTCCATGGGATGGGTCTTAAGGTGGGCCAGTTATTGGTTGGCCATTCCCAAAATATCTACTCCATCCTCTATTCCTGCATGTCTTGTAGACATGATGAATTTTGGGTTGAAAGTTTCGTGGGTAGGTTGGTATGGCAACACCCCACTAGGGTTCTTGCCTGGCTACAGGAGGTAGCTTCTTCAGGTTCCATATCCTCAATGTAGTGAGTGACAGCTAATGTCCCCCCCCCCATTGATTCTTGGGCCCCTTCCTTATCCCAGATTTCTGTTTCATCCTAGAGGTGCCCCAACCTCTTCACACCCTTCAGTTGTAGATGTCCATTCATTTTCATGGCCTTCTAGCCATCTCTTCTGTCCTGTCCTTCCTCACACCTGATCCTGAACCCCCCTCCCATCACCCTTCTATCTTCTGCTCTCCAAATTACCTCTCCCCACCTGCCTCTTCTGACTACTTTATCCTGCTTCTAAGTCAGATTCAAGTTTCCTATCTTGGGCCTTCCTACTTGTCTAGCATCTTTGGGTCTGTGGATTTTAACAATATGCCTTCATTTTATGGCTAATATACACTTATAAGTGAGTATATTCCATGCATGCCCTTTTGAGACTGGTTACCTCACTCAGGATGATCTTCTCAAGTTCTATCCATTTGCCCACAAAATTTAGGATGTCTTTGCTGATAATAGCAGAATAGTATTCTACTGTGTAGATGTAACATATTTTCTTTTTCATTCTTCTAGGTTGTTTCTAGTTTCTGCCTATTAGGAATAAAGCTGCTATGAACATCGTTGAGCAAGTGTCTTTTTGAGATGTTGTAGCATCTTGTGGGTATATGACCAGTGGTGGAAGAGCTGGGCCCTGAGGTACAACTATTCTCAGTTTTCTGAGAGACTCCCTAATTGATTTTAAAAGTGGTTGCAGAAGTTTGCACTCCCACCAACGATGGAGGAGCTTTCCCCTTGTTCTACATTCTTGCCAGCATGTGCTATCACTTGAGTTTTTTATCTTAGACACTGTGATGGCTATGAGATGGAACCTCAGAGTTCTTTTGATTTGAATGTCCCTGATGACTAAGGACTTTGAACATTTATTTAAGTGCTTTTTGGCCATTCAAGATTCCTCTGTTGACAATTCTCTGTTTAGTTCTGTACCCCACTTTTAAATTATTATTATTATTATTAATTTTTTTTACACTCCAGTTGTTATTACCCTCCACTCTGCCCTATGACTGTTCCTCATCCCATTTCTCCTCCCCCATCTCCAAGAGGATGTCCCCAACCCTCATCCCCACCCCCAAAAACCTTCCCACTCCCTGGAGCCCCAAGTCTCTCTAGAGTTAGGTGTGTCTTCTCTCACTGAGGCCAGACCAGGCAGTTTTCTGTTGTTTATATGTCAGGGGCCTCATATCAGCTTCAGTATGCTGTGAAAATAAACTACATTTTCTGTATCCATTATTCTGTTGTGGGAAATCTAAGTTATTTCCAGTTTCTGGCCATCACAGATAAGCCTGCTATGAACATAGTAGAGCACATACCCCTGTGCTATGGTAGGGCACCTTTTGGGTATGTGCCCATGAGTGGTATAGCTACATCTTCAGGTAGTTCTATTTCCAATTATCTGAGGAACCTCCAGATTGATTTCCAGAGTAGTTGTGTCAGTTTGTAATCCCACCAGCAATGTAAGAGTGCTCCTCTTTGTTCACATCCTTGCCAACATGTGCTGTCATCTGAGATTTTTAACTTAGCCATTCTGATTGATGTAAGGTGGAATCTCAGGGTTGTTTTGATTTACATTTCTCTGATCACTAAGGACTTTGAACATTTCTTTAAGCGCTTCTCAGCCACTTGAGAGTCCTGTGTTGTGAATTCTTTGGTTAGTTCTGTATCCCACTTTTTGATTGGGTTGTTTGTCCTATTGACAGTGTCCCTTGCCTTACAAAATCTTTGTATTTACATGAGGTCCTATTTATCAATTGTTGATCTTAGAGCCTGAGCAATTGGTGTTCTGTTCAGAAAGTTGTCTCCTGTACCAATGCATTCAAGAATATTTCCCACTTTCTCTTTTATGAGAATTAGTGTATCCAGTTTTATGTTGAGGTCCTTGATACAGTTTGACTTGAGTTTTGTTCAGGGTGATGAGTATGGATCTATTTTTGTTCTCTTACATGTAGACGTCCAGTGAGTCTAGCACCATTTCTTGAAGATGCTTTCATTTTTCCATTGTATGGTTTTAGCTTATTTATCAAAAATCAAGTGTCCATAGGTATGTGGGTTTATTTCTGGATATTCAGTTTGATTCCATAGATCATTGTGTCTGGTTTTGTACCAATATCATGCAGTTTTTAGCACCATTGCTATGTAGTACAGCTTGAGATCACAGATGGTGATTCCTCCTGGAGTTCTTTTTTGTTCAGGATTGTTTGAACTATCCTGGATTTTTTAACTTTCCAGCATGAGGTTGAGGATTGCTCTTTTTTTTCAAGGTCTATAAAAAAATTGTATTGTAATTTTGATGGAGATTGCATTGAATCTGTAGATTGCTGTTTGTAAAATGGCCATTTTCATTATGTTAATCCTACCTATCCATGAGCATGGGAAGTCTTTCAATCTTCTAATACCTTTTTCACGTTCTTACTTCAGGAACTTGAAGTCCTTGTCATCCAGATCTTTCATTTGTTTGGTTAGAGTTACACCAAGACATTTTATATTCTTCGTAGCTATTGTAAAGGTTGTTGTTTCCCTAATTTCTTTCTCAGCCCATTTATCATTTCTATAAAGGAGGGCTACTGATTTCTTTAAGTTAATTTTGTACCCAGCCATTTTGCTCAAAGTGTTTATCAGCTATAGAAGTTCTCTAGTACACTTTTTGGGATCAATTATGTATACAATCATATCATCCGCAAATAGTGATACTTTGACTTATTCCTTTCCAATTTGTATCCACTTGATCTCCTTAGTTGTCTTATTGCTCTGGCTAGAACTTCAAGAACTATAATGAGTAGATAGGAAGAGAGTGGACAGCCTTGTGTAGTCCCTGATTTTAGTGGGATTTCTTCAAGTATCTCTCTATTTAATTTGATATTGGCTGTTGGTTTGCTATATATTGCTTTTATTATGATCGGGTATGTTTCCTGTATCTCTGATTTTTCTAATATCTTTAACATGAAGTAGTGTTTGATTTTATCAAAGTCATTTTTTAACATTTAGCTAGAATAATCATGTGGGTTTTCTTTTTTCAATTTGTTTACATGGTGGATTACGTTGATGGATTTTCATATATTGAACCACACCTATATCCTTGGGATACAGCCTACATGATTTTGATGGACGATGTCTTTGATGTGTTCCTGAATTTTGTTTGTGAGTATTTTATTGAGTATTTTTGCATCAATATTCATAAAAGAAATTGGTCTAAGTTCCTCTTTCTTTGTTGAGTCTTTTTGTGGTTTATGTATCAGGGTGACTGTGGCCTCATAGAATGAGTTTGATAGTGTTCCTTCTGTTTATATTTTGTGGAACAGATTGAGGAGTACTGAAATTAGATCTTCTTTTAAAGTCTTATAGAATTCTGTATCTGGCCCAGGGCTTTTTTTTTCCTTTGGGAGACTTTTATTGACTGTGCTGATTTCTTCAGGTGTTATGATGATGTTTAAATAGTTTACCTGATCTTGACTTAATTTTTGGTAAGTGGTATCTATCTAGAAGATTGTCCACTTCGTTAAGATTTTGCAATTTTGTGGAATACAGACTTTTGAAGTAAGACTAATGATTCTTTGAATTTCCAAAGTGTCAGTTGTTATGTCTCCCTTTTCATTTATTATCTGTCTCTGTCTCTTGGTTAGTTTGGCTAAGGGTTTGTCCATATTTTTGATTTTCTCAAAGAACCAGCTCTTGGTTTTATTGATTCTTTGAATTGTTTCTTTTGTTCCTAACTGATTGATTTCAGCTCTGATTTTGATTATTTCCAGACTTCTACTCCACTTTGGTGTGCTTGCTTCCTTTTTCTAGAGCTATCAGGTTTACTTTTAAATTGCTCATATGAGAATTTTCTAATTTCTTCATGGAGACAATTAGTGCTATGAACTTTCCTCTTAGCACTGCTTTCATTGTGTTCATGAATTTGATATTGTTGTATGTTCATTTTCATTGAATTCTAGAAAGTCTTACATTTTTTATTTCTTTTTTGAACCAGAGATCAGTGAATAGAGTTGTTTAATTTCTATGTGTGTATAGCCTTTCCAGTGGTTCTGTGGTTGTTGAGGTCCAGCTTTAATCCATGGTGCTTTGATAAGATACAAGGTGTTATTTCGATTTCCTTGTAGCTGTCTAAAGTTGCTTTGTGATTGACTGTATGGTCAATTTTGGAGAAGGATCCATGAGGTGCTGAGAAGAAGGTATACTGCTTTCATTGCCAGCTGAAAACAAGTTGCTTCTGGTAGTCCTAATGGATGACTATGAATATAAGGGAAGAAAGTTATTGCTAAATCAACAGCTGCATACCATGTATAAGGAGATATGTTTATCTGCTCAAGTAAGGACACCATATCAAGAACAGCAGCTTGGATTGTAAAAAGAATAAAAATTATTTTAAAAAATAGAACAACAGCTGTAATTGGACTCACTAATTCATTAAATTTGCAATTGTCATTCTCCATTATCCATCTGTGTTCTGTATGAGCCACATAGAAGAGATAAGGAAAGATGTGTTAGGTACTACTACCTCTGCATCTTTTAAGTCCTTTTTTGATCTCACAAATTTCTGCAATTACTCCTTGGTTGCTGCAATTACTCCTTGGTTGGTTGTCACTCTTTTCCCTGGTGGAGGCAACTCCAATGGCTTCCATTTGACCTTTCAAACCATAATAGCCCCCGTTCCTCGGATCAAGAAACCAATGTGAGAATTTGGTCAACCTCTCTCTACCTCTGTCTCTGTCTCTATCTCTATCTATATCATCTATATCTCTATCTCTCTATATCTATCTATCTATCTATCTATCTACATCTACATATAGATATTGTACATTCTGTAACTGGGTAAATAAACACAGGATAAGTTCGGGAACCCATTGTGTGTCAGATTTCAGTCAAAACTACATTAACCACCTGACTTCTATAAGCCCCATTTTTTTTTTATTCTTGACTATTTTTTGATATTTTATTTACATTTCAAATGTTTTCCCATTTTCAGGTCTCCCCTTTGGAACCCCCTATCCCATCCCTCCTCCCCCTTCCTCTATGACAGTATTCCCCCACCCATCCACCCACTCCAGTCTTCCCTCCCTGGAATTCCCCTATGCCCCATTTTTAAGTGTTAATTCAGTATCAGTAGCAAATAGTTCTAGGAAATTTTGACTGTTTCCTTTTCACCACTGTATCAGCTATGTAAAAGACCATGGGTCCCTCAAGGGAAAGATGTGAGAGAGGCTAATATTTGAAAATTAGGTATTTAGTAAATTCCACCCTCAGGTGAACTTAATCATCCTTCCATTCAAGGGGTCCTAGGTCTGCAAATTAGCTCATTTGCAAATTGGCTCATGGGCCAATTTATGTCATGATTCAATGTGGCCTTTTATTTGTTAAAGAAATTTTCTATTTATATAGATTCACAAAAAAACAAAAACAAAAAACAAAACAAAAAAACATAGTTGGGTTATATGTTTCATTCCTGGAAGTACTGTACCTGATTAGCCAGTGCCAAAGGTCTAACACTGCCATGCCACCATAAGCATCAATTTGCCTGTGGTGTCCATTATGGAACAGGCCCTTATCTTTTGGGCATTGCCTTGCCTGTACTGTCCATTACAAAAACTATATTCAATTTGCCTTTGGTGATTCTGTGCTTCCCAATTAAATAAGGCACATTTAGTTCATCTAATAGAGAGGCAGCATCTCCAAACCTACATTCTGGGACAGGAAAGGAGCAATGATAAACTCTTCAGATGTGCTGGTGTCCCTCTCACCACTTTGTGCATTACAAGTGTTATGAAGAACATTCTTTTGAGTCTTCCCATTGTGGAAGTTAGGTTTCATCCATGGTAGAGATTAAGTTTAATTCATCATACCTCCTCTAGCATTACAATTTCCCCAAGCCTCAAAATCCTTTTATCAGCACTAAGCTACAGGATATCAAATATCTACAGCTTCTATTTTCAATAAAACATCTTATGACAAATGTTTCTGTCAGCCAGTCTAACAAACTTATGACAGAATCTATTTTAGCTCTTTGAACATCCATATTAAATTGAGAATTTCCATTCAGTGAACCTAGCTTAGTTACTGTTCTATTGCTGTTAAGAGACTCCATGACCAAGGCAACTTACAAAAGGGAAATTTTGATATAATTTTGCACTTTCTTAAAATTTCAGAGCGTTAGTCCATGAATACCATTGTGGGTACTATGGTGATAGGCAGGCATGGCACTGAAGCAGTAGCTGAAGCTTATGTCTAATCTTAAGATGGACTCAGAGAGAAAGAGAGAAACTTGGCCTGCCACACTTTCTCCAACAATACCACATTTCTTCTGTCTTCTATTCTTTCCTAAATAGTCCACCAACTGGGAAACAAACATTCAAACATATGAACCTATGTGGGCCATGCTTGTGCAAATCATCTGGGCACACATTGATAAGCTCAGCCTGATCCACTGTTATATTCTTTCCATCAGTTTCTCACATCTTTCAAAAAATTTTTTTCACACGTAGTTCCTAGACTTCTGCTTCAATGAATGAGCAAACACATTAACCTCTTTTGTGGTATAGTCACCTCCTTATGGAAGTGACTCTAAGAACCTGTTTAGGCTTGAGTACAGTTACACATGTAGAGGCAACTATTATTGGGGACTGATGGGTATCAATATTGTATTGCCTTGCATCTCCTAACTGCACACTCCCTTCTCTACCTCCCCAGCCTGCTCTAAACAGTCTGTTGTGCCCTTCGGAAGGGGATTATAGCTCCCCATCT
Organism: Rhynchomys soricoides; assembly: GCA_019843965.1. NCBI lineage: Eukaryota > Metazoa > Chordata > Mammalia > Rodentia > Muridae > Rhynchomys > Rhynchomys soricoides. The sequence continues at coordinate 214,876 of JADRCH010007897.1, forward strand.
AGACAAGCTCAGGAGAAGAGAGGAAGTTTCATTCTTTACTGTTTCCATGGTTTATGTCTGCATTTTAGCCAATGAACTCTACAATTGAAAAAGCTACCATTCAATGAAAAGAATAGAAACACCACCCCTGAATTGGGCAGGAGGATCCTTGCCATATAATTCAGCCTGGATAAAATGGATTTTCCCTTCTGTCCAACACTGATCAAGGTAATGAGACTTTTGGACTATTTTAACTGGCCTGGCAAATTTTTAATCCTTAAAAAGAAAGGATTAAGGATTAAAGACAATTGCTAAAAAATCTATTGCTTTTGTTATACAGGCAACCCCAGATAGTAGGAAAGCAATGTCAGAAGTTAAAAGGATTTAAGAATGTAAATAGGTCCAGATTATTAGAGATTGCCTAAAAGGTTTTGTACTGGATGGTTTTGTGTGTCAACTTGACACAAGCTGGAGTTATCACAGAGAAGGAGCTTCAGGTGAGGAAATGCCTCCATGGGATTCAGTTGTAAGGCATTTTCTCAATTAGTGATCAAGGGGGGAAGGCCCCTTGTGGGTGGTACCATCCCTGGGCTGTAATCATGGGTTCCTTAAGAAAGCAAGCTGAGCAAGCCAGTAAGAAACATCCCTCCATGGCCTTTGCATCAGCTCTTGCTTTCTGACCTGCTTGAGTTCCAGTCCTGACTTCCTCTGGTGATGAACAGCACTGTGGAAGTGTAAGCTGAATAAACTCTTTCCTCCCCAACTTTCATCTTAGTCATGATGTTTGTGCAGGAATAGAAACCCTGACTAAGACAGGTTTACAATATACAAGAAATCCCAGGGAGGGAAGCTGGGGCAACAGGAGGGAGGTTCCCTATCTTCCTTGCCCAGTCACAAGACCTAAAGGAGGCCAGTGTCCTATCTGTCCAAAAGGCTTGATCATGTCTTGGTCAGTTGGCTGGCTTGTTTGGGAAGTTGTCACTAAAACCATGCTAATAAAAACACTTACAAACTGACTTTGGGCAAGGTATTCTTACTATCACCTAGAACTCTGTAGTGGCCCTCCTGATGGGGACCCCAGAGAGAGATGTATAATACCTAATAACTCATTGTCACAACTAGGTCCCTTTCTCCTCTGGCTTCAGTTAGCAGGCGCTTACAGTTCAGCTCATCCAGGCAGGAGATGGCAATGTAAAAGCACCTGTGGGCATGATAAAAGATGGATTAAGCTCTTACATCAGAGGGGACCCAGGCCCCTGCTGCTGCTAGTGCTGCTGCTGCCCCTGCAGCAGCACCTACCTCTACAACTGTGGCTGCTGTTCTGGGGATGGCGGACTGGAATTTTCCAGCCTCTGTTCACACTTCTGATCTCCACTTTACCTGAAAATGACAGATGCAGTCCAATCCATCAGACCTGCCCAAATAGGTATCCTACTACAAGAGCCATAGATGTACTGTACACTGGGGGAGGAGTGTTGTTCAAGATAAAAGGAGGTATGCAGTTGTCACCCTGCACAGGACTATGTGGACTCATCCTTTGGCTGAGGGACTTTAACACAAAGGGCAGAGATTCTAGCATTAACCCATGAACTTCACTGAAGGAAAGGTAAAGCCATCACTGTATACACTTGACAGTCAGAATGCATTTACCATGGGCCATGCCCACAGGATCCTCTAGAGCAAGGATGCTCCTCACCTCAGCCAGAAAGAAAATAAAAAGGGAGAAATCTCCAGAGGCCCAAGGAAACAAGGCAGAAGACATGTTCCATGAGGAGGTCCTATAGCCAACCAGTGGAGCCTCTTCAAAGTTTGATCACTCTGCCTGAACCTGAACTGCTCTAGACCCCAACCTATTCACAGAGAAAGGAAGCAAGTGGGGAAAATGAGATGCTGAACTGGAGGCAAATGGGTCATGGTTCTTGCCAGACAAGAGACCCATATTCCTTGACATTTTTGGAAGACAGGGCACATATGTTGGAGCAACTGAAACTACTGAGTTACTCAGACCCAGATTATTC
>JADRCH010007897.1:232960-254201 GCA_019843965.1 Rhynchomys soricoides
GTGTTTATCAGCTGTAGCATATCCCCGGTGGAGTTTTTTGGGTCACTTAATTATACCATCATATCATCTGCAAATAGTGATATTTTGATTTCTTCCTTTCCAATTTGTATCCCTTTGACCTCTTTTTGTTGTCTGATTGCTTTAGCTAGAACTTCAAGTACTATATTGAAGAGATAGGGAGAGAGAGGGCACCCTTGTCTAGTCCCTGATTTTAGTGAGATTGCTTTGAGTTTCTCTCCATTTAGTTTGATGTTGACTACTGGTTTGTTGTATATTGCTTTTACTAAGTTTCACTATGTTCCCCAAATTCCTGGTCTTTCCAAGACTTTTATCATGAAGGGATGTTGAACTTTCTCAAATGATTTTTCAGCATCTAACGAAATGACCAATGTGGTTTTTTTCTTTGATTTTGTTTATGTAGTGGATTACATTGATGGATTTCCGGGTATTGAACCATCCCTGCATCCCTGGGATGGAGCCTACTTGATCATGGTGAATGATTGTTTTGATGTGTTCTTGGATTCAGTTTGAAAGAATTTTATTGAGTATTTTTGCATCGATACTCATAAGGGAAATTGGTCTGAAGTTTTCTTTTATTGTTGGGTCTTTGTGTAGCTTTGGTATCAGTGTAACTGTGCCCTCATAGAATGAATTGGGTAGTGTTCCTTCCATTTCTATTTTGTGGAATAGCTTGAAGAGTATTGGTATTAAGTCTTCTTTGAAGGTCTGATAGAATTCTGCACTGAACCCATCTGGTCCTGGGTTTTTATTGGTTGGGAGACTTTTAAAGACTGCTTTCATTTCTTTAGGAGTTATGAGACTGTTTAGAAGGTTTATCTGATCCTGATTTAACTTTGGTAATTGGTGTCTGTCTAGAAACTTGTCCACTTCCTCCAGATTTTCCAATTTTGTTTCATATAGGCTTTTGTAGTAGGATCTGATAATATTTTTAATTTCCTCAGAGTCTGTTGTTATATCTCCATTTTCATGTCTAATTTTATTAATTTGCACACTGTCTCTGTGCCCTCTGGTTAGTCTGGCTAAGGGTTTATCTATCTTGTTGATTTTCTCAAAGAACCAGCTCCTGGTTTTGTTGATTCTTTGTATAGTTCTTTTAGTTTCCACTTGGTTGATTTCAACCCTTAATTTGATTATTTCCTGACTTCTACTACTCTTGGTTGTATTAGCTTCTTTTTATTCTAGAACTTTCAGGTGTGCTGTGAGGCTGTTAATATATGCTCTCTACAGTTTCTTTTTGGAGTCATCCAGAGCTATGGGTTTTCCGCTTAACACTGCTTTCATTGGGTCCCATAGAATTGGGTAAGTTGTACTTTCATTTTCATTAAATTCTAGGAAATTTTTAATTTCCTTCTTTATTTCTTCCTTGACCATGTTATCATTGATCAGAGCATTGTTCAGCTTCCATGTGTATGTGGGCTTTGTGTTGTTGTTGTTGCCATTGAAGACCAACCTTAATCTGTAGCGATCTTATAGGAGGCATGGGATTATTTCAATCTTCTTATATCTGTTAAGGTTTGTTTTGTGACCAATTGTATGATCAATTTTGGAGAAGGTACCATGAAGTGCTGAGAAGAAGGTATATTCTTATGATTAAGGATGAAATATTCTATAGATATCTGTTAAATCCATTTGGTTCATAGAATTTGTTAGTTTCACTGTGTCTTTGTTTAGTTTATGTTTCCAAAGATCTGTTCATTGTTGATAGTGGGGTGTTGAATTCTCCCACTATTATTGTGTGAGGTGCAATATGTGCTTTGAGCTTTAGTAGAGTATCTTTTATGAATGTGGGAGCTCTTGCATTCAGGGCATAAATGTTCAGAATTGAGAGTTCTTCTTGGTAGATTTTTCCTTTGATGAGTATGAAGTGTCCTTCTTTATCTTTTTTGATGACTTTTGGTTGAAAGTCAATTTTATCCAATATTAGAATGTCTACTCCAGCCTGTTTCTTGGGACCATTTGCCTGGAAAATTGTTTTCCAGCCCTTTACTCTGAGGTAGTGTTTGTCTTTAACATGGAGGTGCGTTTCCTGGATGCAGCAAAATGCAGGGCCCTGTTTATGGATCCAGTCTGTCAGTCTATGTCTTTTTATTGGAGAGTTGAGACCACTGATGTTAAGAAATATTAAAGAATAGTGATTGTTGTTTCCTGTTATTTTTGATGTTGTTTATGTGGCTATCTTCTTTTGAGTTTGTTGAAAGTTTACTTTCTTGCTTTTTCGTGAGTGTAGTTTCCCTCCTTGAGTTGGTGTTCTCCATGTGTTATTCTTTGTAGGACTGGGTTTGTGGAAACATATTGTGCAAATTTGGATTTGTCATAGAATATTTTGGTTTCACCATCTATGATTATTGAGAGTTTCGCTGGGTATAGCAGCCTGACTGGCATTTGTGTTCTCTTAGAGTCTGTATGAGATCTGCCTAGGATCTTCTAGCTTTCATAGTCTCTGGTGAGAAGTCTGGGGTAATTCTGGTAGGTCTGCCTTTATATGTTACTTGCCCTTTTTCCCTTACTGCTTTTAATATTCTTTCCTCGTTTTGTGTATTTGGTGTTTTGACTATAATGTAATGGGAGGAATTTCTTTTCTGGTCCAGTCTATTTGGCGTTCTGTAGGTTTCTTGTATATTTATAATCATCTCTTTCTTCAGGTTAGGGAAATTTTCTTCTATAATTCTATTGAAGATATTTACTGGTCCTTTAAGATGGGAATCTTCATTCCCTTATATACCTATTATCCTCAGGTTCTTTTTTCTCATTGCATCCTGGATATGTTGGATGTTTTGGGTTAGGAGCTTTTTGGATTTTGTGTTTTCTTTGACTGTTATGTCCATGTTTTCTATGGTATCTTCCGCACCTGAGATTCTCTCTTCCATCTCTTGTATTCTGTTGCTGATGCTTGCATCTATGACTCCTGATTTCTTTCCTATGTTCTCTAACTCCAGGGTTGTCTCCCTTTGTGATTTCTTTATTGTTTCTATTTCTGTTTTTAATTCCTGAATGGTTTTGTTTATTTGTTTGATTGTGTTTTCCTGTAATTCTTTAAGGGATTTCTGTGTGTCCTCTTTAAGTGTTTCCAGGTGTCTACCTGTGTTCTCTTGTATTTCTTTAAGGGAGTTATATATTTCCCTTTTAAAGTCTTCTATCATCCTCTTGATAAGTGATTTTAAGTCTGAGTCTTCCTTTTCTGGTGTGTTGGGGTATCCAGGACTGGCTGTGGTGGAAGGCCTGGGTTCTGATGAAGCCAAGTAGTCTTGGTTTCTGTTCCTTGTATTCTTGCCCTTGCCTTTCACCATCTGGTTATCTCTGGTGTTAGCCAGTCTTTCTCTCTCTGACTGTGGCTTGTCTTTCCTACAGGCCCAGGTGTCAATGTTCCTTGGAGACCAGTTCTCTTTCCTGGCTGTTCCTCAGTCCCTGTGTCTGGAGTCCTCCTGTTGCTGGCTTTTCCACACAAGTGGACGGGTGGGTCGCTTTCTCCCTGTGCTGGTTGGCAATGGAGGCCTGGTGGCCCAGGCAGAGGTCTTCCGCAACAGGTGGAAGCAGAGAGCCTCTTACCTCCCGGCTGTTCCTCAGAATTTGAAGTCTTATACTGACATTGTGTAGCACAAGAGCCATCTTCTCATCCCTAAATATTTTTTGATGTTGAAATAATAGTAATAAGCATGTTACAAACTTTAGGATTCCACTCTGTATGTCCAAAAGCATACTCAAGCTCAGAAAAGACATTAATATAGCACATTAAATTAATCTCTAGTGTAGAAACACATTAGAACAATAAAAACACACAAATACAAAATCCTGCATAAAAAAAAGTATCCAGTTCTCACAATTTGCACAATACAGGCTTCAAATTTCTTCTTTCAACAACATATTAAGTTAAATAAAGAAATAGAAACAGGTAGTAATTAAAAAAATAAAATAGCCTGAGGAACCTTGCAGAACTCAAAGAGAATCCTGGTTCCCTGTGGAGGCCTTCTGTGTCCAAAGAATACACAACTTGGAAAATAACTCCACCCATCTACTTACAATATTGTCCACTGGAGCATATACAACAGAGATTCCCAGGGTTTGCTGATCTCCATTAGCTGGCACTGGGCCCACCTTTCAGTCCCAAGCACACTTGCAGATTCACAAGAACATCCTGCTTCCCTGTGGGGCCTGTGGGGGTGGAGGGATAAGAATATCCAGCTTGATAACCTGCCCCACCAATCCTCTAGCATTCTGGTTCCCTGGAGCACACTCAGCAGAATTTGGTTTGCCTGGAACACAGCCAGCAAGGAAGCCTGTAGGAGCACCAAGAATTATCAGCTTGGAATGTTCTTCCCACTAATCCCTGGCCTGAGGTCTGCCTGAGTCACTGGTAGCAGAGTTGGGACCGACTTTCATTATCTGACCCACAGCTCCATCTGTCTTTCCAAGAAGTCCTGCCTTCATCAGGATTATCTAACCAACACCAGGAAAAATCAGATGACTAAAGGACAGCATAAGAATAAACTCAACAAGAGCCAGGGCAATATGACTCTACCAAAGCCCAGATATCCTGCTACAGCAAACCCTGGATATCCTAAGGAAACTGAAGCTTGAGAAGATGACCTTACATCCAATCTTATAAAGATGATAGAGATCTTTAAAGAGAAAATGAATATATTCCTTAAAGAACTAAAGGAAAATGGATTCAAACAGGTAGAGGCATTAAAAGAGGAAGCAAATAAATACAGGGCCTTCCAGTGTGCACCTACCTCCTGGAGCTGAACCTATGCTCTGGATCTCTACACACTCAGCCAACACACAGAGATAGATTTGCACTAAGGAGTTCTAACACACCCAGAATCACAGATGAGGCCCCAACACCCACCCCAATACCTGGCCTAAGTGGGACATAGGAGACAGAGGAACCCCTGCCCCAACATAGAAACATATTTCTTCACATTTGCACTTGCACCCAAGGATGGAGGCTGTGTTCATGCCTCCTCCTACCCACCCACATCCAGAGATAGTTGAATCCCAGGAATTCTGACAAACCCAGGCTCACAGGCTCACAGGAGGAACAGATGCCAGTCAGAGACAGCAAGGCCAGTTAGCATCAGAGATAACTGATGGTGAGAGGCAAGCACAAGAACATAAGCAATAGAAATAAATGCTACTTGGCAACATCAGATCGTAGTTCACTCAACACTGCAAGCCCTGTATACACTAACACACCTGAAAAGCAAGATTCAGATCTAAAATCCCATCTCATATAGTTAAAAGACTTTAAGAACATACATAACTCCCTTAAAGAAATACAGGATAAAACATGTAAACAAGAAGAAGCCCTTAAAGAGGAAAGACATAAATCCCTTAAAGAGATGCAGGAAAACAAAAAAGAACAGTGAAGGAATTGAATAAAACGTCCATGACTTAAAAATGGAAGTAGAAACTTTTTTAAAAAACACAAAGGAAGACAACCCTGGAGATGGAAAATTTAGGAAAGAGATCACAAGTGACGGAGGCAAGCATCACCAAAATAATACAAGAGATAGAAGAGAGAATCTCAGGTGTAGAAGATACCATAGAAGACATGGATGCAACAGTCAAAGCAAATATGAAAAGCAAAAATCTAACTCAAAACATTCAAGAAATCCAGGACACAATGAAAAGACCAAACCTAAGAATAATAGGTATAGAAGAGAGTGAAGATTCCCAAATCAAAGGGGCAGTAACTATCTTCAACAAAATTATAGAAGAAAACTTCCCTAACCTAAAGAAAGTGACGAACATAAATATACAAGAAGCCTACAGAACACCAAACATTCCTCCCCTCACATAATAATCAAAACACCAAATGCCAGAACAAAGAAATAATATTAAAAGTGGTAAGGGAAAAAGGTCAAGTAACATATAAAGGCATACTTATCAGAATTACACCAGAATTCTCAACAGAGATTCTAAAAGCCATAAGATCTTGGGCAGATATCATAGAGACCCCAGGAGAAAAAATTCAAACCCAGCCCACCATACACAGAAAATTCACAATTACCATAGATGGAGAAACAAGGATATTCCATGACAAAACCAAATTTAAATATTTATCTTTCCACTAATCAAGCCCTACAGAAGATAATATAAGGAAAACTCCAAGATAAGGAGAGAAACTACACCCAACAAAAAGCAAGAAATTAATCTCACAACAAATCCAAAAGAAGAAAACCACAAAAACATAATTCCATCTCTAACAACAAAAATATCAGGAAGCAACAATCACTTTTCCTTAATATCACTCATAATCAATGGACTCAATTCCCCACTTAAAAGACATAGGCTAACAGACAGAATAAATAGACAGGACTCAGCATTTTGCTGCCTACAGCAAACACACCTCAGTGACAAAGATAGACACTACCTCAGAGTAAAGGACTGGAAAACAATTTTCCAAGCAAAGAATACCAAGAAACTAGCTGGAGTAGCCACCTCAAGGTAAAAGATTGGAAAAATTCCAAGTAAATGGTCCTAAGAGACAAGCTGGACTGAAGTAGCCACTCTAATATCCAATAAAATAGACTTTCAGCCAAAAGTCATCAAAAAGATGGGGAAGTACACTAATACACATCAACAGAAAAATTTACCAAGATGAACTCTCAATTCTGAACTTCTATGTCCCAAATGCAAAGACACCCACATTTGTAAAAGAAACATTACTAAAGCTCAAAGAACACATTGAAACCTACACAATAATAGTGGAAGACTTCAACACTCCACTCAATGATAACCAATTTCCCTTGTGAATATTAATGTAAAATACTCAATAAAATTCTTGCAAACCGAATCCAAGACCACATCAACAGGATCATTCACCATGATCAAGTAGGCATCAACCAAAGGATGCAGGGATTGTTCAATATATGGAAATCCATCATGTAACCTACTATATAAACAAACTCAAATAAAATAATACATGATCATCTCCTTAGAAGCTGAAAAAGCCTTTGAAAGAATACATTACGGCTTCATTTTAAAAGTATTAGAGAAATCAGAAATTCAAGGTCCATACCTAAACATAATAAAAGCAATATGCAGCAAGCCAATAGCCAACATCAAATTAAATGGAGAGAAACTTGAAGCAATCCCACTAAAATTAGGGACAAGGATGCCCATATCTATTCACTATAGTTCTTGGAATTCTAGCCAGAACAATTAGACAACAAAAGGAGATCAAAGGGATAGAATTTAGAAGAAGGAAGTCATGATATTACTATTTGCAGATGATATGATAGTATATATAAGCAACCTGGAAAATTCCACCAGAGAATTCCCACAGCTGATAGATGCCTTTAGCAAAGTACCTGGTTATAAAATTAACTTTTCCAAATCAGTAGCCTTCCTCTACTCAAAATATAAATGGGCTGTAAAAGAAATTAGGGAAATGACATCTTTCACAGTAGTCACTAAAAAATTAAACTATCTTAGTGTGAATCTAACCAAGTAAGTGAAAGATCTCTATGACAAGAAATTCAAGTCTCTGAAGAAAGAAATCGAAGACCTCAGAAGATGGAAAGATCTCCCAAGCTCATGGATCTGTGGGATTAACAAAGTAAAAATAGCCCTCTTACCAAAAGCAACCTACAGATTCAATGCAATCCACATAAAAATTCAAACTAAATGCATCACAGAGATAGAAAGAGCAATTCTCAAGTTCTTCTAGAATAAAAAAAAAATGCAGGATAGCAAGAACTATTCTCAACAATAAAACAACTTCTGGCAAAATCACAATCCCTGACATGTAGAATAATGCAAATTGATCTATTCTTATCTCCTTTTCCAAGCTTAAGTCCAAATGGATCAAATACCTCCACATAAAACCAAATATGCTAAAAATAATAAAAGAGAAAGGGGGAAGAGCCTCGAACACATTGGCACAGAGAAAAGTTTCCAGTACAGAACACCAATGGCTTATGCTCTAAGATGAACAATCAACAAATGGGATTTCATAAAATTGAAAATCTTCTGTATGGCAAAGAAGACTGTCAATAGGACAAAATGGCAACCTACAGATTGGGAAATGATCTTTACTAACCTTATATCCAATAGAGGGCTAGTATCCAATATGCAAAAAGAACTCAAGAAATTAGTCTCCAGAGAACCAAATAACCCTATTAATAATGAGGTACAGTGCTAAACAAAGAATTCTCAAGTTAAGAATCTTGAATAGCTGAGAAGTACTTATAAAAATGTTCAACATCCTTAGTTGTCAGAGAAATGTAAATCAAAACGACCCTAAGATTCTATGTCTTACCAACCAGAATGGCTAAGACCAAAAACACAGTTGACAGCTGATGTTGTCAAGGATGTGGAGAAAGAGGAACACTCCTCCTTTGTTAATGGGAATGTAAGCTGGTAAAACCACTTTAGAAATCAATCTGGTAGTTCCTCAAAAAATTGAAAATAGTTCTATGTGAAGACCCAGCCATACCACTGCTGAGCATATAACCAGAAGCTCTAACTTATCACAAAGACACAGGCTATGTTGATATATATATTTATATATATATAAATATATTTATATATTTTATAATATATTATATATTTATATAATATATATTTATTTAATAATATATTTATATAATATATTTATTTAATAATATATTTATATAATATATAGTTATATATTTTATAATATATTATATATTTATATAATATATTATATATATATATATATATATTGTCTATAGTAGCTTTTTTATAATAGTCAGAAGCTGGAAACACCCCAGATGTCCCTCAACAGAACAATGGATACCGAAAATGTTGTACATTTACACAATGAAGTACTACTCAGCTTTTAAAAACAATGGCAGGTAACTTGCAGGTAAGTGGATGAAAAATATCATCCTGAGTGAGGTAACCCAGACACAAAAGAACACACATAGTATGTACTCACTGATATTAGCACAAAAGCTCAGAATATGGAGCTAAAGAAGAAGGAAGATCAAAGTGTGGATACCTCAAATCTAAATAGAAATGGAAACAAAGTAATCACAGAAGGTAGATGGATGGAGGGGCCTAGGATGGAGAGAGGAGGAGGAGGGAAAAAAGGAGCAGTATTAGGTATTGTAAGGGACAGGAGAAAAGTACAGATGGTCAGGAAATCAAGTAGAAATATCTAGCATTCGAGGATGGGGAACTAGGGGTAGCCAATAGAAAGTCCCAGACTCCAGGGAAACAAGAGGATCCCAGGAGCCAATGGCAATGACTTTAGCCAAAGTATGCAACAGGTTGTATGGGAGATACAACCTGTAGAGACCACCTCCAGTAGATAACCATGGCCCCCAGTTGAGAGATGGTATAACCCATCCATCTCAAATTTTTTAATCCAGAAACATTCCTGTCCAAAGGAAAGACAAGGAAAAAATGGAACAGAGACTGAAGGAAAGGCCATCCAAAGACCACCACACCTATGGATCCATTCCATCTGCAGTCTCCAAACCCAGGCACTATTGCTGATGCCAAGAAGTGCTTGCTGACAGCAGCCTGGTATGGCTGTTCCCCGAGAAGTTCTACCAGTACCTGACCAATACAGATGCAGATACTCACAGCCAACAATCAGACTGAGCCCAGGGACCCCAATGGAAGAGCAATGGGAAGGAATGAAGGAATTGAAGGGGATTGCAACTCCATAGGAAGAACAATGTCAACTAACTGGATGACCCAGAGTTCCCAGAGACTAAACCCACAAAGAGTATACATAGAGGAATCAATGGCTCCAGATACATCTGTAATAAGAGATGGCCTTATCTGACATCAATGGGAGGGGGAGACCCTTGGTTCTGTGAAGGCTTGACACCCCAATGTAAGGAGATGTAGACAGCTAAGACAGAAGTAGGTGAGTGGGTTGAGAAGCACTCTCCAGAGACCTGGAAAAGAAAATAAAAGCAATCAAGAAAATACAAACTGAAGCAACCCTGGAGATGGAAAACCTAGGAAAGAGAACAGGAACAAAAGACATAAGCATCACCAACAGAATGCAATTAATGGAAGAAACAATCTCAGGCATAGAAGATGCAATAGAATAAATGACTAAATCAGTCAAAAAATGCAAAATCTAAAATGTTCATGACATAAAACCTCCAGAAAATTTGGAACATAATGAAACAACCATACCTAAGAATAATAGGAATATTTTTGGTTGTGAGCCAAGCCTTTAGTGGCTGAGCCATCTCTCCAGCAGGCAACCATCAGACTGAGCACAGGGACCCTAATGGAGGAGTTAGGGCAAGGACTGGAGGAGCTGAAGGGGTTTGCAACCCCATAGAAAGAACACCAATATCAACCACCCAGACCTCCCAGAACTCCCAGGGACTAAACTACCAACCAAAGAACAACCATGGCTCTAGCTGCATATGTGTCAGAGGATGACTTTATATGCCATCAATAGTAGGGGAAGCCCTTGATCCTGTGAAGGTTGAATGCCCCAGTGTAGTGGAATGCTAGGGCCACGGTGAGATGGGAGTGGGTGGGTAGATGGGGAAGCACCCTCATAGAAGCAGGGAGAGGGGGAGGGGATTGGGGGTTTGCAGAAGGGAAACCAGGAAAGGGGGTAAAGTTGAAATGTAAATAAATAAAATAACCAATAAAAAATTTAAAAGGAATAAATTAAGAAGACTCCCAGCTCAAAGACCCAGAAACATCTTCAACAAAATCATAGAAGAAAATTCCCCTAACCTAATGAAAGAGATGCTTATAAATGTACAAGAAGCTTACAAAACACCAAATAGATTGGATCAGAAAAGAAAATCTTCCCACCATATAATAATAAAAGCAGTAAATATATAGAACAAAGAATATTAAAAGCTGCAAGGGAAAATGCCAACTAACATATAAAGACAGACCTATCTGAATTATACCAGATATCTCAAAAGAGTCTCAAAAACAAAAGCTTGGGAAGATATCTTGCAGACCCAAAGAGATCACAGATGTCAGCCCAGACTATTATACCCAGCAAAACTTTCAGTCACAGTAGATGGAGAAACTAAGACATTCCATGACAAAACCAAATTTAAGCAGTATCTTTCTGCTAACCCAGTCCAACAAAGGATATTAGAAGAAAAAGTGAAAGCCAATGAGGCTAACTACACTCAAGAAAATACTAGAAATAAATTACTTTATGCAATTAAAACTAATAGAGGAGCAAGCTGTCCTGAGTATTCTGCTATCCCAGGAGGACCTCTATTCAATCACTGTCACCTCCCCACACCTCCATCAGACCTGAGATTCCTGAAGCATACATGTTAGCTTCCTTTCCCCGACTTACCCCCCTGTTGGCTGAGTGAGCCCTCTGAGCCAAGCCAAGATGTTTTGAGTATCTTGCTATCTCATTCAAACATCCATTATCCTCCACCTCCATCAGACTACTGAACCATATAGTGTCCTTCACCCACCCATGTTCCCTACTTTCTGGCCCTTGAGGCCAAGCTAAGATGACTTTGACAGCCTGCTATCCCAGGGGGACTTCCACTCTCTTGTCACTTCTCCTCTATCTCCATCAGACTCCTGAGCCATACAAATAAGCTTCTCTACCCCAGCCACTCTCCCTGCTCTCTGAGCCCTCTGGACTAAGCCAAGCTGCCCTGAGCAGCCAGCCTGCTATCTCAGGGAGACCTCCAATCTCCTACCACCTCTAGGCACACCTTCATTGGACCTGAGGCTCCTAAACCATACAGAACTTCAGGTCTGAAATCATAAAGCCCACAGATTTCCATCAGGGGCCTACCACAGTTAGACTATGGTTTATCCCTCTCCCAATACCAACTACAAGAATATCCAGGGACCAAAGCCATCCAGATGGCTAAAGGCTCTTGAACGAACACAATCAACACAATACAAGGCAATATAATACCTCAGAAACACAGCTACCCTACTACAGCAAGCCCTGGATATTTTAACATAACCAAAACACAATAAAATTACCTTAAATACAACCTTACAAAGATAATAAAGGCATTTAAAGAGGAAAAGAATAAATCCCTTAAAGAAATACAGGAAAATGCAAATAAATAGAGGTCTTTAAAGGGGAAACAAGTAAATTCCTTAAGGACAAACAGGAAAATACAATTAAATGGGTGAAGGAAATAAAACTGTCAAGACTTACAAGGAGAAATAAAATCAATAAAGAAAGCACAAACTGAGGAAATCCTGGAGATGGAAAACCTAGGGAAGAGAACAGGAACAACAGATATGAGGATCACCTAAAGGACACAGAAGAAAGAATCTCAGGCATTTAAGATACAATAGAAGAAATTGATACATCAGTCAAAGAAATGATAAATCAAAAATTTCCTGATAGAATACATCTAGGAAACTCAAGATAGTGAAAACTATTCTCAACAATAAAAAAAAAAAAAAAATTCTGGGGAAATCAGCATCCCTGACCTCAAGCCATACTACAGAGCAGTAGTGGTAAAAACTGCATGATATTGGTACAGTGACAAACAGGAAGATCAATGGAATAGAATTGAAGACCCAGAAATGAACCCACACATATATGGTCACTTGATCTTTGACAAAGGAGCTAAAACAATCTAGTAGAAAAAAGACAGCATTTTCAACAAATGGTGCTGGTTCAACTGGCAGTCAGCATGTAGAGGAATGCAAATCAAACCATTCTTATCTCCTTGTACAAAGTTCAAATCCAAGTGCATCAAGGACCTCCACATAAAATCAAATATACTGAAACTAATAGAAGAGAAAGTGGGGAAGAGCCTGGAACACATGGGCACAGGGAAAAAATTCCTGAACAGAACACCAATGGGTTATGCTCTAAGATCAACAATAGACTAATGGAACCTCATAAAGTTTCAAAGCTTAGGCAAAGGACACTGTCAATAGGACAAAATGACAACCAACTGATTGGTGAAAGATCTTTACCAACAGAGAACCAAATATCCCTATTAAAAATAGAGTACAGAGCTAAACAAAGAATTCTCAACTGAGGAATATCAAATGGCTGAGAAGCACCTAAAGAAATGTTCAATATTTTTTACTATATCTGAATTCATTTTATTAGAGAGAGACATTTGAGTATTTTATATCTTTTTTAAAATTATTATTATTATTTTACTTATTCACTTTACTCACTGCTTCCTCCCAGTCACTCCCTCCACTATCTCTCCCCTACCCTCTCCCCTTCTCCTCTGAGAGGTCTTCCTACCCTGGTACTTCAAGTCTCCATGAGGCTAGTCACATCCTCTCCCACAGAGTCCAGACAAGGCAGCTGTATATGCTTGGTACATGGAGTGGCATTATTAGGTGTTTCCCTGTTGCAGTAGGTGTTGCCTTGTTGGAGTCAGTGTGTCTCTGTGGGTGTGGGCTTTAAGACCCTCATCCTAGTTCCCTAGAAGCCAGTATCTGCTAGCAGCCTTAAGATGAAGATGTAGAACTCTCAGCTCCTTCTACACCATGCCTGCCTAGATACTGCGATGCTCCCACCATAATGATAATGGATGAACCTCTGAACCTGTAAGCCAGCCCCAATTAAATGTTGTCCATATAAGAGATGCCTTGGTCATGGTGTCTGTTCACAGCAGTAAAACCCTAACTAAGACAGCAGCCCAGCTAGGAATACAAATCCTAGGTACAGGTAACTGCTTTTGGGATAGCCCAAGTTCCAGTCATTTGGGAGCCACATAAAGACCAAGCTGCACTACATAGGTCCATCCCATGTATGATTTTGGTTGGTGGTTCAGTTTCTGAGAGCCCCAAGGACCCAGGTTAGTTGACTCCATTGGTCTTCCTGTGGAGTTCCCATTCCCTTAGTGACCACAATACTTCCTTCTGTTTTTCCACAAATAGAGTCTCCAAACTTCTTCCATTGTTTGGCTGTGGTTGTCTGAGTCACCTGCTGGATGGAATCTCTCAGAAGACAACATGCTCCTGCTGCAAGCATAACAGAGATTCATTAGTAGTGTCATGGATTGGTGCTTGCCCATGGAATGGGTCTCCAGTTAAGCCTATTATTGACTGTTATTGGCCTCAGTCTCTGCTCTATCCCCCGTGCCTGCAAATTTTGGATTGAAAGTTTTGTAGTGGGTTTGTGTCGTTATTGCTCCATTGGGGTTCCTACCTGGCTACAGGAGGTGGCCTCTACAGATTCCATATCCCCAATGTTGTGAGTCACAGCTAAGGATACCTCATTGATTCTTGGGTATCTCCCTATCCCAGGTCTCTGTCTTTTCCTGGAGATGCCCCCTACCTCACCACCCCTTGTCTGTTGCAGATTTACATTCATTCTCATGGCCACCTGGCTGTTGCTCCTTCCACTCCCCATGCCCAACTACTAATCCCTACCCACTCCCCTCACCATTCTCTCTTCCACCCAGTTCCCTCCCTCCATCTGCCTTCCATGACCAGTCCATTCTCCCTTTCAAGTGATATTCAAGCATCTTCACTTGTGCCCTCCTTCCTGTCTAGCTTCCTTAGGTCTGTGGAGAATAGCTTGGGCATCCTGTATTTTAGGCTAATAGCCACTTATAAGTGAGTACACATGATACATGTCC
Source organism: Rhynchomys soricoides (assembly GCA_019843965.1). Taxonomy (NCBI): domain Eukaryota; kingdom Metazoa; phylum Chordata; class Mammalia; order Rodentia; family Muridae; genus Rhynchomys; species Rhynchomys soricoides. The sequence goes on from JADRCH010007897.1 coordinate 247,498, forward strand.
TTTGCAGACTGGGTTACCTCACTCAGGATGAGTGAATAGTGTTCCTTGCATAGATGTACCACATTTTCTTTATCTATTCTTCAGTCGAGGGACATTTAGATTGTTTTTTTAGTTTCTAGCTATTACAAATAAAGTTGCTATGAATATAGCTGAGCAAGTGTCCTTTTCGGCTGGAGGAGCATCTTTTGGGTATATGCCCAGGAGTGGTATATCTTGGTCTTTAGGTAGACTATTTCCACTTTTCTGAGAAACAATCAAATTGATTTCCAGAGTGGTTGTACAAGTTTGCATTCCATACAGGAGTGTTCCCCTTGCTCCAATCCTTGCCAGCATGTGCTATCATTTGAGATTTTTATCTTAGTTATCCTGACTGGTATAAGATGGAATCCCAGAGTCATTTTAATTTGTATTTCCCTAATGTCTAAGGACTTTGAACATTTCTTTGAGTGCTTCTCAGTTATTCAAGATTCCTCAGTTAAAAATACTCTGTTTAGCTCTGTGGCCTATTTTTAAATTGAGCTATTTTGGTTGTTGGTGTCTAACTTCTTGAGTTCTTCATAAATCTTTTATATTAGCACTCTGTCTGGTGTAGGATTGGTGAAAATCCTTTCCCAATCTGTAGGGTGGTGTTTTTTTCCTTTTGATAGTGTCTTTTACCTTACAGAAGCTTTTCCGTTTCTCGAGGTCCCATGTATCCATTGTTGATCTCAGAGCCTGAGCCATTGGTATTCTTTTCAGGAACTTGTCTCCTGTACCAATGCATTCAAGAGCATTTCCTACATTCTCTTCTATTAGATTTAGTGTATCTGGTTTTATGTTGAGATCCTTGATTCACTTGGACATGAATTTGGTATAGGGTGATAAATATGGATTATTTTTTATAAAGAAAGATAATGAAAGAGTGGATAGAAAGATAGTACATTCGTTGAGTGTGCACTCCTCTTATAGAAAACCCAAATTCATTTCCTAGCACCCATACCAGGACGCTAACCGCTATCTGTGATTCTAGCTTCATGGAAATCCAATGCTCCTTTCTGACCCCTGTAGGTCCCTCTACTTATAAGCATACTAACACTCTTAATCTTAATAAAATATTATTAAAAATTAAAATAAGGGCTAGTCAGATGGCTCAGTGTGTTGGGGGGAGCTTACTGCTAATTCCTATGATCTGAATTTGATCCACATAGCCCACATCATAGAAGTAGACCTCTGTCAGCTTCAAGTTCCTCTTACTTTCACATGTATGCCAAAAACAGGCACATGTACATTCACCCACTCCCATTTACAAAATAAATCAACCAATATAAAAACATTTCAAGTTCAGCTAAAATAAAGCTATTCTTTCCTTGTAAGATAATTTTTTTCAAAGAGAGTTGAGAAAAGGCTAAAGCTCTTATGGTACATTATTATGTGTACCTACATCTATACTACATTAATCTTGGAAGAAGGATGACACAGATGAAGAGAGACTAGTTGAAGAGCTAACAACTAGTAAAATGGTAACCCAACAAATGCTGGCCCTGATTGAAAAGTCTAAGGACCCAGAACTTGCTAAGTCCATGAGGCTGGATGTTTCATATTGTCTTTACTAAATGTTGGAATCCTGACAAAATAAGATCTAATGCTAGTGAAGGAATGGTCTTACTAGCAGGATATAACAAGCAGGCAAAGAACAAAACTTTCTTCTTTCATGTCCTTTTATAAGCTTCCAGTAAAAGGAGTGGCCTGTTATTAAATGTGGGTCTTTCCACCTTAAAATATCTGGATGAAAGGTATGTTTTTCTATCACCTAGATCCATATTAGAACCCAGATATTCCATGCCTGGGCATATACCCAGAAGATGCTACAATATATAATAAAGACACATGTTCCACTGTATCCATAGCAGCCATATTTATAACAGCCAGAAGCTGGAAACAACCCAGATGTCCCTCAACAGAGGAATGGATACAGAAAATGTGGTACATTTACACAATGGGATACTACTCAGCTATTAAAAACAATGACTTCATGAAATTCGCAGACAAATGGATGGAACTTGAAAATATCATCCTGAGTGAGGTAATTCAGTCACAAAAGAATGAACATGGTATGTACTCACTGTTAAGTGTTTATTAGCCCAAAATACCCAAGAGTCACTTTGCAGCAACAGTAGTACTGAATGTAAGGTCCCAGATGGAGGACTTGGAGATGGGACTGAAGGAGCTGAGGGAGTTTGCCTCCCCAGGGAGGCAGCAAACGTGGTAACTGGCCTGACACCCCTGATACTCTTGATCCACCAACCAGAGAATACACATGGAGGGACCCATGGTGCTGGCCACATATGTAGCAGAGGAGGGTCTTGTTAGCCATCAGGGGGAGAAGAGGCCCTTGGACCTGAGAGTGTTAGATCCCCCAGTAGAGGAGAATGCCAAGGAGGGAAGACAAGAGTGGGTGAGTGGGAGAATATCTCCATAGTGGCAAGGGGAGGGGGGAGGAAATGGGGAGGTTCCAAGGGGGAGATCTGGAAAGGAGGAAACATTTGAAATGTAAATAAAATATGAAAAAAAAATGAGAAGTAGATCTTCTTACTTCGATCTAAGCAAAAGTCCTTGATAGGTGCATCCTCAGTTTGGAGTTTAACTTAATTCCAGATGTAGTCAAGTTGGCAACCAAGAAATACCTACAACAAAATTATAGGAGAAAATTTCCTTAAAGTAAAAAAAGAGATGCTCTTCCATCTGTGGCAGGAGACCTCTGCCTGGGCCACCAAGGATCCCTAGCCAAATAGTGCTGGGAGAAAGCTAGCCTCCCAGGAGTGTGGAAAGCTCTTGAGATGAAGTAAGAAGACTAAAGCTGCTCAGTAGAACTCGCCCAGAATCCTTGGGACACACGGGCTGAGGAACAGCTGGAGGAAAGAGCCTTCTGGTTTCTATCTGTGGCAGGAGAACTCTGCCTGGGCCACCAGGGCACCATAGCTGAATAATGCTGGGAGAAAGCTAGCCACCCAGGAGTGTGGACAAACCAGTGAGAGGAGATAAGAGGAAGAACATTGCTCAGCAGGACTCACCTGGAATCCTTGGGACACAAGAACTGAAGAACAGCCTGAAACAGAAGCCTTCCGGTTTCCATCCTTGGCTGGAGACCTCTGCCTGGGCCACCAGAGCTCCATAGCCAAATATCGCTAGGAGAAAGCTAGCCTCCCAGGAGTGTGAACAAGCCTGTCTGCTCAGAAGGAACCACCTGGAATCCCCAGGACACAGGGACTGAGGAACAGGTTTCTAGTTTGTTTCAGTGCTGGAGAGTAGATCCTGTGACACAAGGCTCCAGACACAGAGACTGAGAAACAGTCAGAAGGAAAGAGCCTTCCAGTTTCCATCTGTGGATGGAGACCTCTGCCTGGGCCACCAGGACTCCATAGCCAAATAGCACTGGGAGAAAGCTAGTCTCCCAGGGGTGTAAGCAAGCCTGTCTCCTCAGAGGGACCCACCTGGAATCCTCAGGACACAGGGACTGAAGAATGGGGTTCTGGTTTCTTTTGGTGTCTGGAGAGAAGATCCTGTGACACAGGTCTCCATACTCAAATAGTGCCAGGAGGGAGCAGGTATCCCAGGAGTGCTGACACACCTTTAAGCACAGGCAAGACCACCACTTCTTCTCAAATTCACTGGAGCAAGAGGGACCCTTGCAGAGCCATCAGGACACAGGAAACAAGGGACAGCTGGGGATTAGATCCTTTTTGTTGCTATCTGCACCCCAGAGCTGACCTTGCACAACAGTTCTCCAAACCCAAATTCCTCTCAGAGAGAACTGGTTTTCAAGGAGTATTGACACCTAGGCTTGCAGGAAAGACAAGCCACAGTCAGAGAGAGTAAGACCAGCTAACACCAGAGATAACCAGATGTCTAAAGACAAGGACAAGAACACAAAGAACAGAAACAAAGGCTATTTGGCATCATCAGAACCCAGCTCTCCCACCACAGCAAGTCCTGGATAACACAACACACAAGAAAAAGAAGACTTAGACTTAAAATAACAACTCAAGAGGATGATAGAAGATTTTTAAGAAGGAAATATATAACTCCCTTAAAGAAATACAAGAGAACACAGGTAAAAACTGGAAACCCTTAAAGAGGACACACAAAAATCTCTTAAAGAATTACAGGATAACACCATAAAACAAATGAACAAAACCATCTAGGAATTAAAAACAGAGAAAGAAACAATAAAGAAATCACAAAGGGAGACAACCCTGGAGTTAGAAAACCTAGGAAAGAAATCAGGAGTCACAGATGTAAGCATCATCAACAGAATACAAGAGATGGAAGAGAGAATCTCAAGTGCGGAAGATATCATAGAAAACATGGACACAACAGTCAAAGAAAACACGAAGTGCAAAAAGCTCCTAACCCAAAACATCCAGGATATCCAGAATACACTGAAAAGACAGAACCTGAGGATAATAGGTATAGAAGAGAATGAAGATTGCCAAATTAAAGGACCAATAAATATACTCAACAAAATTATAAAAGAAAACTTTCCTAACCTAAAGAAAGAGATGCACATAAATATACAAGAAGCCTCCAGAATGCCAAATAGACTGGATCAGAAGAAATTCCTCTCGTCGCATTATAGTCAAAACACCACATACACAAAATAAGGAAAGAATATTAAAAGCAGTAAGAGAAAAAGGCAAGTAACATATAAAGGCAGACCTATCAGAATTACAGCAGACTTCTCACCAAAGACTATGAAAGCTAAAACATCCTGGGCAGATCTCATACAGACTCTAAGAGAACACAAATGCCAGCCCAGACTGCTATACCCAGTGAAACTCTAAATAATCATAGATGGTGAAACCAAAATTTTCTATGACAAATCCAAATTTTCACACTATGTTTCCACAAACCAACCCTACAAAGAATAATACATGGAAAACACAAACTCAAGGAGGGAAACTATACCCAAGAAAAACCAAGAGAGTAATCTTTCAACAAACTCAAAAGAAGATAGCCACACAAACATATAAACAACATCGAAAATAACAGGAAGCAACAATCACTATTCTTTAATATCTCTTAACATCAATGGACTCAATTCCTCAATAAAAAGAGGTAGACTGACAGACTAGATCCATAAACAGGACCCAGCATTTTGCTGCATCCAGGAAACACACATCCATGTTAAAGACAAACACTACCTCAGAGTAAAGAGCTGGAAAACAAATTTCCATGCAAATGGCCCCAAGAAACAGGTTGGAGTAGCCATTCTAATATTGGATAAAATTGGCTTTCAACCAAAAGTCATCAAAAAAGATAAGGAAAGACACTTCATACTCATCAAAGGAAAAATCTACCAAGAAGAACTCTCAATTCTGAACATCTATGACCCAAATGCAAGGGCTCCCACATTCATAAAAGAAACATTACTAAAGCTCAAAGAAAACATTGCACCTTACACAATCAAAGTACATCATACCCAAATCTATGGGACACAATGAAAGCAGTGTTAAGAGGAAAACTCATAGCTCTGAGTGTCTCCAAAAAGAAACTGGAGAGAGCATATATTAGCAGCTTAACAGCACACCTGAAAGTTCTAGAACAAAAAGATGCTAATACACCCAAGAGTAGTAGAAGACAGGAAATAATCAAATTAAGGGCTGAAATCAACAAAGTGGAAACTAAAAGAACTATACAAAGAATCAACAAAACCAGGAGCTGGTTCTTTGAGAACATCAACAAGATAGATAAACCACTAGCTAGACTAACCACAGGGCACAGAGACAGTATCCAAATTAACATAATTAGAAATGAAAAGGGAGATATAACAACAGATTCTGAGGAAATTCAAAAAGTCATCGGATCCTACTACAAAAGCCTACACAAAACAAAACTGGAAAATCTGAATGAAATGGACAAGTTCCTAGACAGATACCAAATACCAAAGGTAAATCAAGATCAGATAAACCATCTAACAGTCCCATAACACTTAAAGAAATAGAAGCAGTCATTGAAAGTCTCCCAACCAAAAAAAAGCCCAGGACCATATGGAATCAGTGCAGAATTCCATCAGACCTTCAAAAAAGAGCTAATCCCAATACTCTTCAATCTATTCCACAAAATAGAAGCAGAAGGAACACTACCTAATTCATTCTACAAGGCCACAGGTACACTGATACCAAAACCTCACAAAGATCAAACAATAAAAGAAAACTTCAGACCAGTTTCCCATATGAATATCAATGTAAAAATACTCAATAAAATTCTTGCAAACCGAATCCAAGAACACATCAAAATGATCATTCACCATGATCAAGTAGGCTTCATCCCAAGGATGCAGGGATGGTTCAATATCCAGAAATCCATCAATGTAATCCACTACATATACAAACTCAAAGAAAAAAACTACATGGTCATTTCATTAGCTGCTGAAAATGCATTTGACAAAATTTAACATCCTTTCAGGATCAAAGTCTTGGAAAGATCAGGAATTCAAGGAACATACCTAAACATAGTAAAAGCAATATACAGCAAACCAGTAACCAACATCAAACTAAATGGAGAGTAACAGAAAGCATTCCCACTAACATAAGGAACTGGGGAAGGCTGCCTTCTCTCTCCCTACCTATTCAATATAGTAGTTAAAGTTCTAACTAGAGCAAATTAGACAACAAAAGTAGGTCAAAGGGATACAAATTGGAAAGGAAGAAATCAAAATATCACTA
>JADRCH010007897.1:254601-389406 GCA_019843965.1 Rhynchomys soricoides
CTTGGTGTGACTCTAACCAAACAAGTGAAAGATCTGTATGACAAGAACTTCAAGTCTCTGAAGAAAGAAATTGAAGAAGACCTCAGAAGGTGGAAAGATCTCCCATGCTCATGGATTGGCAGGATTAATACAGTTAAAATGGACATCCTGCCGAAAGCAATCTACAGATTCAATGCAATCCCCATCAAAATCCCAACTCAATTCTTCATAAACTTAGAAAGAGCAATTCTCAAATTCATATGGAATAACAAAAAACCCAGGAGAGCAATTCTCAACAATAAAAAACTTCTGAAGGAATCAGCCTCCCTGACCTCAAGCTGTACTACAGAGCAGTAGTGGTAAAAACTGCATGGTAGTGGTACAGTGACAGGCAGGTAGATCAATGGAATAAAATTGAAGACCCAGAAATGAACCCACACATATATGGTCACTTGATCTTTGACAAAGGAGCTAAAACCATACAGTGGAAAAAAGATAGCATCTTCAACAAATGGTGCTGGTTCAACTGGAGGTCTACATGTAGAAGATTCTGAATAGATCCATTCCTATCACCCCATACAAAGCTCAAGTTCAAGTGGATCAAGGACCTCCACATAAAACCAGATACACTGAATCTAATAGAAAAGAAAGTGGGGAAAATCTTGAACACATGGGCACAGGGGGAAAATTCCTGATCAGAACACCAATGACTTGTACTCTAAGATCAAGAATCAACAAATGGGACCTCATAAAATTACAAAGCTTCTGCAAGGCAAAAGACACTGTAAATTGGATAAATGGGCAACCTACAGATTGGGAAAATTCTTTACAAATCCTATGTCCAATAGAGGGCTAATAGTCAATGCATACAAAGAATTCAAGAAGCTAGACTCCAGAGATCCAAATAACCCTATCAAAAAATGGGGAACCGAGCTAAACAGAGAATTCTCTACTGAGGAAACTTGAATGGCTGAGAAGCACCTAAAGAAATGTTCAACATCCCTAGTCATCAGGGAAATACAAATCAAAACAACCCTGAGATTCCACCTCACACCAATCAGAATGGCTAAGATCAAAAACTCAGGTGACAGCAGATGTTGGCGAGGCTGTGGAGAAAGAAGAACACTCTTCCATTGCTGATGGAAATGCAAGCTGATACAACCTCTCTGGAAGTCAGTTTGGCAGACCCTCTGAAAAATGAACATACTACTACCTGAGGACCCAGCTATTACACTCCTGGGCATATACCCAGAAGATGCTACAATATGTAGTAAAGACACATGTTCCACTATGTTCATAGCAGCCATATTTATAATAGCCAGAAACTGGAAACAACCCAAATATCCCTCAACAGAGGAATGGATACAGAAAATATGGTACATTTACACAATGGAATACTACTCAGCTGTTAAGAACAATGACTTCATGAAATTCTCAGGCAAATGGATGGAACTTGAAAATATCATCCTGAGTGAGGTAATGCAGTCACAAAAGAAGACATATGGTATGTACTCACTGATAAGTGGTTATTAGCCCAAAAGTTCGAAATACCCAAGAGTCACATCACAGCAACTGTAGGCCAAATGTAACATCCTAGATGTAGGAGTTGGAGAAGGGATTGAAGGAGCTGAGGGAGTTTGCAGCCCCAGGGAAGGAGAAACATTGGCAACTGGCCTGATCCCTTAATGCTCCCGGAGCCTGGATCACCAACCAAAGTATACACATGGAAGAACCTATGGTGCTGGCCACTTATGTGGCAGAGAAGGGTCTTGTTAGCCATCAAGGGGAGCAGAGGCCCTAGGGCCTGCAGGTATTAGATCCCCCAGTATAGGAGAATGCCAAGGAGTGAAGCCAAGAATGGGTGGTTGGGTAGTTGGGGGAATACCTCCATAGTGGCAGGGGAGGGGGAGGGAATAGGGAGGTTCCAAAAAGGAGATCTGGAAAGAGGGAATTATTTAAAATGTAAATAAATTATGATAAAAAGAGAGATGCTCATGAACATACAAGAAGCCTACAGAACTCCAAATAGATTGGACCAGAAAAGAAATTCTTTCCATCACATAATAATTAAAATTCCAAATGCACAAAACAAAGAAATAATATTAAAAGTGGTAAGGGAAAAAGGTCAAGTAACATAAAAAGGCAGACCTATCAGAACTACTTCTCACCAGAGACCTGGGAAGATTGCATACAGACCCAAAGAGAACACAGATGACAGCACAGGCTACTATACCCAGCAAAACCCTCATTTACCAGATGTGAGAACTGAGATAGTCCATGAAAAAAAACAAATTTACACAATATCTTTTCACAAATCCAGACCTACCAAGGATAATAGATAGAAAACTCCATTATAAGGAAGGAAACTACACTCTAGAAAAAGCAAGAAAGTAATCATTCAAACCCCCCCCCTAAAAAAAAACAGCCACACAAACATAATTCCACCTCTAACAACAAAAATAACAAGAATCAACAAAGCAGGAAATGCACCCGCAGAGACAAAAACAATCACCTCAGAGTACAGGGCTAGAAAAAAAAATTCCAAGCAAACAGTCTCAAGAAACAAGCTGGAGTAGCCATTCTGATATCGAATAAATCAACTTTCAATGAAAAGTTATCAAAAAAGGTAAGGAAGTACACTTCATACTTGTCAAAGGAAAAATTCACCAAGATGAACTCTCATTGCTGAATATCTATGTTCCAAATGCAAGGGCATCCACATTCATAAAAGAAACTTTACTAAAGCTCAAAGCATACATTGAACCTCACATAATAATAGTAAGAGACTTCAACACACCACTGTCATCAATGGACAGATCATGGAAACAGAAACTAAACAGAGACACAGTGAATCTAACAGAACCAAATAGATTTAACAGATATCTATAGAACATTTCATCCTAGATAAAAAGAATATAATTCTTCTAAATGCCTCATAGTAACTTCTCAAAAACTGACTATATAATTAATCACAAAACAGGTTTCAACAGATACAAGAAGATTGAAATAATCCCACTCATCCTATCAGATCACCATGGACTAAGGCCACATACAAATGGCAGCTGAACAACATTCTACTCAATGATAACTTGGTCAAGGAAGAAATAAAGAGAGAAATTAAAGATTTTTAGAATTTAATGAAAATGAAGGCACATCATACCAAAACTTACTGGACACAATGAAAATAGTGCTAAGAGGAAAACTTATAGCTATAAGTGGCTCAAAAAAGAAACTGGAGAGAGCATACATTAGCAGCTTAAAAGCATACCTGAAAGCTCTAGAAGAAAAAGAAGCAAATACACCCTATAGAGCAGTAAATAATCAAACACATGGTTGAAATCAACCACGTAGAAACAAAAAGAACTATACAAAGAATCAACAAAACCAGGAGCTGATTCTTTGAAAAAACCAACAAGATAGATAAACCCTCAGCCAGACTAACCAGAGGGCACAGAGACAGTATCCAAATTAACCAAATAAGAAATAAAAAGGGAGATATAACAACAGAAACTGAGGAAATTCAAACAATCATCAGACCCTACTACAAAAGCCTATACTCAACAAAACTGGAAAATCTGGAAGAAATGGACAATTTTCTAGACAGATACCAGGTAGCAATGTTAAATCAGGATCAGATAAACCATTTAAACCCTTAAAGAAATAGATAAAGTCATTAAAAGTCTCCCAACCAAAAAAAGACCAAGATGAAATGGTTTTACTGCAGAATTCTATCATATCTTCAAAGAAGACCTAATACCAATACTCTTCAAATTATTCCACAAAATAGAATCAGAAGGAACACTACCTAATTGGCTCTATGAAACCACAACTACCCTTAAAGCTAAACCACACAAAGATCTTACAAAGAAAGAGAACTTCAGACCAATTTCCCTTATGAATATTGATGCAAAAAACACTCAATAAAATTCTTGCATACCAAATCCAAGAACACATCAAAACAACCATCCATCATGTTCAAGTAGTCTTTATCCCAGGTATGCAGGGATGGTTCAATATGCAGAAATCCATCAACATAATCTACTACATATACAAACTCAAAGAAAAAATTACATAATTATTTCATTAGATGGTGAAAACTCATTTAGCAAAATTAAGCATCCCTTCATGTTAAGTCTTGGAAAGATCAGGAATTGATGGCCCATATGTAAACATAGTAAAAACAATATACAGCAAACCAGTAGCCAACATCAAACTAAATGGAGAGAATCTTGAAGCAATTCCACTAAAATCAGGGACTAGACAAGGCTGTCCACTCTCTCCCTACCTATTCAGTATAGTACTTTAAGTCCTAGACAGAGCAATTAGACAATAAAGAAGGTCAAAGGGATCCAAATTGGGAAGGAAAAAGTCAAAATATCACTATATGCAGATGATATGATAGTATACTTAGGTGATTGCAAAAAATGCGCCAGAGAACTCTTAAACCACATAAGCAACTTCAGCAAAGTGGCTGGATATAAAATTAACTCAAACAAGCCAGTAGCCTTTCTCTACTCAAAGGGTAAGCAAGGTGAGAAAGAAATTATGGAAAAGACACCCTTCACAATAGTCACAAATAATATTACATACCTTTGTGTAACTCTAATCAAGCAAGTGAAAGATCTGTATGACAAGAACTTCAAGTCTCTGAAGAAATAAATCAAAGAAGACCTAAGAAGATGGAAAGATCGCCCATGCTCATGGATTGGCAGGATTAATATAGTAAAAATGCCCCTCTTGCCAAAAGCAACCCACAAATTCAATGCAATCCCCATCAAAATTCCCACTCAATTCTTTTTAGAATTAGAAAGAACAATTTGAAAATTGATTTGGGATACCAAAAAAACCAGGATATCCAAAACTACTCTCAACAACAAAAGAACTTCTGGGGGAATCACTATCCCTGACCTCAAGCTGTATTACAGAGCAATCGTGATTAAAAACTACATGGTATTGGTACAGAGACAGGCATATAGATCAATGAAATAGAATTGAAGACCTAGAAATGAACTCACACACCTATGGCCACCTGATCTTTCACAAAGGAGTTAAAACCATCCCGTGGAAAAAAGACAGCATTTACAACATATGGTGCTGATTCAACTGGTAGTCAGCCTGCAGAAGAGTGTATATTGATCCATTCTTACCTCCTTGTGTAAATCTCAAGGCCAAATGAACCAAGGACCTTCCTTTAAAACCAGATACACTGAAACTAATAGAAGAGAAAGTGGGGAAGAGCCTTGAACACATGGGTACTGGAGAAAATTTCCTGAACAGAACACCAAGGGCTTGTGCTATAAGATCAAATGGTACCTCATAAAACTGCAAAGCTTCTGTAAGGTAAAGGACACTGTCAATAGGAAAAAATGGCAACCAACAAACTGAGAAAAGATATTTACAAATTGTACACCAGATAGAGGGCTAATATCCAATATATACCAAGAACTCAAGAAGATAGACTCCATTGACTCAACCCTATTAAAAAATGGGGTACAGGGCTAAACAAAGAATTTTCAACTGAGGAATCTAAAATGGCCAAGAAGCACCTAAAGAAATGTTCAACATCCTTAGTCATCAGGGAAATGCAATTCAAAACAACCCTGAGATACCAACTCACATCACTCAGAATGGCTATGATCAAAAACTCAGGTGACAGCAGATGCTGGCAAGGATGTGGAGAAAGAGGAACACTCCTCCATTGTTGGTGGGATTGCAAGCTGGTACAACCACTCTGGAAATCAGTCTGGCAGTTACTCAGAAATTTGAAAATAATATTTCCTGAGGACCCTGCTATACCACTCCTAGGCATATACCCAAAATATGCTCCAACATATTACAAGGGCACATGCTTTACTATGTTCATAGTAGCCTTATTTATAGTAGACAGAAGCTGGATAAAAGCCTGGTGTCCCTAAACAGAGGAATGGATACAGAAATTGTACATTTACACAATGGATTACTACTCAGCTATTAAAAAACTATGACTTCATGAAATTCTTAGGCAAATTAATGGAACTAGAAAATATCCTGAGTGAAGTAACCCAATCACAAAAGAACACACATGGTATGCACTCATTGATCAGTGGATATTAGCCCAAAGCTTGGAATACCCAAGATACAGTTCACAGACCACATGAAGCTCCAGAAGAAGTAAGACCAAAGTGAGGGTGCTTTGGTCCTTCTTAGAAGGGGGAACAAAATACTCACAGGAGCAAATACAGAGACAATGTGTGGAGCAGAGGCTATCCAGGGACTGCCCCTCCTGGGGATCCATCCCATATACAGTCACCAATCATAGCCAGAATGTCTGTTGTTAAGATGTGTATGTTGACATGAACCTGTTATAGCTGTCTCCTTAGAGAGTCTGCCAGAGACTGACAAATTCAGAGGTGGATGCTTGCAGCCAACTGTTGGACTGAGCACAGGGTCCCCAATGGAGGAGTTAGAGAAGGGACTGAAGGAGCTGAAGGTGTTTACAACCCCATAGGAAGAACCACAATATCAACCAACTGGAACACCCAGAGCTGCCAGGGACTATACCACAAATCAAGGAGTACACATGGAGGGACCCATGGCTCCAGCCACATATGTAGCAGAGGATAGCCCTGTTGGGCATCATTGGGAGAAGAGGCCATTGGTCCTGTGAAATCTCCATGCCCCAGTGTAGGGGAATGTGACAGCAGGGAGGTAGGAGTGGTTGGGTGAGTGGGGGAACACCTTCATTGAAGCAGGGGGAAGGGGGATGGAATAGTGTTTCAGTGAGGGGGGACCAGGAAAGGGGATAATTTTTGAAATGTAAATAAGGAAAATATCCAGTAAAAGTAAGAATAGCTATCACAACTCTATCCCTTGTCAACTTGACACAAATCATATCTTATGTTGTGATTGATTTCCATAAGAAAACAATAACCATGTGAGAATAATGATTAAACATAATATAACTGTCCCATGTACAACTGGATATTCATATATGTGATGAGGTCCTAATTATATCTAACTATCCCTGTACAACTGCAAATGCATTATATATTTAGAAGAGGTGATAATGTCCTTTGAGAGACATTCTTTTAGTATCTCAATCTTAAATATAACTATTACTAGTGATGTTCTTTTAATATTAAACCACATTATAAAGAAATTAATTAGTAAAAACAGAGATATCTATACAAATGCATTCTTAACAAAATACAATAGAAACACTCATGTCAATTACAGTCCTCATTTCTGTAACTAATCACATGGCCTTAACTACCATTTACAACTACCTTTTTCAATTTCTGTATTTCCTCCACCCTTAGTAATCACATCAAGCAGGTTTCATCTTTCTTTTTCTTCTTTCGGAAGTAATGACCCATATCTTCGTTCTTGATGAGTCTGTGTCTTTTGCTGTCCTATCTGCATTAGGCTGCTATAGTTCCCCATTGACGTTAACCACAGGAGATAGAAGCAACAAGAGACACCCTAAAGGCTCTCAAACACATCAGATGTGAACTTTCTTACCTCCACTGTAGAGAAGCAATACAATTTCCCCACGATAATCTTGTTTTAAATTTTTTTTTTATATTTTGATATTTAATTTACATTTCAAATGTTTTCACCTTTCCAGGTCTCCACTTTGGAAACCCCCTATTCCATCCCCCTTCCCCCGGCATCTATGAGAGTATTCCCCAACCCATGCACTCCCATTTTTCCTCCCTGGCATTCCCTTATACTGAGGCATCTAACACCCTCAGACCCAAGGGCCTCTCCTCACACTGATGGCCAACAAGGTCCTCCTCTGCCACATATGTGGCCAACATCATGTGTCCTTCCATGTGTATTCTTTGGTTGGTGGTCCAGTCTCCTGGAGTTGGGGGTCAAGCCAGTTGACACTGTTGCTGCCTCCCTGGGGATGCAAACTCCCTCAGCTCCTTCAGTCCTTTCTCCAAGTCCTCCATCTGGGACCTCACACTCAGCCCTACTGTTGCTGTGAAGTGACTCTTGGGTATTTCAGACTTTTGAGCTAATAACCACTTAACAGTGAAAACATACCATGTTTGTTCTTTTGTGACTGTGTTACCTTGCTCAGGATGATATTTTCAAGATCCATCGATTTGTCTGTGAATTTCATGAAGTCATTGTTTTTAATAGCTGAGTAGTATTCCATTGTGTAAATGTACCACATTTTCTGTATACATTCCTCTGTTGAGGGACATCTGGGTTGTTTCCAGCTTCTGGCTATTATAAATATGGCTGCTATTAACATAGTGGAGCATGTGTCCTTATTACATGTTGGAACATCATCTGGGTATATGCCTAGGAGTGGTATAGCTGGGTCCTCAGGTAGTATTACATTCATTTTTCTGAGGATCCGCCAAACTGATTTCCAGAGTGGTTGTACCAGCTTGCAATCCCACCAAAAAGGAACTAAAACTATCCAATGGAAAAAAAAAAGACAGCATTTTCAACAAATAGTGCTGGTTCAACTGGTGGCCAACATGTAGAAGACTACAAATAGATCCATTCCTATCTACCTGTACAAAGCTCAAGTCCAAGTGGATCAAGGACCTCCACATAAAACCAGACACACTGAATCTAATAGAAGAGAATGTGGGGAAAAGTCTCAAACACATGGGCACAGGGGAAAAGTTCTTTTTCAGAACACCAATGGCTGGTGCTCTAAGATCAAGAATCAACAAATGGGACCTCATGAAATTACAAAGCTTCTGTAAGGCAAAAGACACTCTAAATAGGACAAAACAGCAACCAACAGATTGGGAAAAGATCTTTACCAATCCTACCTCTGATAGAGGGCCAATATCCAATGAGTGCAAAGAACTCAAGAAACTAGACTCCAGAGATCCAAATAACCCTATCAAAAAATGGGGAAGAGAGCTAAACATGGAATTCTCAACTGAGGAAACTGGAATGGCCGAGAAGCACCTAAAGAAATGTTCAACATCCTTAGTCATCAGGGAAATGCAAATCAAAACAACCCTGAGATTCTACCTCACACCAGTCAGAATGGCTAAGATCAAAAACTCAGGTGACAACAAATGCTGGCAAGGATGTGGAGAAAGTGGAACACTCCTCCCTATAATAATCTTAATCAGTAACCCCTTCTAACACCATTATTCCTTTCTTAGACATTTGGCTTAAGGTCATCAAAAACCCAAAGTGGCCTGAGGAAGTCTGAGCTTCCAAGTCAATGGAATGATTGTTGTGGCTCTTGCTAGGCATGCTCCCTCACTCTGGAACCAATATTTTTACTCCAGCAGAACTTACAGTCCCTGGAACAGGAAACAAAACTTTTTAATGTAGAACAGTAGGAGTGATAGTAAGTGGAGCTATTCCCTTTCCCACCCCTTAATTCCTGGACCCATGGATTCTGGCTATGAAAAAAAATATATACCATATATTTGACACAATTTAAAGTATGTAGTACCTTCTGGAGAACCCTGCCGCAGCCCTCCAGGCTGCTGCCACCTAATTTGATACTATTACTGTATCTTCAAGATACCATTCGTTCTATCTATCAGGACAACTACTTCAGGATGGTGTGGAACATGGTAAGACCAGTAGATTCCATGATTGTGGGCCCACTGTCACAATTCTCTGGCTGTGAAGTGATTTACCCAGCCAGAAGCAATACTGTGTGGCTTACCATGATGGTGGATAAAGGCATTATATAAGTTCATGGAATGTGGTTTTGGCAGAATCATTATATGCAGAAAAGACAATCCATAACCAGAATAAGTATATACTCCAGTATGGACAAAGCATTAATTATCCTTTCCATGGAGAAAATGATACAATATAGTCAACATGCCACTAGGCTGCTGGCTGGTCAATGGAAAATGGTGGCATATATAGTCTCTTCTGTTTACTGATCTGGCACTCAACAGCAGATGAAGCCTTGTTTAGTAGAAGTCCATATTATTTGAGCCCATCTCTGCCACTGTGGTCACTTTGTTCATTGGCCCAATTAGGCAATCACAGGAATAGCTTTGTAGAGATTCTGACTGTCCTTGGAACAAATCATTCTATCTACTTGATTATTGAATTCCTCCTTTTGATGAGAATTTTTACATGGGACACAAGTATCTTCACATCCTTTGCTCATTTGAAAAGATCTTTTTACATCTTCCCTATATATCTTTCTCACCAATTTTCCAATCATGTTTTTTTCAAGCCCACAAACTTCTAGCCAATCCATTGGCCATAGCCTCATGAATCCGTGAATAATCACACATATGGATATTTCTCCTTCCAAACAAAATATATGACCATGTGTATTGCCCAAAGGAATTCCCACTGTGAAGATTTCCTTTCATTTGTGTCTTTCAGGATTGTTCCAGAAAAGGATTATAATTTTGCAACTGTCCAGTTTTTGGTGGTACCTGAATAACATGAAGAACTACTAGTAAACCAGGATATAGTCTTCCCTTCCTCAGTCAGTTGCTCATAGGGCACACCCCATGAGGCTATAGGTGCATGTGTGGTAGTAGACAGCATTTTAACATGAGTAGAAACCACAGGCATGTGAGCAATTTCTTTATGTAACTTGCTTATGCTTTCAGGACAAGCTGATGCACAAATCCATATATGCCATTTCCATTTGATAACAGATTGCTGCTGTGGATGCCCCACTTTATGATTTGCTAGGTCAGATAACACCCAGATCATAATGAGGAGCTCAAATCTCATGGTAACTTGGTAGCCTACTATCAATTGTTAAGTTTCCACTGATTCCCAATAGCAGGCCAAGAGTTGTTTTTCAAAATGAGAATGATTGTCTGCTGATGATGATCGATTCTTGCTCTACAATCCCAAATGTTTCTTCTGTGATTAACTTATAGGAGCTTCACAAAGGCTCTAAGCAGCATCCCTATCAACAACTGACTCTTCAAGTACCATTAAGTCTGCTAGATCAAGTGGTCCAAATGGTAAAGCAGCCCTCACAGCAGCCTGAACCTGTTGGAGGTTCTTTTCCTATTCTAGACCCCAAACAAATCTAGCAGTTCTTCAACTCACTTGGTAAATAGGAATGTGTTGTCCCCAGAATCCAAATATGTCTACTAAATGTTGTGATTCTTTCTTGGTTGGTTGAGGGGTCAGGTACAATAACTTACCCATCACATTGAAAGAATATCTTTGCACTCCCTATACTAGTTGATTCCTAAGAATTTCACTGAGGTAGAAGGCCCTTGAAATTTGGTTGGATTTATTTCCCATTTTCTGATGCATATGTGTTACCAATAAGTTCAAAGTGTATGCTATCGCCTGCTCATTTGGCCCAATTAACACAATGTCATCAATATATGCATCAATATGATATTTTATGGAAGAGATAGGCTATTAAGATCCATTATAAGTTATGACACAGTGCTGTAGAGTTAATATAGTCTTGAGGTAAAATTGTAACATATACTGATGGCCTTGCCAATTGGAAGCAAATTACTTCTTATGGTCTTTATGGGCAGGAATGAAGAAAAAGCCATTTGTTAGATAAATAGATATGGATAATGTACATGAAACGTGATGATCTGATCAAATAAAAACATCACATTTCATATAGAAGTTGCAAATGAAGTCACTACTTGGTTCACTTTTTGAAAGTCAGTTGCCATTCTCCATTATCCTTATGTTTTCTATACAGGTCAGATACAAAAGTTGACAAGAGATGTGGTGTGAACCACCACCACTGCATCTTTTAAATCCTTGATGATGACACTAATTTCTGCAATTCATCTAAGAACTTAAGCTCAAATTCTATTATTCACCTGATGTTCATAAGCCCCTACTTTAAATGGAGGGCCACAATTTTTTTTCTTGGGATCTACTGAAATCACATTAATACAGAATCACAATTGATGTAAATAAATAAATAAATACATTTTAAAAATAAGTCTATAAAGATGTGAGGAGATTTTGATGGAGGATATAAGAGGATAATAAAAATGGAGTATTTATATGAAATTCTTAAAACTTAGAATTTTAAAAACAACATTCCTCTATAAATACAAAATGGTAGAAATTAAGGCTACTACATTTTACTAATTTATAATTATTTCCTTGTTTAAATGTTTGCCTTTATCCATTTTTTAAGCTCATATATTGTGTTGTCCTTCTGAATGCTACTGTTGAATTTCATGTATTTTTTACTTGATTTGTTCTTTACATTTTCAGTGGTCCAGTTTGATTCTTCTTCATGATTTCTATAAATTACTTTTTTATATCATTTATCTATTCCCTATTTAGTCAGCTTTTTTTGTGTGTTTTTTATTTTTAATTCAGGGAGCTTTTACCTCTTTGAGTTATTTGAAAATACTTTTTATCATCCTATTTTAGGCCTTTTTCTGGATTTCATCTAATCAACTTTCCCTGAAGGTCATTATTAAATTATTAATTTTTATTTGTTCTCTCATAAAATACATCTAGACCAGTTTCCTCTCTTTCCAATCTTCACAATCCCCCCTACTTCCACTCCTTCTAAGATCCACTCATCCTCTATTTTCCTTCCGGAAAGATCAGTTCTCCCAGGGGTATTAACCAAATATGGCATAACAAATTACAATAAGACTAAGCACAAAAGCTCATATCAAGTCTGGGCAAGTCATCCAAGTAGGAAGAAAGGTTCTAAGAGCAGTCAGAGACAGTCCCACTCCCAATATTACGAATGCCACAAGAACACCCAGCTACACGACCATAGCATATACGCAGAAGACCTAGTTAATGAGTCTGTCGTCATTGGTTCTGTGTCTGTGAGTCCCTATGAACCCTGCTTAGTTGATTCTGCGGTCCATGTTCTCCTGGTGTCCTTAACTCCTTTGGCTCCTATAATTCTTCCTCTCCTTCTTCCAAGGGGTTCTCTGAGCTCAGGCTAATATTTGGCTGGCTGTCTCTAAATCTGTTTCCATCAGCTGCTGAATGAGGTTTCTCTGATAATGACTGGCCTAAGCAGCAATCTATGAGTATAGTAGTTTATCATTGGGAATCATTTCATTTTTTTCCAGTTATGTTTGGTTCTATCCTAATTTGATGGGCTATCCAGCCTCCAGTTCTTGGCCATTCAGATAATATTAGGAATAGAGTATTTCTCCTGACAAAGGTCTCAAATTAAACAGGTCATTGGCAAGCTACTCCCACAAGTTCTGTGCCACCATTACCCCAGCACATGTATCAGGCAGGACGAATTGTAGTTTGAAGGTGGTAGTGGCCAAGCCTCTGCCTATAAAGGCACACAAATGTAATGCAGATGGCTTTCCTTCTGGCAAGACTTGAGGAGTTGGGTCCCCATGTGTTAAGGACCTATGGAGATATTCCTGCAGAATCTCCTTGCCTTTCCTGAGGGGATTCTCAGTTCACTTTTACCTGTATTTGCATTGTTGGTTTTGCTAATGGCAGTTTTTACTTTCAATTTGTCTGTGACAGACAGTTCTCTGAATCAAAAAGAAAACTCAGGCCATGATTCATTTTTGTTTGTCTCCGAGGATCCTGAAAGCAAAATAGATCACTGCTTCTCTGTTTGTTATTAATAGTGATGAGTTGAGTCAATGCAAGGATCTAGTCCAGGTATATAAGCTAATGTCTTTATGGTCTCTCTCAATGGAAACTTAGTTCTGAAAATTTGCCCACCAACCTATTCCAAACAACAGCTAGATGATTATCAAAAGGTTAAGAAGGTCTTGCTGGATCTTTGGTTTCAAGACTTAATAGGAACATTCAGAGGTAAGCCAAGCAAAGATGAGGAACAGACTCGGGTTACTAATTTGCCAAGATCCCTGCTAGAGTATTTAGATGCTAGGTGCCAATAATTAAATCAGAAATTTCTGGTATGTATTACCTCTCTATACTGTAACTGCAATTGCTACCAACCACAGTCACTTGGTTATGAACCAATGTTCTGGGTTACTCACTGTTAGCTGAAGCTATTCCTCTTTCTTGATATAGTTCATCATTAGCAGGAACCCCTGGGGATTGATGAGGAGAAGGAAGGGGAAAAAACTAGTGTGCACATTAATGTTGGGCATAGGGAGTTTTTAAAAGAGACTGTGAAAAATAAGAAACTGAATGTAAAACCTTTCACCTGTGAAAACATAAGTGTATAAATAATGGTGGTTTGAGTCTCTTTCTCCCAGGGTGTGTAAACTGAGCTTCTTAGTTCATATCTTTCACCAATTGTACACATCTTCCATCAAGTTCTGGACCCTGATATTGGCTGGACTCTGGCAGAAAAGCTTTGTGGCTGGGTTGGTGTTCCAGTTCCACCACTGTGAGACTTTCCTGGTTACAGAAGATGGATGGTTTAGACTCTGTATTCCCCATTACTAAGAGTTCTTACTAGGGTCACCCTAGCTGATTCCAAGTCTTTGCCACTGTGCTCATTTTCCACATCATTCCTGAAATGCCCCCAATTCCAGTTTTATTCCTCTATACTCCATTCATCCAACTTTCTTCCTGCCAGATCTCTCCTGTTCCCCTCTTCACACACCCCCAGTCCATACATAAAATCTATAATATTTCCTTTGCCCATGCTCCCATCCTTGACCCCCCTTACCCTGTTATTTACCCTTTCTGCATCTATGTGTTGTAGCATTATTATCCTTACTTAACAGATAATATCCACTTTTAAGTAAGTACATACCACATTTGTCTTTCTGAATCTGGGTTATACCGCTTGGCATGATTTTTCCCCTAGTCCATCCATTTGCCTGCAAATTTCATGACATCATTGTTTTTGAACACTAAGCAATAAAATCCAATGTGTATGTAACACACATTCTTTATCCATTATTTGGTTGAGGGACATCTAGGTTCTTTCTAGTTTTGTGCTATTATGAATAAAGTTGCTATGAATATACTTGTGGAACTGCCTTGTGGCAGGATGGAGAGTCCTTTAGGTATATGCCCAGGAGTGGTATAGCTGAGTCTTAAGGTAGATCTATTCCCAATTTTCTGAGAAGCAACCATATTAATTTCCATAGTGGGTATACAAGTTTTTACTCCCGTAAGGAATGGAGTAGTATTCCCCTTGCTCCACATTCTCACCAGCATGAGCTGTCACTTATGATTTTTTTTTTAACTTAGTCATTCAGAGAGATGTAAAATAGAGTATCAAAGTAGTTTTTACTTGTATTTCTCTGATGGGTAAGGATGTTAAGCATTTTTAAAGTGTTTCTCACCATTTGGGATTCTCTATTGAGAATTCTCTGTTTAAATATGACCCCCAATTTTTAATTGGATTATTTAGTTTGATGATGCCTAGTTTCTTAAATTCTTTATATATTTTGGATATCAGCCCTCTGTTGGATGTGGGGTTAATGAAGATCTTTTCCCATTCTATTGGCTGCTGTTTTGTTCTTTTGATGGTGTTTTTTTGTCTTACAGATGATTTTCAGTTTCATGAGGTCCCATTTATTAACTGTTGTTCTCAGTGCATGAGCTGTTGGTGTTCTGTTCAGGAAGCTGGCTCCTGTATCAATGTATTCAAGGTTATTTCTCACTTTCTGTTATCTAAATTGACTTTATTATGTTTAGATATGACCTTTATATTGCTAATAGTTCCAATCTTTCCAAGAGGTATATTATGAAGGTCTGCTGGATTTTGTCAAAGGCTATTCACTATCCCCCTCTCAGTCCACCCTCTGACTGTTCAATTCACTCCTTCTCCCCAGTCTCCAAGAGGGTATCCCCAACCCTCCAACTCCACCAGACCTTGCCACTCCCTGGGGCCTCAAGTCTCTCAAGAGCTATGTACCTCTACTCACATTGAGGCCAGACCAGGCAGTCCTCTGCTGTATATGTGTCAGGGGCCTCATATCAGCTAGTGTACACTGCCTGGTTAGTAGTCCAGTGTCATGGAGATCCTGGGGGTCCAGGTTATTTGAGACTGCTGGTCTTCTTATGAGATCACCCTCCTCCTCAGCTTCCTGAAGCCCCTCCCCAGTTCAACCACATGGGGCTCCAGCCTCCATCCATCAGTTGGGTGCAAGTATGTGCATATGACTCAGCTACCCATTGGGCTTCTCAGAGGGCAGCCATATCTGACTCCTGTTTACAAGCACACCACTGCATCAGAAACAGTGTCAGGCCTTGGAGCCTCCCTTTGAACTGGATCCCAATTTGGGCTGGCCATTGAACCTCCTTTCCCTCAGTCTCTTCTCCACTTCTGTCCCTGCAGTTCTTTTAGACAGGGACAATTCTGGGTCAGAGTTTTTGATAGTGGGATGGCAACCCCATCCTTCCCTCCACTTGATGCCCTGTCTTTCTACTGGAGATGGACTCTACAAGTTCCCTCTCCCCATTGTTAGGCATTTCATCTAAAGTCCCTCCCTTTGAATCCCGGCATCCCTGTTATGAAGCTTACTTGATCATGGCAGATAATGTTTTTGATGTGCTCTCAGATTCAGTTTGCAAGTATTTTATCAGTTAGCTTTGCATCAGTGCTCATAAGTTATATTGGTCTAAATTTCTCTTTCTTGGTTGAGTCTTTGTGTGATTTAGGTATCAGGGTGACAGTCACCTCATAAAATGAATTTGGCAGTGTTCTTTGTGTTTCTATTTTGTGAAATTATTTAAGGAGTATTAGTTCTTGTTTGAAGATATAGTTAAATTATGTACTACTAGTTAGTCTGGTCCTGGGCTGTTTTTAGTTGAAAGCTTTTCAATGACTTCTTGTATTTCTTTAGGGATTGGAGTACTTTAAAATTGTTTATTTGATTTGATTTAACTTTGATAAGTGGTATCTACCGAGAAAATCATCCATTTGGTTTTTTTTTTTTTTTTTTTGGATTTTCCAATTTTATACAGTACAGTTTTTGGTTTTTTGGTTTTGTTTTTTTTGTTGTTGTTGTTGTTTTGTTTGTTTTTGTTTTTGTTTTTAGTAAGACTTTATGATTTTTTTGGATTTCCTTGTTGTCTGTTGCTCCCCTACCCCCATTTCTGATTTTGTTAATTTGGATATTCTTTCTGTGTCTTTTGTTATTTTTCTTAGGGATTTGTCTATCCTGTTGAATTTTTTTTTCAAAAACCAAACTCTTTGCCTCATTGATTCTTTGTATTGTTTTTTTATTGCAAATTTATGGATTGAAGGCCTGAATTTGATTATTTCTGGCCATCTACTCATCTTCAATGTGTTTGCTTTTTATTGTTGTTATTGTTGTTGTAGATCTTTAGTGTGCACTCTTAAGTCTGTAATGTTGGATCTCACCAACTTCTTTATGAAGGCATTTAGTGCTATGAAATTTCCTCTTAGTACTGCCTTCATTGTGTCCCATAAGATTGGGTTCGTTGTGAATTTATTTTCACTGAATTCTAGAAAGTAATTTATGTCTTTATTTCATCCATGACTCAGTGGTCATTGAGTAGAGAGTTGTTCAGTTTCCCTGAGTTTTAGGCTTTATGTTATTTCTTTTGTTGTTGAAGTTCAGCTTTAATCCATGGTGGGTCTGATAAGGCAGAGGGATTATTTCGGTTTTCTTTCATGTATAATCTTTTTTTTTTTTTTTTTACAGTCCAGTCATTATCCCTCTCCTTGTACTCATCCCATTCTTCCTCCCTCTTCTCCAAGAGGATGTTCCCACTCCTCCTACCCCAGTAGGCCTCCCTACTCCCTGGGGCTTCAAGTCTCTCAAGGGTTAAGTGCATCTTCTCTCACTGAGGCCAGATCATGCAGTCCTCAGCTGTGTATATGTTGGAGGCCTTGTACCAGCTAATGTATGCTGCCAGGTTGGTGGCTCCGTGTCTGAGAGAGTTCTGGGGTCCAGGTTAGTTGAGACTGCTGGTCTTCCAATGGGGTCACCCTCCTCCTCAACTTCTTCCAGTCTTCCCCTAATTCAACCACAGGGGTTCCGACTTCTGTCCATTTGTTGGCTGTATGTTTCTGTCTTGGTCAGCTGCTTGTTGGGGCTCTAGGAGGGCAGTCATCCTAGTTTTCTGTCTGTAAGTACACCATAGCATCAGTAATGGTGTCAGGCCTTGGAGCCTCCCCTTGAGATGGATCCTAATTTGGACTGGTCCCTGCACCTCCTTCTGTCAGTCTCTTCTTCATTTTTGTCCCTACAGTTCTTTTACAAAGGAACAATCCTTGGTCAGAGTATTTGACTGTGGGATGGCAACCCCATCTTTCCAATTGATGCTCTTTCTTTCTACTGGAGGTGTACTCTACACATTTCCTATCCCCATTCTTGGTCATTTCATCAAAGGTCCCTTCAGCCCTGAGAGTCTCTAACCTCCCAGGTCTCTGGTACATTCTAGAGGGTCCCACGACCCCTACTTCCTGAGGTTGCCTGTTGCTATTCATTCTTCTGGCCCTTAGGGCTTCACTCTTGTCCTCCTAATACCTTATCATGTTCCCCTTTTCCCTCCTAGTCCACTCTCCCACCCAATGTCCCTCCTTTACTCTGCCCCCCCATGATTGCTTTTTTCTCCCTCCAGAGTGGGATTGAGGCATCCTCACTTAGGCCCTTCAGTTGTGGATTATATCCTGGGTATTCTGTACATTTCTGGCTAATATCCACTTATTAATGAATACATACCATACATGTCCTTTTGGGTCTGCGTTAGCTTACTCAGGATGATATATTCTAGCTCCATCCATTTGCCTGCAAAACTCAAGATGTCCTCATTCTTAACAGCTGAATGGTATTCCATTGTGTAAAGGAACCACATTTTCTGTATCCATTCTATATTGTGAGACATCTAGGTTGTTTCCAGCTTATAGCTATCACAAATAAGGCCACTATGAACATAGTGGAGCATGTGCCCCTATGGCATGGTGGGACATCTTTTGGGTATATGTCCAAGAGTGGTATAGCTGGGACTTCAGGTAGACTAGTTTCCAATTTTCAGAGGAACCTGCATATTGATTTCCAGAGTGGTTGTACCATTTTGCAATACCAGCAGAAATGGAGGCGTATTCCTCTTTCTCCATAGCTTCACCAGCATGTGCTTGCACCTGAGTATTTGATCTTACTCATTCTGATTGGTGTAAGGTGGAATCTTAGGGTCATTTTTATTTGCATTTCCCTGATGACTAAGGACTTTGAATATTTCTTTGAGTGCTTCTCAGCCATTCCAGATTCCTCTGTTGTGAATTCTTGGTTTAGTTCTATACCCCATTCTTTGATTGGTTGTTTGGTTAGCTTTAATTCTTTATATATTTCAGATATTAGGTTTCTGTCAGATGTGGGATTAGTGAAGATATTTTTCCCAAACTGTACGTTGCTGATTTGTCCTATTTACTATAAGCCCTTTGACTTACAGAAGCTTTTCTTTTTCCTGAGGTCCTATTCATTAATTTTTGATCTTAGAGCCTGAGCCATTGGAGTTCTGTTTAGTAAATCCACACCCTCCCCCATGGCAACGAGATCGAGTCTCTTTCCTTTCCAATAAATTCAGTGTATCTGGTTTTAGGTTGAGGTCCTAGATCCTCTTGGACTTGAGCTTTGTGCAAGGTGACAAATATCAATCTATTTTCATTTTTCTGTATACAAAGTTCCAGTTAAACCAGCACCATTTAATGAAGATGTCTCCTTTTTTCTATTGTATATTTTTGGCTTCTTTGTTAAAGATTAAGTGTCCATAAGTGTGTGGGTTTTTTCTGCATCTTCACTTATATTTCATTAATCAACCTGTCCATCTCTGTACCAATACTATGTGGTTTTCATCATTATTGCTTTGCAGTACAGCTTGAGGTCAGGGATGGTGATTCCTTCAGAAGTTCTTTTATTGTTTTTGCTATCTTGGGTTTTTTGTTTTTACTTATGCAATTGTGAATTGCTCTTTCCATGTCTTTGAATAATTGTGTTGGAATTTGATGGGGATTGCATTGAGCCTGTACATTGTTTTTGATAGGATGGTCATTTTTACTATGTTAATCCTTCCTATCCATGATCATGGGAGATCTCTCCATTTTCTGAGTTCTTTGATTTCTTTCTTGAGAGACTTGAAGTTCCTGTCATACAGATCTTTTGCTTCTTAAAGTTACCCCACAATATTTTATATTATTTGTGACTGTCTTAGTTAGGGCTTTACTACTGTGAACAGACACCATGACCAGCGCAAGTCTTAAAGAGACAACATTTAATTGGGACTGGCTTACAGGTTCGGAGGTTCAGTCCAGTATCATCAAAGCAGGAGCATGGCAGCATCTAGGCAGACATGGTACAGGAGGAGCTGAGAGTTCTGCATCTTCATCTGAAGGCTGCTATCAGAATACTAACCTCCAGACAGCTAGGAGTAGGGTCTTAAGGCCCACACCCACAGTGACACTCCTACTCCAACAAGGCCCCACCTTCAAATAGTGCCACTCCCAAGGCCAGCATATACAAATCATCACAGTGACTATTGTAAATGTTGTTCCCTATTTTCGTTCTCAGCCTGCTTATAATTTGTAAATGAAGTCTACTGGTTTGTTTGAGTTAATTTTATATCCAGCCACTTTGCTGAAGTTGTTTATCAGCTATAGAATTTCTCTGGTAGAATTTTTGGGGTTACTTAAGTGTACTATCATATCACCTGCAAATAGTGATATTTTGACTTCTTCCTTGACAGTTTGTATCCCCTTGATCTACTTTTGTTGTCTTATTGCTCTAACTAGAACTTTGAGTACTATAATACATACACATCCTTGTCTTGTCCCTGATTTTAGTGTGATTGCTTCAAATATCTCTCCATTTAATTTGCCATGTACCAAAATTAAATCAAGAGCAGGTAAACTATCTAAACAGGCTCTATCTTCTAAGGAAACAGAAGAAGTCATTAAAAACCTCACAACCAAAAAAAAAAAGTGCCCATGGCCAGATGGCTTCAGTGCAGAAATCCACCAGACCTTCCAAGAAGAGCTAATACCAACAATCCTCAAACTATTCCATAATAGAAACAGAAGGAACACTACCTAATTCCTTCTATGAAGCCACAATTACTTTGATAGCTAAACCTTACAAAGTCCAAACAAAGAAAGAGAACTTGAGACCAATTTTGCTTATGAATATCGAAGCAAAAATACTCAATAAAATTATAGCAAACTGAACCTAAGAACTCATCAAAACTATCATTCACCATGATCAAGTAGGTTTCATCCCAGAGAGGCAAGGTTGGTTCAATATATAAAAATCCATTAACATAATCCACTGTATAAACAAACCCAAAGCAAAAAAATCACTTGGTCATCTCATTAGATACTGAAAAAGCATTTGATAAAATACAACACCCCTCATGTTAAGAGTATTGGAGAGGTTGGAAATTTAAGGCCCATAACTAAACATATTTCAGTTTTCATGAATCTGCTGAGACTTGCTTTGTATATCAGGTATCAGGGTGATTGTGTGTATATGGTCAATTTTAGAGAAGGTTACATAAGGTGCTGAGAAGTAGTATTTTTTGTGTTTAGGTGAAATATTCTATAGGTCCATTTCATTCATAACCTCTGTTAGTTTCATTATTTCTCTGTGTAGTCTTTTTATTCCTCAAAGATCTGTCCATTGGTGAGATTGGGTGTCTAAGTCTCCCACTATTAACATGTAAGATTAATGTGTGACTTATGCTTTGGTAATGTCTCTTTTATAAATGTGGGTGCTCTTACATTTGGAGCATAGATGTTCAGAATTGAGATGTAATCATGAGGGATCTTTTCCTTTGATGAGTATGAAGTATTCTTCCCCATCTCTTTTGATTAATTTTGGCTGAAAGTCTATTTTATTAGATATTATAATAGCTACTACAGCTAGATTCTTGGAGCTGTTTGGTTGGAAAATCTTTTTCCAGCCATTTACTCTGAGGTAATATCTATCTTTGTTGCTAAGGAGTGGTTTTTTTTTGTATGTGGCTGAATGATTGATCCTGTTATTGTATTGATGATGATAACTTGTATCTTTTTATTGATGAATGGAGTCTGTTGATTTTGAGATATATTAAAGACCAATGATTGTTCGTTCCTGTTATTTTGACATTGTAGTTAGTAATAATCTCTCTCTCTCTCTGTCTCTGTCTCTCTCTCTCCCACCCCTCCTTCTTTTCCTCTGTCTCCCTCTTCTCTCTGTCTCTGCCTCTCTGTGTATGTCTGTGGTGTGTGTGTGTATGTGTGTGTGTGTGTGTGTGTGTGTTTCACTTCTTTTGGTTTTGCTTGTATGGAATTATTTATTTCCTGTGTTTCCTTGGTTGTAGTTAACCTTGAGTTGAAGTTTTCCCTTTGTATCATCTGTAGAGCTAGATTTGTGGATAGATATTGTTTAAATTTGATTTTGTTATATCTTGTTTTCTAAGTTTTGCTGGATATAGTAGTCTGGGCTGATGTCTTTGATTCTTAGGGTCTGCAAGACATCTACTCATATCCTTCTGGTTTTAGTGTCTGTTAAGGAATCAAGTATAATTCTGATAGGTCTGCTTTCATATGTTACTTTGCCCTTTTTCCTTGCAGATTTTAAAATTCTTTCTTTGTTCTATACATTTAGTGTTTTGATTACTATGTGTCAGGAGCATGTATGCAATGTTACAGAACCCAGTATCAATGAAAATGTTTATAATACATTCCCAGCATCTATTGCTCAGGAGACATTGAAGAAGAAAGGGCAGAAAGACTTTAAGATACAGAGGATCAAGGAGTTTCCTGTGAGATTGTGTCTACTAGTAATGTCAGACGTTATATCCATAAAGTCCGCCCAACATGACAACCCAAACATGAACTGAACAGTAATGACACCAATGGACATACAAAGGGGACAGGGGAAACCCCATGAGACTTCAACCTTACACAAAGAACTATAGGCAAATAAATAAAGCTGAATGCTGGGGAGATGGTCTTTCTCAGGGAAGGGCACAGCAAGGGTTGTTCAGTGATACATACTCAGTCCTGAAAACATACATACAGGTAATATTATATGAAATAAGCAGGTAATATACTATTTAGGGATATATGTGCATGCATACAATAAAAATTAATAACAAAAGAAGCTATAAATTTGAAAGCTAGAAAGAGCAGGTATAGGAGAGGGAATTGGGAAAGAAATCAAAAGAAAAAATGTTGAAGACCCCTGACTGGCGCCTCATGGCCCTGGAGCAGAACAAGCTCCAGGATGACCATCAGTCCAACAACAAGCAAGTCCCAGAGGGTAGACCACATCTAAGACAACCTCTGCCCCGTGTCACATGGAACAGATAGGACATAGCTCTCCTAAGACCACTCCTGAGATGACCCCAGACACCCAGAGACTCCAGGTGCTAATATGATGAGCAAATGGTGTAGAAATGAGAGAGAAAGATATGTTCACAATGAAGAGTTGCAGAACGGGAGACTCAAGGGTAATGAGGAACAAATTAATGTGAGTAGCCAGTGAATGCCATCCATGATCATGATGACATGCTGGTCTGTGCTGTCACTGAGGGCCATATATGGGTTTGTGTCCGTGCAGCATCAGAGGTCTGCTAGTACCAAAGGTCAATCAGATGTCTCTGGTCAGGGTTGCCAACTGGGTCAATGTTGATGTCTGAGGGCTATGCAGAACTGTCTCCATCTCTACTGGCTGGTTTTGTGTGTCAACATGATACAAGCTGGAGTTATCACAGAGAAAGGAGCTTCAGGTGAGGAAATGCCTTCATGAGATCCAGCTGTAAGGCATTTTCTCAATTAGTGATCAAGGGGGAGGGCCCATTGTGGGTGGTGCCATCCCTGGGCTGGTGTGGATAACATGAAGTGCTTGCTGAAAGGAGTCTAATATAGTTGTCTCCTGAGAGGATCTGCCAGAGCCTTACAAATACAGAGACCAATGCTCGCAGACAGTCATTGGACTGAGAGTGGGGATCCCCAATGGAGGGGTTAGAGAAAGGACTGAAGGAGCTGAAGGGGTTTGCAACCCCATAGGAAGAACAACAATATTAGCCAACCAGATTCCCCACAACTCTCAGGGATTAAGCCATCAACAAAGGTATACACATGGAAGGACCCATGGCTCCAGCCACATATGTAACAGAGGATAACCTTGTCAGACATCAACAGAAGGAGAGGTCCTTGGTCCTATGAATGCTCGATAGATGCCCAAATGTAGGAGAATTTGAGGGCAGGAAGGGGAGAGTGGGTGGGTAGGTGGAGGAACACCCTCATATAGAAGCAGGGGGAGGGGGTGTGGGATAGGGGGTTTACGGGAGGGTGGTATCCAGGAAGGGGGATAACATTTGAAATGTAAATAAAGAAAATATCCAATAAAAAATAAATTTTTTTTAAAAAAAGAGAGACCCAAGATTCACTTCACAGCAAACATTGGGCTGAGTGTGAGATCCCAGATGGAGGAGTTGGAGAAGGGACTGAAGGACCTGAGGGAGTTTGCAGCCCCATGGAGGGAGCAACAGTATCAACTGGCCTGACCCCCCAATGCTCCCAGAGACTGGATCACCAACCAAAGAATACACATGGAGCAACCCATGGTACTGGCCACGTATGTGGCAGAGGAGGGCCTTGTTAGCCATCAGGGGGAGGATAGGCCCTTGGGCCTGAGGGTGTTAGATGCCCCAGTATAGGGGAATGCCAAGGAGGGAAGATGGGAGTAGATGGGTGGGTAGGTGGAGGAATACCCTCATAGAGGCAGGGGAGGTGGGAGGGGATAGGGGGTTCCAAAGGGGAGGCCTGGAAAGGGGGAAACATTTGAAATGTAAATAAAGTATCAAAAAAAAAAAAGAATGAGAGCAAGCTGAACAAGCCAGGGGAAGCACGCCAGTAAGTAACATCCTTCCATGGCCTCTGCACCAGCCCCTACTTTCTGACATGCTTAGTTCCAATCCTGACTTCCTTTGGTGTTGAACAGCAACATGGAAGTGTAAGCTGAATAAACCCTTTCCTCTTCAACTTGCTTCTTGTTCATTATGTTTATTCAGAAATAGAAACCCTGACTAAGACACCATCTCTCAACTAGGCTTCCTGGTAGAGCTGGCCCCACCCATCAACAGCTGCAGTACTTGGGAGATCTGGCCCTGCACTTTGCCTGATAAACACAATAGAGCTGGCACTTGTTGCAGAAATTGTTGGTAAGTCAGCCAACCACATGGGAGACCTGTCCCTACAACTTGTCTGCTGTGCAATTGCACAGAAAAGGAAGAGATGACTTCTTTCCACACCCCTCCTTCAGCCCTCACCAGCTGTGGCAGGGAGGAGAGTTAACCCTGGGGTCATGAGAGAAGGAGACCTGTCCCAGTCCCTCATTGGCTGCACCTCCCCTGGATAGCAAAGTATAGCTGTTTGCAGGGATTGTGTGTGGATCAGCCCCAAGGGCATGAAATCAGGGAACTGGCTTTTCTCCTTGCTTGTACTGGTAATATCCATGTTGGCAGACTGACTAGCTCAGTTATCTTCCAGGCCCAGATGCTGGGCTTAGAGTTTGCCACCCCTATATCTTCCCCACTGATGAATTGCTGGAGCACACATAATGGGCCAGTCCTATAAATGTCCATGGCACAGGGCAACATATGATATCTGAGAGGGATTCCCAGTGAGGATCCAGTATTGTTTGTGTAGCAGAACCCACAGGCCTTGAACCAGACCTTTGACTCATTGAAATGAACATCTGCAAGAAAAAAAGTGTGGAAAACAGGGTATACTGAGGAACACACTATGACACACTATAGCTTCCACAATATTTTCTTTCTGTTGGGGGAACAGGTTGCAAGCTCAGAGGCAGATATGAGAGAATGGGGAGATGATTGGGGTGCATGATATGAAATTCACAAAGAACCAATAATAACAAAGTTTCTTAAAGAGAGAAATGTTCTTTATATCATAATCTCAAAATTAAAAAGAAAAGAAAAAAGAAAGAACTTATTCCTAGCTATCTGGAGTAGGTAGGACACTTTCTTCATACACTAAATGCCAGTTTCCTTTCTAGAAATTAGAAGGCTGCTCACAAAATTCCAGACTATCTAATGGAGACAAGCCTGGATTTCAGATAAGTACCCAGTCAAGCTATACCAAAAGACCTATATGTTTTACTTGAGGAATTTGTTATGAGGTAGCTACCATTTATAGCCAAGGTCCTTTTCAAGTTTCTCTCAGTCTACATATTATTTGGCAAGAAAAAAACCATAACAACACTGGGCAGTGGTAGCACACGCCTTTAATCCCAGAACTTGTGGGGCAGAGGCAAGCAGACTTCTGAGTTCAAGGCCAGCCTGGTCTACAGAGTGAGTTCCAGGACAGCCAGGGCTACACAGAGAAACCCTTTCTCAAAAAAACAAAAAACAAACAAACAAAAAAACATAACAACAAAGAAATATAATTATTCCAAGCATTCAGTAGCTCAAGATATATGCCATCAGTATTTTATGAAATAATCTAGAGGGAGGGAAAGCAAACATCTCAACTAGTGAAGCTAAGCAAGTGGTTTGTTCACATTCAGATTAAATTCAGTCCTAAATTCAAAAGCCATTCAACTATTGAGATAAAACCACACAGAGAATCTATTGCATGAACTGTAATTATGTGAGTTCAACTGCTCTGCTGAATCTATTAAGACTCTGAGGACTACTGGAGATGGACTGAAAGTATTTTACATTAGGATATGTTCATGAACTTCTTGAGAACCAGAAATGATTACCTTTGGCTTTAAGTTAATTAGAATCAGAAGCACCTAAGATTAGTAAAGTAGACATGTATGAAAACATTTCCAGACAGGTAAATGGATATGAGTAGCATAATCCATGGATTGTAAGGCCAGATAAAATAATAGGGTTAGTAACAACATTCTCTCATCCCCCCTGTTTTCTATAATGTCAGGCTTATTTACTCTTCCATCTTCTTCCTACAATGAACTAAACCCTCTGAAACTGTAAACAAATTCAAAACTTCCTCTGTTAAAAATGTTTTAGTATTTAGTGACAGTGAAGCAAAGTATGACTAACACATCTATTACCAGGGTCTCTAGTAGCTGTTCTGGGATGAGGATCCACTTCAGTAACTGCAGACAGTGGACCTACTATTGGGTGTGTGAGTAAATGTGGCTTTCTTTGAGTTCGTGGAAGATTCTTACAAGGTCACTTGGTATATTTTTAGGCTGAAAGTTCTGCCAGTTCAATTTTTGAAGAGAAAGAAATTGAGTTTCAGAGCTGTAATAGGGTTTTTCTCAGCACCAAGATGAACAGACCTGCCAAGAAGATTCAGAGTCATAATTATTTCTGAGTTTCAGGAACAGTATTGGGACTGATTTTATACCACTATTGAGAAGGAATAAGCTCAAAACTTAGAACCATTTCAGGCTCTGCTATGGTACTGAGGCTTGAAACCCAGCTATGTGTTTCTATAGATTACAGTGCTGCTGGTGAGTCTTATTTCTGTCCACTGCTGAGAAGAGCTGGACCAAAGTACTTTCTCACATTCCATATGTGTAGCTGGGGACACAGAATGACTTTTTCTGGTGCATTATGTTGACATGTCTCTGCTAGGTTTATTTTATGCTGGTTGAGCTCATGGATAATATAATTAACTTAATCATTTCCTATGTTCTAGGACTTCGGAACACATACACAGTTTTTTCTAAGCCTTCCTGTTGTTGAAATCCTATAGATAGTATCTTAGCATCACAGTTTTCTGCAAACACAGTAAATTCAAACAGAAATTAGTACACTGAGAGTGGAAATGGGGAACAAATAGTTATACACAAAGTAAACAGCCATTAAATTCAGTTAAATTAAATCTATTCAATATAGTACTTAAAGTTCTATCTAGAACAATTAGATGACAAAAGGAGGTCAAAGGGATACAAATTGGAAAGGAAGAAATCAAAATATCACTATTTGCAGATAATACATGATATACTTAAATGACAGGAAAAACTCTACTAGATAACTGCTACAGCTGATAAACAACTTCAGCAAAGTGCCTGGATATAAAATTAACTCAAACAAATCAGTAGCCTTGGTATACTTGAAGGATAAATAGGCTGAGAAAGAATAAGGGAAATGACAGGCTTCAAAATAGTCACAAACAATATAAAGTATCTTGATGTAACTGTAATCAAACAAGTGAAAGATCTGTATGAAAAGAATTTCAAGTCTCTGAAGAAAGAAATCAAAGAAGACCTCAGAAGATGGAAAGATCTCCCACGCTCATGGTTTGGCAGGATTAATATAGTAAAAATGGCCATCTTGCCGAAAGCAATCTACAAATTCAGTGCAATCTCCATCAAAATTCCAACTCAATTCTTCATAGACTTAAAAAGAGAAATTCTCAAATTTATTTGGAATAACAAAAAACCGAGGATAGCAAAAACTATTCTCAACAATAAAAGAACTTCTGAGGTCAGCATCCCTGACCTCAAGCTGTACTACAGAGCAGTAGTGATAAAAACTTCATGGTATTGGTACAGTGACAGACAGGTAGATCAATGGAACATAATTGAAGACCCAGAGATGAACTCACACACCTATAGTCACTTGATCTTTGATAAAGGAGCTAAAATCATCCAGTGGAAAAAAGACAGTATTTTCAACAAATGGTGCTAGCTCAACTGGTGGTCAACATGTAGAAGAATGCAAATTGATCCATTCCTATTTCCCTGTACAAAGTTCAAGTACAAGTGGATTAAGGACCTCCACATAAAACCAGATACACTGAATCTAATAGAAGAGAAACTGGGGAAAAGTCTCGAACACATGGGCACATGGGGAAAGTTCCTGAACAGAACACCAATGGCTTATGCTCTAAGATCAAGAATGGACAAATGGGACTTCATAAAATTCCAAAGCTTCTGTAATGCAAAGGACACTGTGAATAAGACAAAATGGCAACCAACAGATCTGGAAAATATCTTTACCAATCCTTCATCTGATAGAGAGCTAATATCCAATATATACAAAGAACTCAAGAAGTTAGACTCCAGAGAACCAAATAACCCTATCAAAAAATGGGGAACAGAGCTAAACAGAGAATTCTCAACTGAGGAAACGTTAATGGCTAAGAAACACCTAAATAAATGTTCAACATCCTTAGTCATCAGGGAAATGCAAATTAAAACTACCCTGAGCTTCCACCTCACACCAGTCAGAATAGCTAAAATCAAAAACTCAGGTGACAGCAGATGCTATCGAGGATGTGGAGAAAGAGGAACACTCCTCCAATTGCTGATGGGATTGCAAGCTGGTACAACCACTCTGGAAATCAGTTTGGTGGATCCTCAGAAAAACAGACATAATACTACCTGAGGATCCAGTTGTACCACTCCTGGGCATATACCCAGAAGATGCTCCAACATGTAATAAGGACACATGCTCCACTATGTTCATAGCAGCCATATTTATAGTAGCCAGAAGCTGGAAACAACCCAGATGTCCTTCAACAGAGGAATGGATACAGAAATTGTAGTACATTTACACAATAGAATACTACTCAGCTATTAAAAACAATGACTTCATGAAATTCTTAGGCAAATGGATGGAACTTGAAAATATCATCCCAAATGAGTTAGCCACAAAAGAACAAATACAGTATGTACTCACTGATAAGTGGATATTAGCCCAAATGTTCATAACACCCATGATTCAATACACAGCAACTGTTGGACTGAGTGTCAGGACCCAGATGGAGGAGTTGGAGAAGGGACTGAAGGGGCTGAGGGAGTTTGCAGCCCCACAGAGGGAGCAACAGTGTCTACTGGCCTGACTCCCCAGTGCTCCTGGAGACTGGATCATCAACCAAAGAATAAACATGGAGAGATTCATGGTGCTGGCCACTTCTGTGGCAGAGGAGGGCCTTGTTGGCCATCAGTGGGAGGAGAGGCCCTTGTGCCTGAGAGTATTAGATGCTCCAGTATAAGAGAATGCGTGGGAAGGAACGATGGTAGTGGGTGGGTGGGGGAATACTCTCATAGTGGCAGGGGAGGGGGATGTGACATGGGGTTTGCAAAGGGGAGACATTAGAAATGTAAATAAAGTATCCAAAAAATAAATAGAGTTGGCTGTAAAGTATCTACCATTAAATACTGGCTTTTACAGTTCTGTCTTTCCACACCTAGCATATATATATATATATACATATATATATATGTATATATATATATATATATATATATATATATCTTAGTCTTCAGCAGCAACACATTCTTTCCATTTTACTTAAACCTATTCATAAAGTTACAATTTCATCACCATCCACTGTGGAGAGCCCAGCACAGGGAATTGCATTATCTCTACAGACTAAGAGTTCTTTGCAGCAGGGATCTGATTTTAGATTGAAGCACTGGCTACTCAGCATACACAATTTCCTATTTGTGTAAGAATTGTCAAGCCTAGCTTCTAGTGGGATTTGGACAAAGAATCTGCCATCTGTCTCTCCCTAATTCAAACCAAATAATATCTTCCCATTAGACTCTCATAGAGTTCAAGGGCCCTCATTAATCACTATGTGATCAGACTTTACATCCAGATTCCTATCCTACCAAAATTAGGGAATTTCCTCTCTTTTTTCCAGAAACAGTTTAACACAGCAATGGACAGCTTTTTCCAAGTTAAATGATGTTGATATTTTTATGATAATTGTGTTGAATCTGTATATTAGTTTTCATACAAAATATTTTTATATCATTGATTGTCCCAATCCATAAGCATTAGAGTTTCCCTTTTGAATATTTTAAACTTTATTTTGTAGATGCCTTTAACTTTCTTGTCTTATTACGGGGTATTTTTTGAGGCAATTATAAATAGGATTGCTTCTCTGATTTTTTCCTCAGCATGCCAAGTATCAGTATATAGGAAGGTCACTGATTTGTGTGTGTGTGTGTGTGTGTGTGTGTATGTGTGTGTGCAAATTTTGTATCCTGAAACTTTATTGAAAATATTTATCAGTTAAAATGTTTTCTGGAAGAGTATTCAGCATCTCATGTATAGAATAATCATTGACCATTTAGGATCTTATGTATAGACTCACTGAACATTTAGGATATTATGTATAGGGTCATATCATTGAATATCTAGGATCTTATATATAGAATTGTGTAATTGAACATTTAGAATCTCATGTATAGAATCTTATTATTGACCATTAAAAGTCTCATGTATCGAGTTCTATTATTGAAACTTTATGGTCTCATATATAGAATCATATAATTAAATATTTAGGGTCTTACATAGTGGGACTGTCTCAGACCTGCCTGCCAGTAATTTAAATAATGACACAGAAGTTTTTTAATATTTTAAAATTTAGGTCTTTCAGTTTGGGCAATCTTCAAGCTGGCTCATCTAACTTAACTTGACTAATTCTGACAGGATGTCCTTCCATGTGGCCAGTTCTACCTCTCTGCTCCACTCTGGTCCATCAGTTCATCTAGTCCAGTAGCTGAATTTCACACATCTGCCACTCCTCCCATCATCCCTCTATCTCTCTGGAAGTTCTGCCTTCAAATTTCTACCCAGATACTGGCCATCAGCTCTTTATTATAGCCTATCAGATACAAATCTCAGTTGCCTTAGCAGGTGAGAAAGACATAATATTTACAAAATATGAGACTGATGATGGACCATAGAAGTAACAATACCAAGATCCTGCCAGCATTTAGCTATTTGACTTAACAATTGAATAGAGAGAAACATACCTCCACACAC
This sequence comes from Rhynchomys soricoides, assembly GCA_019843965.1. Classification (NCBI taxonomy): domain Eukaryota; kingdom Metazoa; phylum Chordata; class Mammalia; order Rodentia; family Muridae; genus Rhynchomys; species Rhynchomys soricoides. The sequence continues at coordinate 286,135 of JADRCH010007897.1, forward strand.
TATACTCCAACAGTCTCATGTATAGAATTACATTACTGAACATTTATGGTCTCATGTATAGAATCATATCATGTTCAATAAAAGTACTTATTGTCTCCTCGTATTGTCTTTTGGTCATTTTAAAATTAATTTTATTTGTTTATATCCCAGATGTGGCCCCCTTCAAAATTACCCTCCTAGAACTCTTCCCCCCATCCTCCCTCCACTTTGCTATGAAAGTGTGCTTCCCCACCCTGAGCATCCCCCTTCCCTGGGGTATTAAGTCTCTATAGGATTAGGCACATCCACTCCCACAGGGGCCAGAAAGGGGAGTCCTCTGCTAAATATGTGCCAGGGGCCTTATACCAGCCTGTGCGTTCTCTTTGGTTGATGGTGTAGTCTCTGGGAGCTCCGAGAGGTCCAGGTTAATTGACATTTTTAGTGTTTCTATGGGGTTGTCATTCCCTTCAGCTCCTTCAATCATTCCCCTAACTCTTCCATAGGGGTTCTCGACCTCAGTCCGATGCTTGCCTGTAAGTATTTGCATCTGTCTTAATCAGCTGCTGGTAGGGTCTCTCAGAGGACAGCCATACTAGGCTCCTATCTGAAAGCACAACATAGCATCAGTCATGGGGTCAAGGTTTGGTGCCCACCCATGGAATGAATCCCAAGTTAGGCTGGTCACTGAACTGCCTTTCCTTCAGTCTCTGCTCCATTTTTCTCCCTGCATTTCTTTTAGACAGGAACAATTCTGGGTCAAAAAATTTGAAGATGGGTTGGTGTTCCAGGAATCCCTTTCCTGGGGGCCCTTTCTAACTACTAAAGTTGTCTCTTCAGGTTCCATCTCTCCACTGTTGGGTATTTTGACTAGTCATCCCCATTGTTTTAATTTTTAACTTTTAATTTTTTTTTTTAGAATTTTACGTAAGAGTAGTATATTTAAATCATTTTCTTACATTATTTCCACCCCATATTCTCTGCCTTCCATCCTTCATATGCACCCCTGCTCACTCTCAAATTTACAACCTCTTCATATATCCAACTAAGTCCATTTAATGTTGCTTATAAGTGCAAGTGTTTAGGGCTGTGACCTAGGTGTTAGATAACCTATCAGGGAGCTCCTCCTGGGACAAAATGGAATCTTCATCTCTTAGAACCCATTGATTGCCTGTAATAGGTGTGGGACCTTATGAAATTTACCCTATTCATGTTGGCATGCCATCTGGTGTTATCATTACATAGGTCTTGTTTAGGCAACTTTATTGCTGAGATTTCACAGGCACAGCTCTCTTTCAATAACTAGAAGACACTGTCTACTAGCAAATATCCTAGTCCTTAGGCTATTATAATATTTCCATCCCTTCTTTTATGATTTTCTCTGCATCTTAGGTATCGGGGTTATATTATAGATTTATCAATTATGGCTGAGCACACATTCTATGCTTACTTACTTGTTACAATTTGACTAGTTGTCGATCACTGTAGTGGCCCCACTCTGCTGCAGTTCTTTAATGAGGGATGAGAGCTACAAATGTAATTTTTAATTTTAAAAAAGGTTACATACTTAGAATACAATCAGATATTCTTAACTATTATGAAACTATAAATTAAAATGGATTTGAGACTCCATCTTACTCCAATCATAGTGGCTAAAATCAATAAATCAACTAACAATAAATACTAGTGAGGATGTGGGGAAAAGGAAACAAACTAGTGAAGCTACTATAGAAGTCAGGATGAGGAATTCTCCAAAAAGCTAAAAGTAGATCTACCTTATAATTCAGCTCCTTGGCATATGTTCAAAGAACTTGACATCCTACTCCACATATATTGTCTCAGCCATGTTCATTACAATAGCTAGGAGATGTAAATAACCTAAGTGTCCTTCAAATGATAAGTAGACAATAAAAATATATTACAAGTGTCCTAGTCAATGATCTATTGATGTAAAGAGACACCATGATCACAGTAATTCTTTTCTTTTTAATTATTTATTTGCTTTACATCCCAGTGTCAGCCCACCCGTCCTCCCATTCCCACCTTACAGATCCTCCTTTCATTCCCCCTTTCCCTTTTCCTCTGAGAAGGGGGAGACACACACACACACACACACACACACACACACACACAAACATACCAAATCACTCACTACTAGGCACATCATCTCTCACTGAGGCTAGACAAGATAAACCAGTTAGGAAAATAGGGTCCACAGACAGGCAACTGGAGTAGGACATCCCCTGCTCCAGTTGTTGGAGGATCTACATGATATCTAAGCTGCACATTTGCTACAATTATGCAGGGGGCTTAGGTACAGTCCATGCTTGGTCTTTGGTTGGTGGTTCAGTCTCTGGGTGGCACCAACAGTCCAGGTTAGTTGACTCTATTTCTATTCTGTGGAGTCCCTATCCTCCTCTGGTCCCTCAATACTTTTCCTGATTCTTCTGCAAGACTCCCCAAGCTCCATCTAATGTTTGGCTGTGAGTCTCAGCTGTTGGGTGGAGCCTCTTAGAGGACAGTTATGCTAGGATCCTGTCTGCAAAGCATATTTATCATTAATAGTGTCAGGAATTGGTTCTTGCTCATGGGATGGGTCTCAATTTGGGCCAGTCATTAGTTGGCCATTCCTTCCATTTCTGCTCTATTTTTGCCCCTGCACATCTTGTAGGCAGGATATACTTTAGGTCAAAGATTTTGTGGGTGGGTTTCTATTCTTATCTCTCCACTGGGAGTCCTGCCTGGCTATAGGAAGTGGGCATATCAGGATCCATATCTCCCACTGTTAAAAGATTCAGCTACAGTCATCTGAATAGACACCCTGAGACACACTCCACTCCGATCCCAGGTCTCTGACATATCCTAGATATGCAGCACAACCACCACTGATTTCCATTCTCTCTCCCCCACTCTCCCTACACCTGATTCTCCTTGCTCCCTTCCCTTCCCCTTTCGCAAGTTCTCTTGCCAAGTACCAGGCTCATCTTGGTTGGGGATCCCAATGAAAGGGGGTTTGGGAGCAACAGAAGAAATGTGTTTTGCTTGGCTTTCAAAATAGCTCTCTGCTCTAGACAGCTCTTTCTTGCTAGAAAAAAAATGTAAAAGCAGCCTAGATAGCTCATGGGTTTCCTGACCAAAGTTCTGGCCCAAGTCAGACATTCTGCTATAAAAATTGTAAATAATTTCTCTTTGGGTAGCTCTCGTTTGCAGACCAAAGCCCAGTCTTTTATTTACATATTAATTCTGTAATTTACTCTAAGTTCTCATTTGATTATCCCAAGAATGAGCATTTCATGACCCTAGCCCTTGATTCTTGGGAAAAGACAGCATGTACATTTTTTTTAACATTGCAAATGAATTCAGTGATCTGCCTGCCTTTGTAAGCACAAAAAATAAGCTAGCTGGGTATACTATCACTCTGCAATCATCATTCTGCCGGGGCCTAAACTCACTTTGTCCCAGGCTACCCTTGAATGCATGAATCTACCTGCCTTCCTAAGCACAAACAATATAATTAGGTGGGTGAGAACTTTCCATACAATCAACACTTCCCATATCTCTTTATCTTCTTAATATCTTTCTGACAAGCTGGCTGAAAGTACAGCTGCTTCCGGGCTTTTAGGTCCATGAAGCCCATCATATAATTCATATTGGATCCTTATATTTTAATTAGTTGAGAAATCTTGTTTATATATTTTTTAACTCATGCTTTTTGAGTTCTTTCCCACAGCATAAGGGCTGTCATGAAGGTCACAACATTCACCATTTTACTAAGGAAATTAGACACACCCTTGCCTCCCAACTCCTGTGCTTCTGATTATCATGGAGTCATTAACCTTGGCACAGAGAACATTTACTGAAGGAATAATAAAGTAAATCATGTACATTATTATACAAGCAAGCCTTTCACCTAGCAACTATCAACATACATGGAGGCCCATGCCCTAGTATTTCTTCTCCAGAGGCAGGAACTGTGTCACACCATTCCTTCTACATGGCCATACAGGACTCAGCATTCCCTACCTCCATCTACTTCTAATATCTATTTTATGTACCGTTCTGAGAAAGATTCAACTATCCTCCCTTAGACTCTCCTTATTATTGGGATTCTTGTGTCTGTGGATTCTTATCTTGTACTTTATGGCCGATATCCAATTATAAGTGAGTACATACCATAAATGTCCCTTTGGGCCTGGGTTACCTCACTAGGGATGATATTTACTAGTTCCATCCATTTGCCTGCAAAATTTGTGATGTACTTGTTTTTATAGCAGAATAGTATTCCATTGTGTGAATGAAGAACATTTTATTTTTCCATTATTTAGTTGAGGGACATCTAGGTTGTTTCTAGTTTCTGGATATTACTAATAAAGCTTCCATGAACATAGCTGATCAAGTGTCCTTGTGGAATGATGGAGCAGCCTGTGAGTACATGCTGAAAAGTGGTATAGCTGGGCCTACAGGTAGAGCTATTCCCAATTTTCCGAGAAGCCACCAATTTGATTTCCAGGGTGGTTATACAAGTTTACACTCACACCAGCAAAGGAGAAATGTTCCCCTTGCTCTGCATCCCTGCCAGCATGCAAGGTTCCTTGAGATTTTGACCTTAGCCATTCTTATGGGTGTGAAGTAGAATCTCAAAGTTGTTTTTATTTGCACTTTCCAGATGACTAAGGACATTGAACATTTCTTTAAGTGTTTCTCATCCATTAGAGATTCTTCTGTTGAGAATTCTTTGTTTAACTCTGTATCCATATTTAGTTGGGTTATTTGGGTTGTTGGCGTCTAACATCATGAGTTCTTTATATATTTTGGATATTAGGCCTCTGTCAGATATAGGGTTGGTGAAGATCTTTTCCCAGTATATAGGTTGCTGTCTTGTCCAGTTGACAATGTTCTTTGACTTACAAAAGCTTTTCAGTTTCAGGAGGTCCAATTTATTAATTGTTGATCTTAGTGTCTGAGCCATTGGTGTCCTGTTCAGGAAGTTGTCTCCTATATCAATGGGTCCGATGCTATCCCATACTTTCTATTCTATTAGATTTAGAGTTGAGGGACATCTAGGTTATTTACAATCTAGCTATTACAAATAAAGCTGCTGGGAACATAATTTAGCAAGTGTCTCTGTGAGATTTTGGAGCATCTTTTGGTATATTCCCAGGAGTGGTATAGCTGAGTCTCAAGGTAGAATTACTCTGTCTCCTGAGAAACTGCTAAATTGATTTCCAAAGTGGTTGTACAAGTTTTCATGCCCACCAGCAATGAAGAAATGTTCCCCTTGTTTCACTACTTGGACAGCATGTGCTATCACTTGAGTGTTTGATCTTAGCCACTCTGATGGTGTAAGTTGGAACCTCACATTTGTTTTGATTTGTATTTTCTTGAGGACTAAGGACTTTAATCATTTCTTTAAATGCCTCTCCAGCATTTGATATTCCTATGTTGAGAATCCTGTTTAGATCTGTGTCCCAATTTTTAATTGGGTTATTTGGGTTGTTAGAACTTCTTAAGTTCTTCATAAATTTTGGATATAAGTCCTCTGTCAGATGTAGGGATGGCAGAAACTCTTTCCCAATTTGAAGGCTTCCTGTTTATCTTATTGACAGTGTCTTTTGCCTTATTTTGCAGTTTCATGATTTCCCATTTATTCATTTATAATCTTAGTGCCTGAGCCATTGGTATTCTGTTCAGTATATTGTCTCCTATACCAATGCATTCAAGGGTATTTCCCACTTTCTCTTCTATGAGATTTAGTATATCTGGTTTTATGTTGCATCCCTTGATCTGCTTGGACTTAAGATTTATGCAGAGGGGTAATTTTGAATCTATTTTCAATTTTCTACATGTAGATGTTCATTTAGTCCAGCACCATATGTTGCAGTTTCTTTCATTTTTTGCATTGTATGGTTTTGGATCCTTTATCAAAAGTTAAGTGTCCACAGGTATTGTGGTTTATTTTGTGTCTTTGATTCAATTCCATTGATCATTGTGTCTGTTTCTATACCAATACCTTGCAGTTTTTTATCACTATTCCTCCATAGTACAGCTTGAGGTCAGGGTTGGTGATTCCTCCCAAAGTTCTTCTATTGTTCAGGGTTGTTTTGGCTCTCCTGTTTTTTTTGTTGTTGTTGTTGTTGTTTTGTTTTGTTTTCTATATGAAGTTAAGAATTGCCCTTTCACATTCTATAAAACAATAGTGTTGGAATATTGATTGGGATATAATTGAATTTGTACATTCCTTTTAATAAGATGACTATAGTCACTATGTTAATCTTACCTATCCATGAGCATGGGAGATCTTTCCATCTTCTGAGGTCTTTTTCAATTTCTTTCTTTGAGGACTTGAAGTTTTTGCCATACAGTTCTTATACTTGGTTGGTTAAAGTTACATCCAGATATTTTATATTATTCATGGCTATTGTAAAGGGTATTAGTTCCCTAATTCCCTTATTGGTGCATTTATCATTTGAATAAAAGAAGGCTCCTGGTTTCTTTGAGTTAATTTTCTATCTAGCCACCAAGTTGAAGGTGTTTATCAGATATAGAAGTTATCAAATAGAATTTTGGGGGTTTCTTATGTATACTATCATGTCATCAGCAAACACCAGTTCTTTGACTTCTTCCTTTCCAATCTGTATCCCCTAGATCTCTTTTAGTTGTCTTACTGCTTTGTCTAGAATTTCAAGTACTATATTGGCTAGATAGTGATGGAGTGAACCGACTTGTCTTGTCTCTGGTTTTAGTGGAACTGCTTTAAGTTTCTCTTCATTTAGTTTGATTTTGGCTATTGGCTTGTAGTATATAGCTTTGATTATGTTTAGGTTTGTGCCCTTATCCCTTATTTTTCTAGTACCTTTAACATGAAGGGTGTTTAGATGTTATCATAGGCTTTTTGACTCTCTAATTAGATAATCATGTGATTTTTTTCAGTTTGTATATATAGTGGATTGTGTTGATGAATTTTTGATTATTGAACCATTCCTTATCCCTGAGATGGAGCCCACTTGATCTTTATGGATGATGACTTCCTGTATTCAGTTTTTTAGTATTTTATTGTGTATTTTTGCATCAATGTTTATAAGAGAAATCAGTCTGAAGTTCTCTTTATCAAGTCTTTACATAGTTTAGGTATTAGGGTGACTATGGCTACACAGAATGAATTCGTAAGTGTTTCTTTTGTTTCTAATTTGTGAAATAGTTTGAGGAGTATTAGTATTAGCTCTTCCTTCAAAGTCTGGTAGAAGTCTGTACTAAAACCATCTGGCTCTGGCTTTATTTTTTTTTTTTTGAGACTTTTAATGGCTGCTTCTAATTCTTTATGGATTATGGGGCTGTTTAAATAGTTTACCTAATGTTGATTTAATGTTAGTAACTAGTATCTGTCTAGAATATTGTCCATTACATTAAGATTTCCAATTTTGTGGAGTACAGGTTTTCAAACAAAGACCCTAAGATTCTTTGAAATTTCCTCACTGTCAGTTGTTATGTCTCCCTTTTCTTTCTTTTTTCTCTTTTTATTGAATATTTTATTTATTTATATTTCAATTGTTATCTCCTTCCCTGTTCCCCACCCCTCCAAAAGACCTTATCCCATCTCCCCTCTGCCTACTTCTATGAGGGTGTTCCCCTACTCCCCCACCCACTCATGCTTCTCCACCCTCACTGGATTCCCCTACACTGGTCATCAAGCCTTCATGGGACCAAGGGCCTCTTCTCCCACTGATAATAAGGCTGTCTTCTGCGACATATGAGGCTGGAGTTATGGGTACTTCCATGTGTACTCCTTCATTGATGGTTTAGTCCCTGGGAGCTTTTGGGGTCTGGTTGGTTAATATTGTTGTTCTTCCTATGGGCTTGCAAACTCCTTCAGCTCCTTCAGTCCTTTCTGTATCTCCTCCATTGGGGACTATGTGATCAGTCTAATGGGTGGCTGCAAGCATTGGCCTCTGTATTTGTCAGGCTCTGGAAAAACCCCTAACAGATATTTCTATCAGGCTCCTGTCAGCATGCACTTCTTGGCATCCAAAATACTGTCTGCATTTGGTGACTGTATCGTCTGGGGCAATCTCTGAATGGCATTTCCTTCAGTCTCTGCTCCTCACTTTGTTTCCATAGTATTTGCTCCCATGAGTATTTTGTTCCCACTGCTAAGAAGGACCAAAGCACTCACACTTTGAACTTCCTTCTTCTTGAGCTTCATGTGGTCTGCAAACTGTATCTTAGGTATTCCCAACTTTTGGGCTAATATCCACTTATCAGTGAGTGCATACCATGTGTGTTCTTTTGTGATTAGGTCACCTCACTCAGGAAGATATTTTCTAGTTCCATCCATTTGCCCCAGAATTTCATGAAGTCATTGTTTTCAATAGCTGAGTAGTACTCCATTGTGTAAATATAGCACTTTTTCTGTATCTATTCCTCTGTTGAGGGACACCTGGCTTCTTTCCAGCTTCTGTCTTTTATAAATAAGGCTGCTATGAACATAGTGGAGCATGTGTCCTTATTACATGTTGGAGCATCTTTTGGGTACATGCCCAAGAGTGGTATAGTTGGGTCTTTAGGTAATACTATGTCCAATTTTCTGAGAAACTGCCAGACTGATATTCAGAGTGGTAGTACCAGTTTGCAATCCTCCCAACAATGGAGGAGTGTTCCTCTTTCTCCACATCCTCGCCAGCATCTTCTGTCACCTGTGGTTTTGATCTTAGCCATTCTGACTGATGAGAGGTGGAATCTCAGGGTTGTTTTGATTTGCATTTCCCTGATGACTAAGGATGTTCAACATTTATTTAGGTGCTTCTCGGCCATTTGAGATTCCTCTGTTGAAAATTCTTTGTTTAGCTCTGTTCCCTGTTTGTTAATAGGGTTATTTGATTTTCTGGAGTCTAACTTCTTGAGTTCTTTGTATATATTGAATATTAGCAACCTATTGGACATACAATTGGTAAAGATCTTTTTCCAACCTGTTGGTTGTGGTTTTGTCCTATTGACAATGTCCTTTGTCTTACAAAAGCTTTATATTTTTATGAGATCCCATTTGTCTATTGTTGATCTTAGAGCATAAGTCAATGGTGTTCTGTTTACACTCCAGATTTTATTCCCCTCACATCCAACCCCTCCATCCACCGTCTGACTGTTTCCCGTACTATACCTCCTTCCTGCCCCATTTCCACGAGAATGTCCCCACCCCACCCACCCAACCAGACCTCTCCCTGGGGCCTTCAGTCTCTTGAGGGTTAGGTGCATTTTCTCTGAATGAACCCAGACATGGCATGTTGGGGACCTCATATCAGCTGGTGTATGCTGCCTGGTTAGTGATCCTGTATCTGAAAGATTCATGTGGTGCAGATTAATTGAGGCTACTGGTCCTCTTACAGGGTTGCCCTCCTCTTCAGCTTCTTCCAGCTTTTTCCTAATTCAACCACAAGGGTCAGCAGCTTCTGTCCATTGGTTGGGTGCAAATAACTGCATCTGACTCTTTCAGCTGCTTGTTGGGTCTTTTGGAGGGCAGTCATGATAAGTCCCTTTTTGTGAATACTCCATAGCCTCAGTAATAATGTCAGGCCTTGGAGCCTCCCCTTGAGCTGGATGCCAATTTGGGCCAATTGCTGGACCTTTTATTCCCTCAGTCTCCTCTCCATTTCCATCCCTGCAGTTCTTTCAGACAGGAACAATTATGGGTCAGAGTTTTGTCTGTGGAATTGCAACCCCTCCCTCACTTGATGTCCTGTCTTTCTGCTGGAGGTGGGATCTATAAGTTCCCTCTTTACATTGTAGGGCATTTCATCTAGCGTGCTGCCCTTTGAGTCCTGAGAGTCTCTCACTTCCCAGGTCTCTGGTACATTCTGGAGGTTTCTCCTGACTGCCTACCTCCCAAAGTTGCCTGTTTTATTCTTTCTGTTGGCCCTCAGGACTTCAGTCCTTTTTCCTCATCCAATACCAGATTGTGCTCCCCTCCACCCTTCCCATCCCCTTTTTCTCCTAGGTCCCTTCCCCCTCCCCCTTGTGGTTGTTTTTTACTCCCTCCCAAGTGGGACTGAGGTGTTCTCACTTGGGCTTTTCACCTTGTTGACCTGTTTTGAGTCCTGTGGACTGTATCTTGAGAATTCTGTCCTTTTTTGGGGGTGTCTATCATCCACTTATTAGTGATTATATATCATGTGTTCCTCTTTTGCCACATCCTCATCTACCTAAGGTTTTGGTCTTAGCCATTCTGTTTGGTGTAGGGTGTAGTCTCCAGGTCATTTTGATTTGCATTCCTCTGATCACTGAGGACTTTAAACATTTCTTTGGGTGCTTCTCAGCCATTTGAGATTCTTCTGTTGCGAATTCTTGGTTTAGTTCTATATACTATTCTTTGATTGGGTTTTTTGGTTTTTTGGTTGTTAGCTTCTTGAGTTCTTTATGTATTTTGGATATCAGCCCTCTATCAAATATGGGGTTAGTAAAGAATTTTTCCCAATAGGTAGGTTGCCCATCTGTCTTATTGACTATGTTCTTTACCCTACAGAAGCTTTTCAGTTTCATGATGTCCCATTTATTAACTCTTGATCTTAGAGCATGAGCCAGTGGAGCTCTGTTTAGGAAATTTCCCCCTGTACCAATGAGTCCAAGGATCCTTCCCACTTTCTCTTCCATTAGATTGAGTGTATCTGGTTTTATGTTAAGGTCCTTGATCCACTTGGACTTGAGCTTTGTGCAAGGTGGTAAATATAGGTCTATTTTCATTTTTATACATTTAGACAGCCAGTTAGACCAGCACCATTTATTGAATATGCTTTCTTTTTTCTATAGTATATTTTTGGCTTCTTTGTCAAAGATAAGGGTGTGTGTAAATGTGTGGTTTAATTTCTGGGTCTTCATTTCTATTCCATGGATCAACCTATCTATTTTTGTATCAATACCATGCAGTTTCTTATCACTCTTGCTCTGTAGTAGAGCTTGAGGTCAGGGATGGTGATTCTCCTAGCTGTTCTTTTATTGTTAAGAATTGTTTTCATTATTCTAGGTTTTTGGCCTTTCCAGATGAATTTGAGAATTGCTTTTTCCATATCTTTGAAGAATTGTGTTAGGATATGGATGGGGATTGCATTGAATATGTAGTTTGCCTTTGGTAGGATGGCAGTTTTTACTAGGTTAAGTCTGTCAATCCATGGTCATGGGAGATTTCTTCATTTTCTGAGATCTTTGATTTCTTTCTTGAGAGACTTGAAGTTATTGTCATAAAGATCTTTCACCGGGTAGTGGTGGCGCACACCTTAATCCCAGCACTAGGGAGGCAGAGGCAGGAGAATTTCTGAGTTCGAGGCCAGCCTGGTCTACAGAGTGAGTTCCAGGACAGCCAGGGCTACACAGAGAAACCCTGTCTCAAAAAAAATCTTTCACTTGTTTAAAGTTACCCCATCATATTTTATATTATTTCTGGCTATTATTAAGGGAATTATTTCCTTAATTTCTTTTGCAGCAGGTTTATCATTTGTATAAAGGAAGGCTATTGATTTATTTGAGTTAATTTTATACCTGGCCACTTTGCTGAAGTTGTTTATCAGCTGGAGAAGGTCTCTGATAGAATTTTTGGGGTCGCTTACTATCATACCATCTGCAAATAGTGATACCTTTATTTCTTCTTTGCCAATTTGTATCTCCTTAATCTCTTATTGTTCTCATATTGTTCTAGCTAGCACTTCAAGTACTATATTGAATAGATATGGGGAGAGTGGGCATCTCTGTCTTCTTGATTTTAGTGGGATTGATTCAAGTATCTCTCCATTTAATTTGATATTGGATATTGGTTTGCAGTAAATTGCTTTAATTATATTTAGGTGTGGGCCTTGAATTCCTGATTTCTCTGATACTTTTAACATGAGGGGGTGTTGTATTTTGTAAAATTCTTTTTCTGCATCTAAGGAGATGACCATGTGATGTTTTTCTTTGAGTTTCTTTATATAGTGGATTATGTTAATGGATTTTTGTATATTGAACCAACCTTTCATCCCTGAGATGAAGCCTACGTGATCATGGTGAATAATGGTTTTGATGTGTTTTTGGATTCGGTTTGCAAGAATTTTATTGAGTATTTTTGCATGGATAGTCATAAGCAAGATTAGTCTGAAGTTCCCTTTTTTTGTGTTGGGTCCTTGTGTGGTTTAAGTATCTGAGTAATTGTGGCATATTAGTATGAATTTGCTAGTGTTCCTTCTGTTTGTATTTTATGGAATACTTTAAGGAATATTTGTATCAGGTCTTCTTTGAAGTTCTGGTAGAATTCTGCACTAAATCCATCTGGCCCTGAGGTTTTTTGTGGGGAGGTTTTTAATGAATTCTTCTATTTCCTTATGGGATATGGGCCTGTTTAGTTTAACTGCTCTTGATTTAACTTTGGTATGTTGTATCTGTCTAGAAAACCATCCATTTCTTCTAAATTTCCCAATATTGTTGAATATAGGCTTTTGTAGTAGGATCTAATGATTTTTTAATTTCTGTTGTTATGTCTCCATTTTCATTTCTGATTTTGCTAATTTGGATACTGCCTCTGGGCCCTTTAGTTAGTCTGGCTATGGGTTTATCTATCTTGTTGATTCTCTCAAAGAACCAGTTTTTGGTTTTATTGATGCCTTGTATTGTTCTCTTTGTTTCTATTTGGTTGATTTCAGCCCTGAATTTGACTATTTCCTGCCATCTACTCTTCTTGGGTGGGTTCTAGAGCTCTTAGGTATGCTGTTAAGTTAGTTGTTAGTGAAAAATCTCTCCAGTTTCTTTACCAGAGCACTTAGTGCTATGAATTTTCTTCTTAACACTGCTTTCTTTGTGTCCCATAAGTTTGGGTGTGATATGTCAATATTTTCATTAAATTCTAGGAAGTCTTTAATTTCTTTACTTCTTCCCTGACCAAGTTATCATTGAGTAGAGAGTTGTTCAGTTTCCACATGTATGTAGGCTTCCTGTTGGTTTTGCTGTTATTGAAGACCAGCCTTAGGCCTTGGTGATCTGATAGGATGCATGGGATTACTTCAATCTTCTTGTATCAGTTGAGGGTTGTTTTGTGACCGATTATATGTTTGATTTTGGAGAAGGTACCATGAAGTGCTGAGAAGAAGGTGTATTCTTTTGTTTTAGGGTTAAATGTTCTGTAGATATCTGTTAAACCTATTTGGTTCATAACCTCTATTAGTTTCACTGTGTCTCTGTTTAGTTTGTTTCAAAGACCTGTCCATCAGTGAGAGTGAGGTTTTGAAGTCTCCCATAATTATTGTTTGGGGTTCAATGTGTGTTTTGAGCTTTAGTAAAGTTTCTTTTATTAATGTTGGTGTCTTTGCATTTGGGGTATAGATGTTGAGAATTGAGATTTTCTCTTGGTGGATTTTCCCTTTAATGTATATGAAGTGTCCTTCCTCATTACACTTGATAATTTTTGGTTGAAACTTATTCTTATTGGATATTAGGATGGCAACTCCAGCTTGTTTCTAGGGACTATTTTCTTGGAAGACCTTTTTCATCCTTTTACAATTAGATATTGTCTGTCTTTGTTATTGAGGTATGTTTCTTGTATGCAGCAAAATGCTGGATCTTGTTTGTGTATCCAGTCTGTTAGCTTATGACTTTTAGGTAAGTTGAGTCTACTAATATTGAGAGAAACTGACAGATGACTGTTTGTTCCTGTTATGTTTGTTTTTGTAGGTGGCTTTATGTGCTTGTGGTTCTCTCCTTTTGACTTTGTTGTGAGATACTTAGTATCTTTGTGTGTGTGTGTGTGTGTGTGTGTGTGTGTGTGTGTGTAGGTACCTTGCTTGGAGTTTTCCTTCTAGGATCATCTGTAGGGATGAATTGGTAGATAGATACTGTTTGACTTTTGTTTTGTCATGGAATATTTTGGTTTCTCCATTTATGTTGATTGAGAGTTTTGCTGTATAGCCTGGGCTGGCATTTTTGTTCACCTAGAGTCTGCATGGCCTCTGACCAAGCTTTTCTGGCTTTCATAGTCTCTGTTGAGAAGTCTGGTGCAATTCTGATAGGTCTACCTTTGTATGTTACTTGGCCATTTTCCCTCACAGCTTTTAATACTTTCTTTGTTCTGTACAATTATTGTTTTGATTATTATGTGTCAAAAGGATTATCTTCTCTGGCCCCATTTATTTTGTGTTCTATAGGCTTCTTGTACCTTTATGGCCATCTCTTTCTTTAGGTTGGAGAGGTTTTTTTTCTATGATTTTGTTGGAGATGTTTTCAGGTCCTTTGAGCTGGGAATCTTCATTCTTCTCTATTTTAATTATTCATACATTTGGTTTTTTCATTGTGTCCTGAATTTCCTGGATGTTTTGGGTTTGGAGTTTTTATATTTTGAATTTTCTTTGACAGTTGTGTCAATCTCTTTTATGATATCTTCTGCTCCTGAGATTCTCTCTTCTATGTCTTGTATTCTGTTGGTGATACTTATATCTGTAATTCCTGACCTCTTTCCCAGGTTCTCCATTTCCAGGTTTGCCTCCATTTGTGTTTTCTTTATTGTTTCTACTTCCACTTTTAGGTCTTCAACCACTGTATGCAATTCCTTCACCTGTTTGATCGTGTTTTCTTGGATTTCTTTCAGTGAATTTTTATATCCTCCTTAAAGGACTTGATCATCTTCATAAGATAAAATTTTAGATAAGCTTCCTGATTTTCAGGTGTGTTGGTGTATTCAGGGCTTGTTGTGTTGGGGGAATTGGGTTCTGATGATCTCTATGTATATTGGCTTCTGTTGCTTATGGTCTTGCACTTGCCTCTCACCATGTGATTACCCCTGGTGTTTGCTGGTCTTTGTGACTCTGTATGCAGTCTGCTTCTTTTGTCCCTGGGTTGTTTCAGGTATCCTGGTAGGCCTGAGACCCTGGCTGTAGCAGACCTTCTGTGGGACCTTCCAATTGGCAGGTCTTCAGTGGGGCAGAGATGCTGCTGATCTGTTGTCCTGGATGCAGTAGATCTCTGGGGAGGCCTTCAGACTGTTAGGTCTTCAGAGGATCATTCAAGCTTTGGTCCTGTGTGAAGCTGTTCTCCAGGGGGGACTACAGACTGTGGTTTCTGTTTCCCAGTGTGCAGCAGAATTCCAAGGAGGCTTTCAGTCTGTTGGGTCAGTTGCTTTGCATGCCACAGAGCCCCTGTGAGGTCTTCAAACTTCAACACAGGTTGCCCAGTTGCCCTGTGTACAGAGGAACTCCTGGGATGCCTTCAAGCTGTGATGTCTTCAGGGGAGCAGACAAGCTGTTGATCAGTAGTTTGGTTGCCCTGTGTGCAGTGGATCTCTTGGAATGCCTCAGGCTGTGGTGTCAGTTACCCTGAGTGCAGTGGATCTCTTGGGATGTCTCAAGCTGTGGTGTCATATGTCATGTGTGCAGCAGATCTCCTGGGATGCCTCAGGATGTGGTATCTTTAGGGGAGCAGACTAGCTAGCAGTCAATCACTCTAAGTGCAACAGATCTTCTGGGATGCCACAGGATACAGTGTCTTCAGGAAAGCAGACTACCTAGCAGTGTCCCAGCATAAAGGACATGGCAGAAGCGGAGTAGTCTATGTCTCCCTTTTCATAACTGATATTTTAATTTTTGGTTAGTTTGTCTAATAGCTTTTCTATCTAGATTTTCTCAAAGAACCAGTTCTTGGTTTCATTGACTCTTTGGATTGTTTTCTTTGTTACTAACTGGTTGATTTCAACCCTGATTTTGATTATTTCCTGCCTTCTACTCATCTTTAATGTGTTTGCTTTTTTTTCTTCTAAAGCTTTCAGATGTATTTTTAAATTGCTAATATGAGAACTTTCTAATTTGTTTATGCACTCACTAAGGTACTAGGAACTTTCCTCTTAGCATTACTTTAATTGCCTCCTCCCATAAATTTGGGTGTGTGGTTCCTTCATTTTCATCGAATTTTAGAAAGTCTTTTATTTCTTTTTTCATTTCTTCTGTGGCCCAGACATTATTGAGCAGAGTTGTTCAATTTCCATGAGTGTGGAACCTTGCCTCTTCCCAATGTTGGTCATTTCTTCTAAGGTCTCTCCTTTTGAATCCTGAAAATCTTTCACCTCCCAGGTCTCTGGTACTTTCTAGAGGGTCCCTACACCTTTCTGAGGTTGCATATTTCCATTCATTCTGCTGGCCTCCAGGGATTCTCTCCTGTTTCCACTCCCCCCATACCTGATCATGTTCCCCCTTTACCCTCCCTGTCCTTTCTCTTACACAGGTCCCTCCTTCCCTCTGCCTCCAGTGATTGCTTTCTCTCAAGTAAGGTTGAAGCATCCTCACTTGGGCCCATTGGCTTGTTAACCTTCTTGAGTAATGTGGATGATATCCTGGGTAATCTGTACTTTTTTGGCTAATATCCACTTATTAGTGAGTACATACCATGCATATTCTTTTGTGTCTGAGTTACCTCACTCAGAATACTTTCTATTTCCTTCCATTTGCCTGCAAAACTCATGATGTCCTCATTTTTAATAGCTGAATAGTATTCCATTGTGGAAACATTGTGGGGACAACAGTTTCTTCGACTGTGGAACATCTGGATTTTTTCCAGCTGCTGGCTATCACAAATAAGGCTGCTATGAACATAGTGGATAATGTGTCCCTGTAGCATGGTGAGACATCTTTTGGGTACATGCCCAAGAGAGTGGTTCTTGAGGAAGATCTATTTCCAATTTTCTGAGGACCCTCCAGATTGATTTCCAGAGTGTTTGTACCAATTTGCACTCCCACCAGTAATGGAGATGTGTTCTTTCTCCACAACCTTACAAGCATGTGCTGTTACTTGAGTATTTGATCTTAGCCATTCTGGTTGATGGAGGGTGGAATTTAGGGTAATTTTGATTTTAATGTCCCTGATGACTAAAGACATTGAACATTTCTTTAATTTCTTCTTAGCCATTCAAGATTCCTGTATTGTGAGTTCTCCCACTATTAATCATATTGTATGAACCCTAGGGCCCATATTATTGCTGGTGATCATTTGATATTTCCGCCGTGTAGTGTTGCAAGTCAGCTAAATACTTTAACACCAGTAGGGATGGCGATAATTATAGTAGCTGATGTGAAGTAGGCTCGTGTGTCTACGTCTAGGCCGACTGTAAATATATGGTGTGCCCATACAATAAAGCCTAGGAATCCAATGGATATTATAGCTCATACTATTCCTATATATCCGAAGGGTTCCTTTTTCCCTGAGTAATATGTTACCACGTGAGAGATAATTCCGAATCCTGGTAGGATCAAGATGTAAACTTCTGGGTGTCCGAAGAATCAGAATAGGTGTTGATAAAGGATAGGGTCGCCTCCTCCTGCAGGGTCGAAGAAAGTTGTATTAAGGTTTCGGTCTGTTAGTAACATTGTAATGCCTGCAGCTAGGACTGGGAGGGATAAAAGTAGGAGGACAGCTGTAATTAATACGGATCACACAAACAATGGTGTTTGATATTGAGTTATTGCTGGTGGTTTTATGTTGATGATGGTGGTGATAAAATTGATAGCTCCTAAGATGGATGAGACTCCAGCTAGGTGCAAGGAGAAGATTGTTAGATCTACTGATGCTCCGGCATGTGCTAGATTTCCGGCTAGGGGTGGGTATACGGTTCATCCTGTTCCTGCGCCTGCTTCTACTATTGATGATGCTAAAAGAAGGAGGAAGGATGGTGGGAGTAATCAGAAGCTTATGTTGTTTATTCGTGGAAATGCTATGTCAGGGGCTCCGATTATTAGGGGTACTAGTCAGTTTCCAAAACCTCCAATTATTATGGGTATTACTATAAAAAAGATTATAACAAATGCATGGGCGGTAACAATTACGTTGTAAATTTGGTCATCACCTAGGAGGGCGCCTGGTTGTCCTAATTCAGTTCGAATTAGAATACTAAGTGCTGTTCCAACTATTCCTGCTCAAGCTCCAAATAGTAGGTATAGGGTTCCGATATCTTTGTGGTTAGTTGAAAATAATCAACGGTTTATGAACATAGGTAAAATGGCTGAGCAAGCATTAGACTGTAAATCTAAACACAGAGGTTTTAGCCCTCTTTTTACCAAGCCTTAAGGTGTTGGCATGTCGAATTGCAAATTCGAAGGTGTAGAGAATTACTCTACTAAGGCTTCTCCCGCCTCGTTTCTGATAGGCGGGAGAAGTAGATTGAAGCCAGAGATAGGGTATTTAGCTGTTAACTAAAACTTCGTAGGTTTTATTCCTACCAATCTAGGTATAAGGTCTTAGCTTAAGTTAAAGCGATTGATTTGCATTCAGTAGATGTAAGATAGAAGCTTGCAGTCCTTATCAGAAGTTAAACTTAGTGTTTTCTTAGGGCTTTGAAGGCTCTTGGACTGACATATCCTAAACTCCTATATTATTAGTTGTGGTGAGAGTGGTAATATGAGGGTGCTTATAATTGTGAGTAGGGAGAATGAGATATTGTATTTTGGGTTTGTGGTGTGTGATAATATTTTTAAGTTGTTGTTTGTTGGAAATATTGTTATTGAAGTTGAGTAGATGAGGCGGGTGTAGAAGAATAGGTTTAGTAGTGCTATTATAGCTATTAGTGTTGTTAGGATTGTGCAGTTGTTTTTTAGGAGTTCTGTAATGATGGCTCATTTTGGGATGAATCCTGTTAGTGGTGGTAGGCCTCCTAAGGATAGTAGGATTAGGGAGGTAGTTATTATGATTATTGGTGTTTTGTTTCATAGGAGTGATATAGAGTTTATGGTTGTGGAGGTGTTGGTTATTAATGCGATGAATATTGGGATGGTGAGAATAATATAGATGATTAGATTGAGTAGGGTGATTGTTG
This sequence comes from Rhynchomys soricoides, assembly GCA_019843965.1. NCBI lineage: Eukaryota > Metazoa > Chordata > Mammalia > Rodentia > Muridae > Rhynchomys > Rhynchomys soricoides. The sequence goes on from JADRCH010007897.1 coordinate 304,904, forward strand.
GGTTGTATGATAGGATGGCGATTATTCATCCTATGTGTGAGATTGATGAGAATGCTATGATTTTTCGTGTTTGTGTTTGATTCAGTCCTCCTCATGCTCCGATGAAGATTGATGTGATTGCTAGGGTGAGTATAATGGGTTGATTTAGTAGTTGGTAGGTTTGTACAAGGATGGATATTGGGGCAATTTTTTGTCATGTAAGCAGGATTAATCCTGTGTGAAGTGGAATGCCTTGTGTTACTTCTGGCAGTCAGTAATGGAATGGGGCTAAACCTAGTTTTATGGATAATGCGATCAATATTATGTTAGGTAAAATGTTGTTTGTTTGTTGTTGAAATATTCATGAGCCTGTTTGTTTGTAGTTTATTACGGAGGCTAGTAATAGAATTATTGAAGCTGTTGCCTGTGTAACGAAGTATTTTGTTGCTGCTTCGGTTGAGCGTGGGTTTTTTTTGTTGATTAGTAGTGGGGTAATTGCTAGGAGGCTTATTTCGAGTCCTACTCATATGAGTAGGAGATTGGTGCTTAGTATAGTAATTATTGGACCTGTGAAGATAGTGAAGTAAATAATAACAAGTGTAATTGGATTTATTAGTACGGGAAGGATTTAAACCAACGTTTTCGGGGTATGGGCCCGATAGCTTAATTAGCTGACCTTACTGTGTAGGATGGAGTGTTATGGTGGCACAAAGAATTTTGAATTCTTAAGAGTAGGTTCGACTCCTATTGTCCTAGAAATAAGAGGGTTTAAACCTCTATGATTTACTCTATCAAAGTAATTCTTTTGTCAGACATATTTCTATAGTAGTGGTGGGATGCTTGCTAAGAAGATTGGAAAGGAGATGTGTCATATGCATAGGGCTAGTGTTAGTGGTAGAAAGTTTTTTCATAGAAGGTGTATTAATTGATCATATCGGAATCGTGGATAGGATGCTCGAATTCATAAAAAGGTTATTGATAGTAGTAGGGTTTTTACTATGAAGTTGGTTGAGTAGAGTTCTGGGGTGTTGATATTGTGGAGTGGTCCTAGGAATACGATAGTTGTTAGGGCGTTTATTAGGATGATGTTAGTGTATTCGGCTATAAAGAATAATGCGAATGGGCCTGCTGCGTACTCTACGTTGAAGCCAGAGACTAGTTCTGATTCTCCTTCAGTTAGATCGAAGGGAGACCGGTTAGTTTCTGCTAGGGTTGAAATAAATCACATTATGGCTATAGGTCAAGCTGGGATGATTAGTCAGATTTGTTCTTGGGTGCAGATGAGTATTTGTAAGGAGAACGAGCCGCTTATTAGTAATACTGATAGTAGAATAATAGCTATGGTTACTTCGTATGAGATTGTTTGGGCTACTGCTCGTAGGGCTCCGAATAGGGAGTATTTTGAGTTGGATGCTCAACCTGATCATAGAATTGAGTATACTGATAGGCTTGATGTGGCTAAAATAAATAGAACAGCTAGGTTTAGGTTGATAAGGGGGTGTGGTATTGGTAGTGGGATTCACAGACTCAAGGCTAATGTTAGTGATAGTGTGGGTGCGATAATAAATAGGGATATTGAGGTTGTTAGTGGTCGTATTGGTTCTTTTATAAATAGTTTCATAGCGTCTGCAAATGGTTGTAGAATTCCGTAGGGACCTACAATGTTTGGTCCTTTTCGTAGTTGTATATACCCTAGGATTTTTCGTTCTACTAGGGTTAAGAAGGCTATGGCGATCAGGATGGGGATTAGGAGGGTAAGGATATTAATAATATACACTATTAGGAAGAGGATTTGAACCTCTGACTACAAGGTTTTAAGTCTTATGCAATTTCCTGGCTCTGCCATCCTAATAACCTTATCTAGGTAAAGAGTTTGTACATATATATCTTATTTAGATTGAGTTCATAAGTTATTTTGAGAGCGCTTTTGGGAAGTTGGCTCTATTTCTCTTGTCCTTTCGTACTGGGAGAAATTGTGGATAGATAGAAACCGACCTGGATTACTCCGGTCTGAACTCAGATCACGTAGGACTTTAATCGTTGAACAAACGAACCATTAATAGCTTCTGCGCCATTGGGATGTCCTGATCCAACATCGAGGTCGTAAACCCTAATTGTCGATATGGACTCTGAAATAGGATTGCGCTGTTATCCCTAGGGTAACTTGGTCCGTTGATCAAATTATTATTTGGGTCAATGAGATACAGATATCACTTTGACTTGTGGGTCTAGGTAATAATCATTCGGAGGATTTTTTGTTCTCCGAGGTCACCCCAACCAAAATTTTAAGCTTAAGTTTACTGTGTTGATTCCATTAGGTTGTCTGTATTATTAATTAAGCTTTTAATTTAAGCTCCATAGGGTCTTCTCGTCTTATTATGTTATTCCAGCCTCTTCACTGGAAGGTCAATTTCACTGATTAAAAATAAGAGACAGTTAAATCTTCGTCTAGCCGTTCATTCTAGTCCCTAATTAGGGAACAAGTGATTATGCTACCTTTGCACGGTCAGGATACCGCGGCCGTTTAACTTGCGTCACTGGGCAGGCAATGCCTCTAATATTTATTATGCTAGAGGTGATGTTTTTGGTAAACAGGCGAGATTTGTGTTTGCCGAGTTCCTTTTATTTTTTTTAATCTTTCCTTAAAGCACTCCTGTGTTGGATTAACATGTTAGTGTTAGATAGATTGATTATGGGGTTAATATCTAGGTTTTGGTAAATAACAATGAGCATTCGGGTTGTTATATGCATGTGCTTTGGAGAAATATATTCTTGTTACTCATGTTAACATTATCTCATCTATATATATATAGATTGACCCACTAGGTTTTATAGGAATTTATTGGAATTTATGGGATTTGATTTTTTTTTGTGTTGAGCTTGAACGCTTTCTTTATTGATGGCTGCTTTAAAGCCTACAATGGTAAGATGATGTAAGTTGTTTATTCACTATCGAAGGTTTTTCCATTCCTAAAGAGCTGTCCCTCTTTTGGCTATATTTTAAGTTTACATTGGGATTATATGTTCTTTTGGTAAACTTAAAGTTGAACTAAGATTCATTTTGTGGGTTACCAGCTATCACCAAGCTCGTTTGGCTTTTCACCTCTACCTAAAAATCTTCCCACTATTTTGCTACATAGACGGGTTGATTCTAAAAATTGTTTTTAGGTAGCTCGTTTGGTTTCGGGGTTTCTAGCTTTAATGCGTTTAGTTAGAATATTTCTAGTTAACTCATTATGCAAAAGGTACAAGGATTTATCTTTGCTTTTTTATACTTTTAAATTGTCTTTCATCTTTCCCTTACGGTACTTTCTCTATAGCTCCTGTTGAAAATTTCTTTCTCCAATACTTTGACCTATGTTGAATGTTTTGGTTTAGTGATTGTTATGGTTGTGTTAGGTGGTTTTTGGGCTAGGATTGGTTCAAAGTGTCCATTTGTGGTGAATTCTTCTGGGTGTAGGCCAGATGCTTTGTGATAAGCTACACTGTGATTATTCCAAGCACACTTTCCAGTATGCTTACCTTGTTACGACTTGTCTCCTCTCATAAACTGTTGACTATGTATTATGAATTTGTGTGTTGGTTTAATTTGAGGAGGGTGACGGGCGGTGTGTGCGTACTTCATTGCTCTATTCAATTAAGCTCTCTATTCTTAATTTACTACTAAATCCTCCTTAATCCTTCAGTTTCATAAAGGGTTGCGTGTGTTCTTTGAAAGAAAATGTAGCCCATTTCTTTCCATCTCATTGGCTACACCTTGACCTAACGTTTTTATGTTTGTTCTTGTGCTTACTTTTATGCCTTTTTAAGGGTTTGCTGAAGATGGCGGTATATAGGCTGGATTAGCAAGGGATGGTGAGGTTGAGCGGGGTTTATCGATTATAGAACAGGCTCCTCTAGGTGGATATAAAGTACCGCCAAGTCCTTTGAGTTTTAGGCTGTGGCTAGTAGTTCTCTGGCAAATAATTTTGTTGTGAAATTATTTAGGTTTAGGGCTAAGCATAGTGGGGTATCTAATCCCAGTTTGGATCTTAGCTATCGTGTAATATAAATGGTTAGAATTACTTTCGTTGTTGATTTTGGGTCCTAACGATGAATTTTCACATATAGGTTAGATTTTAATTCTATTTTGTTGTTTATAAGGTACACGTTTTACGCCGGAAGTAATTAATTTGGGTTAATCGTATGACCGCGGTGGCTGGCACGAAATTTACCAACCCTTAGAGGCATAGCTAAGTCAAACTTTCGTTTATTGCTTAATATTTATCACTGCTGGGTCCCGTGGGGGTGTGGCTTGGCAAGGTGTCTAGAGCTATTGTTATGTGCTTGATACCCTCTCCTTAAATTTTAGGGTTAAATGTTTAAGGGATTTTACACTGGTTTATGGATGTTTGCATGTGTAATCTTACCTCCAATTAATTATAAGGCTAGGACCAAACCTTTGTGTTTATGGGATTTTTGACAACCCATCTAAGCATTTTCAGTGCTTTGCTTTTTGTTAAGCTACATGAACTTGTTAAATGAATCCGTTGAGAGTTGATTTATTATGTGAGTTTAAGTTGTGTGGAATTTAATTTTTGAAAAATTTGACGAATACTGAAGTTTTTGTTATATTTTTGGAAGCACTCGAATATAATTTAGCCTCCATGGTTCGTGTTTTGACGTTTTTGGGGTTTGGCGTTGAAATTTTTGGGGGTGGGGGGGTTTGGTAAGTGGATTCGTTTGTTGTTAAAGTGTTTATGTCTTACAAGCATTAATAGTTAGTCTGTGGTGATAGTTATGTGGTTCAGTAATCCTTAATTTTTAAGTCCAGCTACATGGCAAGTTGATCTTCATGCCTTGACGGCTATGCTGAGTCATAGCATACCGAAAAATAAAAGATACCAAATGTATGTGATTACAGTTATGTTGGGCATGGGCTGATTAGACCTGTACCATCGAGATGTCTTATTTAAGGGGAACGTATGGACGATAACGCATTTTATGGTCCTGAAGTAAGAACCAGATGTCTGATAAAGTTTCAGATATGTAATCATATCATTTGTATTTCATATTTTGAAAACTATTTATATCTGTAGCCATATATAATATGGGTTATTTGTTTCCTTGATTACAAGATTTTTTTTTCACTTTACTTGTTTATTCATTCATTTATTTTAATTAATTATATTTGGTTTTGACAATTTCATAGATGTATATAATGCAACCTAGTTATACTCACCACTCTTCCTGCTGTTTCTGTGAGACCTATCTTCTCCTTATAAGTCCCATTTCATGTTCATTGCAATTTTTTCTGTTTTTGGATATATTGGGTTTTACCAGGACTGTCTAAGTATCCATGGGAATAAGATGATCTAATGGAGTCTGATGGGCTTACAGGTATCTATACACCCTAAGATAATACTATGTTCATCCAGGATGTATCAGGATTCATTAATTTGCAGGGAAGTAGTAGGAACCCAAAAGCCCTTCCATTATCCAAGATTGGTTATTTGGTTATTGATAGGTCTGTTCCTATGCATATCCATTGTAAGCAACAGTCTCTGCTGTTGAATTCATGCTTGCAACAGCTATGCCATGGCCATAGCATAGCATTTTGTAGTACTTTTTCTCATCTTCCAGCTCTTATATTTGACAACACTCTGTGAATCTTAAAGGGATGAAATAAATATAAGGGCTGTGATCACAGCTATCCTTTACTTTCAACAGCCTGAGAAATCCAGAATCCTTGTATTTATCACCATCTATTGTACTTCTCTGACTGTGTCTGAGAGTAGTATTTCTCTTTGCACATGAACATGGATATTTAGGAAAGAATTCAATATTGTGTCACTTTTGCTAAACTACAGTAATGGAACTGTCTTGGAGTGTATGACCTCTGCAGCCCTGGGTTTTTGACAGCATTCATAGTACCAGATGTGAATTTCCTCCTTTGGACTAGGCCTCAGATCCCATCAGTGTATGATAGTTGCTTATGTAAAAGCTGTGTTACTATTAAAGTAGTGGGTATATGTTTCCTCATTGTTTAGTATTTTTGATGGTAGGGCTCATACCTGGATAAGACTAACAATGTCCTTCTCCACCAGCAGCCTCTATAACATAATTCCTACTTACATTATGAAAGCTGTACAAGTAGGAGGTTTTTTCAACTTTCTTTTTTATTAATTATATTTTTTCATCCCAAATTCTGCTCACATCCTGGTTCCCCCTCATAGAGTTCTTTCCCCCATCACCCCACTCTTTGCCACTAAGTGGGTGCCTCCACTGGGTATCTCCCCACTCTGGGACATCATGTCTTTATAAGATTAAGTGAATCCTCTCCCACTGAGGCCAGATAAGGCAGCCCTCTGCTACTTATGTCCTAGGGGCCTTGTATGCTCTTTGGTTGGTGGCTCAATCTGTAGGATTTGCCAGGAGTCCTGGTTAGTTAACACTGTTGGTCTTCTTCTGGGATTGCCATCCCCTTTAGTTCCTTTAATCCTCCTTAATTCTTCCATAGGGGACCCTGACCTCTGTCCAATGCTTGGCTGTGTGTATCTGCAACCTTCTCTGTCAGCTGCTGGTAGAGCCTCTCAGAGGACTCCTGAGTGAGGCAACCCAGACCCAAAAGGACATGTATGGTATGTACTCCTTGATAAGTGGATATTAACCAAAAAGTACAAAGTACCCATGATACACTAAATTGAGCCTAAGAAGTTAAGCAAGAAGGAAGGCTAACATAAGGATGCTTAAACCCCACTTAGAAGAGGGACAGAATAATCATTGGAGGCAAAGGGAGATAGTAACCTGGGTGGGAGATAAGAGGTAGGAAGTAAAAGAAAGGCAGGATGGGGGGGGGGCAAGAAAGAGGCCTACAAGGGCAGGAAAATGAATGGAAATATGCAGCTGCCAGAGGTTTTCTTGGGGTGTGGGGGGTGTAGGGAGGTTGGAAACCTCTAGAAAGTCCTAGAGACATGGGATAAGGGAGAATTTCAGAAATCAATGTGGATAACCTTAGCTTAAAATGCCCGAAGGTGTAGATACAGAATATAAAGAAACCACCTTCAGTAGCCAGATAGGACCCTTACTGAAGAGCTGTTGACATCAACCCATTTACATAACTTTCAACCCAAATCTGCTTATATCTAAAAGAAGTGCTGGTACAAAAATGGAGCAGAGAGTGAAAGAATGGCCAAACAGTGACCAGCCCAACTAGGGATCCATCCCATGGGCAGACAACAATCTCTGACACTATTACTGATCATATTTTGGCTTGCAAGTATTCAACTTTCTTCCATCTTGCTTTATTAATATCTTAAAACCAAGATATGTAATTTTCTTTGAAATAGGGTCAAATTATCTAGTTTTGGGGAGCAACAAAGAGGAAAAGACATGACTCTTTTGTTTTGGGAATTCTGGGGACTCCTGGTCCCCAGTTTTTAAAGAAAAAACACCTGGCACTGGAAAGTTTTCTAGGAACAGTATTGTTCAGTTGTTCATTTTATCTCATTTCTAGATAGTTTTTACTCTCTATTTTTCATATTAGTTCTAAAAATTTATTTTTATTTATTTATGTGTTTGTGTGTCCATATCCCGTATGTGTGAGCAAAAAGATGCCAGAAAATTAAAAAGATGTCAGGCAAGCAAAGGTGTCGGGAAAGAGATTTCCGGGAGCTGGAGTTACAGGCAGTTATGAAATGCATGATATGCATGCCTAGAAGTAAATGTGTATCCCTCTAGAACAGTTAAGTATTCTTCACTCTAAGCTATCTCTCTTACTCATGGACTATTTTTAAAATATTTTTAAAACTGGATTAGAAAGTAGCAGTTTCCTATATGTTTTTTATATATTATATTTTTTATTTTTATTTTTTGATACTTTATTTACATTTCAAATGTTTTCCACTTTCCAGGTCTCTCCATTGGAAAAGCCCTTTACCATCCACCTCCCCTGCCTCTATGAGGGTATTCCCCCACCCACCCACCCACACCCATCTTCCCTTCTTGGCATTCCCCTATATTGGGGCATCTAACACTCTCAGACCCAAGGGCCTCTCCTCCCACTGATGGCAAACAAGGACTTCTTCTGCCACATATGCGGCCAGCACCATGGGTCCCTCAATATGCATTCTTTGGTTCTTGATCCAGTCTCTGGGAGCACTGGGATGGGGGCCTTGACCAGTTGACACTGTTGCTCCCTCACCATGGGACTGCAAACCCCCTCAGCTCCTTCAGTCCCTTCTCCAACTCCTCCACCTGAGACCCCATGCTCAGTCCAACAGTTGCTGTGAATTGAATCATGCGTTTTCTGAACTTTTGGGCTAATATCTGCTTATCAGTGAGTACATACCATGTTTGTTCTTTTGTGACTGAGTTACCTCACTCAGGATGATATTTTCAAGTTCTATCCATTTACCTGTGAATTTAATGATGTCATTATTTTTAATAGCTGAGTAGTATTCCATTGTGTAAATGTACCAAATTTTCTGTATCCGTTCCTCTGTTGAAGGACATCTGGGTTGTTTCCAGTTTCTGGCTATTATAAATATGACTGCTATGAACATAGTGGAGCATGTGTCCTCATTACATGTTGGAGCATCTTCTGGGTATATGCCCAGGGATGGTATAGCTGGATTCTCTGGTAGTATTATGTCCATTTTTCTGGGGGTCCACCAAACTGATTTCCAGGATGGTTCTACCAGCCTGAAATCCCACCAGCAATGGAAGAGTGTTCCCCTTTCTCCACATCCTTGCCAGCATCTGCTGTCACCTGAGTTTTTGATTTTAGCCATTCTGACTGATGTGAGGTGGAATCTTAGGATTGTTTTAATTTGCATTTCCCTGATGACTAAGGATGTTGAATATTTCTTTAGGTGCTTCTCAGTCCTTTGAGTTTGCTCAGTTGAGAATTCTCTGTTTAGCTCTGTTTCCCATTTTTTGATAGGGTTATTAGGTTCTCTGGAGTCTAACTTCTTGAGTTCTTTGCATATATGTGATATTAGCCCTCTATTGGACATAGGATTGGTAAAGATGTTTTCCTATCTGTTGGTTGCCTTTTTGTCCTATTGACTGTGTCCTTTGCCCTACAGAAGCTTTACAATTTCATGAGGTCCCATTTGATGATTCCTGATCTTTAAGCATAAGCCATTGGTGTTCTGTTCAGGAACTTTTCCCCTGTGTCAATATGTTTGAGACTTTTCCTCACTTTGTCTTCTGTTAGATTCGGTGTATCTGGTATTATGTGAAGGTCCTTGATCCACTGGGAATTGAGCTTTATACAGGGAGATGGGAATTGATCAATTTACATTCTTCTACAGCAAACCAGTAGCCAACATCAAACTAAATGGAGAGAAACTTGAAGCAATCACACTAAAATCAGGGACTAGAAAAGGCTGCCCCCTCTCTCTCCTTATCTATTCAGTAGAGTACTCGAAACAACACCATTTGTTGAAAATGCTGTTTTTTTTCCACTGGATGGTTTTAGCTCCTTTGTCGAAGATCAAGTGACCATAGGTGTGTAGATTCATTTCTGGGTCCTCAATTCTATTCTATTGATCTACCTACCTGTCACTGTACCAATACCATGCAGTTTTTATCACTACTGCTCTGTAGTACAGCTTGAGGTCAAGGATGCTGATTCTCCCAGAAGTTTTAATATTGTTCAGAATAGTTATTGCGATCCTGAGTTTCGTTATTCCAAGTGAATTTGAGAATTGCTCTTTCTAATTCTATGAAGAATTGAGTTGGAATTTAGATGGGGATTTCATTGAATCTATAGAATGCTTTTGGCAGGATGGCCATTTTTACTATATTAATCCTGCCAATCCATGAGCATGCAAGATCTTTCTATCTTCTGAGGTTTTCTTTGATTTCTTTCTTCAGAGACTTGAAGTACTTGTTATACAGATGTTTTACTTGTTCGGTTAGAGTCACACCAAGATACTGTATATTGTTTGTGACTATTTTGAAGGGTGTCATTTTCTTAATTTCTTTTTCAGCCTGTTTATCCTTTGAGTATAAGAAGGCTACTGATTTGTTTGACTAAATTTTATATCCAGCCATTTTGTTGAAGGTTTTTATCAGCTGTAGGAGTTCTCTGGTGAAGTTTTTCAAGTCACTTAATTATGCAATCATATCATCTGCAAATAATGATATTTTTATTTCTTCTTTTCCAATTTATATCCCTTTGACCACCCTTTGTTGTCTAATTGCTTTAGCTAGAACTTCAAGTACTATACTGAAAAGATAAGTAGAGAAGGGCAGCCTTGTCTAGTCTCTGATTTTAGTGGGAATGTTTCAAGTTTCTCTCCATTTAGTTTGATGTTGGCTACTGGTTTGCTGTATATTACTTTTACTCTGTTTAGGTATGGGCCTTGAATTCCTCATCTTTCCAAGACTTTTATCATGAAGGGATGTTGAATTTTGTCAAATGTTTTTTCAGCATCTAATGAAATGACCATGTGGTTTTTTCTTTGAGTTTGCTTATGTAGTGGATAGCATTTTTGGATTTCCAGGTTTTGAACCATCCCTGCATCCCTGGGATGAATCCTACTTGATTGTGGTGAATGATCATTTTGATGTGTTCTTGGATTCACTTTGCAAGAATTTTGTTGAGTATTTTTGCATCGATATTCATAAGAGAAATTGGTCTGAAGTTTTCTTTCTTTGTTGGTTCTTTGTGAGGTTTTGGTATCAGTGTAACTGTGGCCTCATAGAATGAATTGGGTAGTGTTCCTCCTCTTTCTATTTTGTGGAATAGTTTTAAGACTATTGGTATTAGGTCTTCGTTAAAGGTCTAATAGAATTCTGCACTAAACCCATGTGGTCCTGGGTGTTTTTGGTAGGGAGACTTTTAATGACTGCTTCTATTTCTTAGGGGCCATGGGACTGTTTAGGTGGTTTATCTAATCCTGACTTAACTTTGGTATTTGGTATCTGTCTAGAAAATTTCAGATTTCATCCAGATTTTCCAATTTTGTTGAGTACAGACTTTGTTAGTAGGATCTGATGATTTTTTGATTTTTCTCAGATTCTGTTGTTCCCTTTTTATTACTGATTTTGTTAATTTGGATACTGTCTCTGTACCCTCTGGTTAGTCTGACTAAGGGTTTATCTATCTTGTTGATTTACTCAAAGAACCAGCTCCTGGTTTGTTAGTAATTTGTATAGTTATTTTTATTTCTACTTGGTTGATTTCAGCTCTGAGTTTGATTTTTTCTTGCCTTCTACTCTTCTTGGGTGTATTAGCTTCTTTTTGTTCTAGTGCATTCTGGTGTGCAGTTAAGCTGCTAGTGTATGCTCTCTCCAGTTTCTTTTTGGAGGCACTCAGAGCTTTGAGTTTTCCTCTTAACACTGCTTTCATTGTGTCCCATAACTTTGGGTATATAGTACTTTCATTTTCATTAAATTCTAGGAAGTCTTTAATCTCTTTCTTTATTTCTTCCTTGACCAAGTTATCATTGAGTAGGGCTTTGTTCAGCTTCCATGTGTATGTGGGCTGTCTGTTGTTTTTGTTGCCTTTGAAGACCAGCCTTAATCCATAGTGATCTGATAGGAGGCAAGGGATATTTCAATCTTTTTGTATCTGTCTAGGTTTGTTTTGTGACTGATTATATGCTCAATTTTGGATAAGGTACCATGAGGTGCTGATAAATAGGTATATTCTTTTGATTTAGGATGAAATGTTCTATAGATATCTGTTAAATCCATTTGGTCCATAACAACTGTTAGTTTCACTGTGTCTCTGTTTAGTTTGTGTTTCCATGATCTGTCCATTGATGATAGTGGGGTGTTGAAGTCTCCCACTATTATTGTGTGGGGTACAATGTGTGCTTTGAGCTTTAGTAAAGTTTCTTTTTGAATGTGGTAGCCCTTGCATTTGGAACATAGATGCTCAGAATTGAAAGCTCTTCTTGGTAGATTTTTTCTTTCATGAATATGAATTGTCTTTCCTTTTGGTTGAAAGTCAATTTTATCTGTTATTTAAATGGCTACTCCAGCCTGTTTCTTGGGACCATTTGCCTGGAAAATAGTTTTCCAGCCCTTTACTCTGAGGTAGTGTTTGTCTTTAACCTTTAGGTGTGTTTACTGTATGCAGCAAAATGCTGAGTCCTGTTTATGTATCCAGTCTGCTAGTCCATGTTTTTTTATTGGGGAATTGAGCCTTTGATGTTAAGAGATATTAAGGAATAGTGATTGTTGCTTCCTGTTATTTTGGATGTTATTTTTATGTTTGTGTGGCTATCTTCTTTTGAGTTTGTTGAAAGATTACTTCTTGCTTTTTCTAGAGTGTAGTTTCCCTTCTTTTGTTGGAGTTTTTCATCTGTTATCCTTTGTAGGACTGGGATTATGGAAATGTACTGTGTAAATTTGGTTTTGTCATAGAATATTTTAGTTTCACCATCTAAAGTAATTGAGAGTTTTGCTGGGTATAGCAGCTTGGGCTGGCAGTGGTGTTTGTTTGTTTGGTTAGGTTGGTTTTTTTAGGGTTAGTATGAGATCTGCTTAGGATCTTCTAGATTTTATAGTCTCTGGTGAGAAGTCTGGTGTAATTCTGATAGGTCTGCCTTTATATGTTACTTGACTTTTTCCCTTACTGCTTTTAATATTCTTTCTTTGTTTTGTGCATTTGATGGATTGACTAAAATTGATGGGAGGAATTTCTTTTCTGGTCCCATCTATTTAGAGTTCTGTAGGCCTCTTGAATATTTATGTACATCTCTTTCTTTAGGATAGGGAAGTTTTCTTCTATAATTTTGTTGAAGATATTTACTGGCCCTTTAAGTTGGGAATCTTCACTCTCTTCTATACCTATTATTTTTAGGTTTGGTCTTCTAATTTTGTCCTGAATTTCCTGGATGTTATGTTGTTAGGAGCTTTTTGCATTTTGTGTTTCTTTAACTGTTGTGTCAATGTTTTCTATGGTATCTTCTGCACCTGAGATTCTCTCTTCTATCTCTTGTATTCTGTTGGTGATGCTTGCATCTATGACTCCTGATCTTTTTCCTAGGTTTCCTATCTCCAGGGTTGTTTCCCTTTGTGATTTCTTTATTGTTTCTATTTCCATTTTAGATCCTGGATGGTTTTGTTCATTTCCTTTGCCCATTTGATTGTGCTTTCCTGTAATTCCACCTGTTTAATTGTGTTTTCCTTTAATTCTTTAAGGGATTTTGTGTTTCCTCTTTAAGGGCTCCTAGCTGTTTACCTCTGTTCTCCTGTATTTCTTTAAGGGAGTTATTTATTTTCTTCTGAAAATCTATTATCATCATGTGATTTTAAATCTGAGTCTTGCTTTTCTGGTGTATTGGGGTATCCAGGGCTCACTGTGGTGGGAGAACTGGGTTCTGATGTTACCATGTTGCCTTGGTGTTTGTTCCTTATGTTCTTGCCCTTGCCTTTTGCCATCTGGCTGTATCTGGTGTTAAATGGTCTTGCTCTCTCTGACTGTGGCTTGTCCCTTCTGCAAGCCTCTATGTTAGTACTCCTTGGGGACCAGCTCTCTCTGAGAGGAATTTGGGTTTGGAGAGCTTTGATACTGGGTCAGCTCTGGGACAGAAACCAGAAACATCCTGTTCCCTGATGTTCCTTGGTTCCTGTGTCCTGATGGCTCTGCAAGGGTCCCTATTGATCCAGGAATTTGAACAGCAATGGTGGTCTTACCTGTGCTTGAAGGTGTGTCAGTAATCCTGGGAGACCAGCTCTCTCCTGGCACTATTTGGGTATGGAGCCCTGTGGTACAGTATCAGCTTCCTGGCTGCAGAAGGAAACCAGAAGACCACTCCTCAGTCCTTGTGTCCTGAGGGTTCAGGGCAGGTCCCCCTGAGCATTGGTGCTTGTCTTACTTCCACTCAGTCTTGTCCACACTCCTGTGAGGCTAGCTTTCTCCTGGCACTATTTGGTTCACAAGATTATTTAGATTTTATTTAATTTAGATATTAATATTCTATTAGATATGAAGTTATTAAAAAGCTTTTCTCATTGTTAAGCCTGGTCCCAAAGCCTTTTTACACAGAATAAGAAAACCAGTCTTTAATTCACATGGAAATACAAAAGCCACAAATAGCTAAAGCCATTTTAAACAGAAAATTGAACAGCTAGAAATAACACTTTACACAACTGTACAGGCTGATTTTGTGTGTCAACTTGACACAAGCTGGAATTATCGCAGAGAAAGGAGCTTCAGTTGAGAAAAGGCCTCCATGAGATCCAGCTGTAATTTATTTTCTCAATTAGTGATCAACAGGGGAGGGCTCCTTGTGGGTTGCACCATCCATGTGCTGGTAGTCTTTATGTGATATTTTGGTTTGCATGTATTGAACCAACCATTCATCCTTTGAATAAATCCTAGCTAAATGGAAGGGATGATCCTTTTGGTGAGTTATTAAGTTCAACTAAGAAGTACTTTGTTGAGAATTTTGCATTTATATTTATCAGGAAAATAAAAAACAGCATGGTATTGACAGAAACATAGTCATAGGGATCAGTGGAATAGAAAACTTAGACATAAATCCACATATCTCTTTGATTTTTGACAGATGCCCAGAATACCCTGTAAAGAAGAGGCAACATTTTAAAGAAATGGTACTAGGAAGACTAAATATTGATATATGAAGAATAAAATTCTTATTTTGAATTTTGCACAAAACAACTCCAAATGAATCTAAGACATTAACATAAGACCTGAAACTCTGAAAAAACTAGAAGAGAAATGTAGGGGAAATATTTCAAGACATATACACAGGTAAATACTTTCTGAAACAGAACTCTAATTAAATGGGGAATTATCAGGTCAATTATCAACTAATAGGAGCTCAGGAAATTTAAAAATCTTCTATATAGTGAAGGAAACAGTTAACCAAGTCAGAAGACAGCCTACAGAATGAGATAAAATCCTTGCAAGATATATATCTGAAGGAGAATATTTATCTAGAATGTACAAAAATCTCAAACACCAGAAAAGTACACAAGACAAACAAAATCCAGGCACAAAAGCTATCACAAAAGTTCAAAGAAGAAATACTAACAGCGTGTGTGTGTGTGTGTGTGTGTGTGTGTGTGTGTGTGTGTGTGTTAATGGCCAAGATGCTTAGCTATCTGGAAAAATAGTTAAAACTACTCCAAATTTTAGTCTCTGACAGAATGACTATAATCAAGAAAATAAATGAGAATAAGTTCTGTGAGGAAAAAGAGAACCCTTATTCACTGCTGGAGGGTGTATACATTTGTGAAATTAGTGTGGAGGTTTTCAAAGAGCTAAAAGGTAGAACTACCATATGGCCTAGCTAAGAAATGTATAATTCTAGACATTTCTAAACAGATAAATAATAAAAACATGATGTGTATACACAGAGGAATTTATTCAGTAGTATAAAGATGAAATAATGAAATTTGTCAGAAAATAAAAGGAACTGAAAAATCTTACAGTGATGTAGCCCAAACTCAGAAAGACAAACACTACATGTTCTCTATCAGATGCAATTCTTACCTTCTAATTTTCTATATGTGCATGTCTGTAAGGAAGTTAGGGAGTGTATATGCCAGAAAAACTACAGGGGTCCAGGACAGAGGGGAAAATGAGGCTTCATTTTGGACAGTGGTAGGAAGGGTGATAAAACATACGTGGTTTAAAAGTAAAAGGTTAACACTAACAGTTGAAGTGTTTAGATAAAGATGGGATACAGGAAGACATATGGGGATGAGGGCAAAGTGTGGCGGTTTGAATAAGAATGGCCCAATAGACTCCTAGATTTGACTGCTTAGTCACCAGGGAGTGGCACTATTTGAAAAGATTAGAAAAATTAAATTTTGTGGCCTTGTTGAAGGAAAAATGCCACTGGGGTGGTCTTTGATGTTTCAAAAGCCCATGCCAAGGATCACATCCCTCTCTATGTGCTTATGGATCATGCTCCATTGCCTGCCTTCATGTTGCCATGGTCTACTCCATGATGATAATGGAAGCTGTCAGCAAGCACCCAAGTAAATACTGTATTTTATAGACGCTGTTTTGGTAATTATATATCCTCACAGCAATGCAACAGTGACTAAGACACCAAGCATGATAATCTGTAATGAAGCCTGACCCCTTGAATGGTTAAAAAATTTAACTCCAAAAAGTTTACATTTCATAACTAGAAGGAACACAAAGTAGAACCTCATTGTGACAATAGTGCCTATAATAAAAAAGAAATATTAGAAGCCCAAAAGTGAAAATATTCTAAGTCTTCAACTATAATTCAGGTTACTCAGGGTACAATGCTGTTTGAAAAATATAAATTCTTGAGTTCTTTGTATATATTAGATATTAGTCCTCTATCAGATGTAGGGTTGGTAAAGATCTTTTTCCAATCTGAAGGATGCCATTTTGTCCCGTTGACAGTGTCCTTTGCCTTAAAGAAGCTTTTCAATTTTATGAGATCCTATTTGTCTATAACAATCTTGGAGCCTGAGCCATTGGTTTTCTGTTCAGGAAATTTTCCCCTGTGCTGATGTGTTTGAGACTCTTTCCCACTTTCTCTTCTTTTAGATTCAGTGTATCTGGTTTTATGTGGAGGTCCTTGATCCACATGGACTTGAGCTTTGTACAGGGAGACAAGAATGGATCAATTTGCTTTCTTCTACATGACAACCGACACTTGAACCAGCACCATTTGTTGAAAATGCTCTTTTTTCCACTTGATTGTTTCATCTCCTTTGGCAAAGATCAAGTGACCATAGGTGTGAGGGTTCATTTCTTGGTCCTCAATTCTATTCCATTGATCTACCTGCTTGTCACTGTACCAATACCGTGCAGTTTTTATGACTATTGCTCTGTAGTAGAGCTTGAGGTCAGGGATGGTGATTTTCCCCCAGCAGTTCCTTTATTGTTCAGAATAGTTTTTGATATCCTGGGGTTTTTGTTATTCCAGATGAATTTGAGAATTGTTCTTTTTATTTCTGCAAAGAATCTAGTTGGAATTTTGGTGAGGTTTGCATTAAGACTGTAGATTCCTTTTGGTAAGATGGCCATTTTTATTATGTTAATCCTACTGATCCATGAGCACGGGAGATCTTTCCATCTTTGGAGGTCTTCTTTGATTTCTTCCTTCAGAGACTTAAAGTTCTTTTCATACAGATCTTTCACTTGCTTAGTTACAGTCACATCAAGATATTTTATACTATTTGTGATTATTGTGAAGAGTGTCAGTTCCCTAATTTCTATCTGAGCCTGTTTATCCTTTGAGTAGAGGAAGGCTACTGATTTCTTTGAGTTAATTTTATATCCAGTCACTTTGCTGAAGTTGTTTATTTTGGGGTCACTTAAGTATACTATCATATCATCAGCAAATAGTGATATCTTGACTTCTCAGACTCCAGAGAACCAAATAATCCTATCAAAAATGGGGTGCAGAGCTAAACAAAGAATTCTCAACTGAGGAATCTCAAATGGCTGAGAAGCACCTAAAGAAATGTCCATCCTTAGTTGTCAGGGAAATGCAAATCAAAACTACCCTGAGATTCCACCTTATACTAGTCAGAAGGGGTAAGATTAAAAATTCAGGTGACAGCAGATGCCAATGAGGATGTGGAGAAAGAGGAACACTCCTCCATTGCTGGTGGGAATGCAAGCTGGTACAACCATTCTGGAAATCAGTCTGATGACTCCTCAAAAACTGGAAATGTTTCTACCTGAGGACCCAGCTATACCTCTCCTGGGCATATACTTAAAAGATGCTCCAACATACAACAAGGACATAATATTCCACTATGTTCATAGCAGGTTTATTTATAATATCCAGAAGCTGGAAACAACCCAGATGTCCTTCAACAGAGGAATGGATACAGAAAATGTGGTACATTTACACAATGGATTACTACTCAGCTAATTAAAACAATGACTTCATGGAATTCTTAGGCAAATGGATGGAACTAGAAAATATCATCCTGAGTGAAGTAACCAGTCACAAAAGGAAACACATGGTATGTATTCACTGATAAATGGATATTAGGCAAAAAGCTTGGAATACCCACGATACAACTTACAGACAGCTCAAGAAGGAAAACCAAAGTGTGGATGCTTCAGTCCTACTTAGGAGGAGGAATGGAACAAAATAATCACTGGAGGTGGAGGGATGGAGGGAGAGACCTTGAGGGAGAGAGGAGGGGGATGGGGAAAAGGGGGCAGGATCAGGTGTGGGAGGAGACAGGGAGAAGCACAGATGGTCAGGAAATTGAAGGGAGGTATGTAGCAGTGGGGTATGGGGAACTGAGTGTAGCCACTAGAAACTCCCAGATGTTAGGGAAGCAATAGGTTCTCAGGACTCAATGGGGATGACATTTGCTGAAATACAAAGAGGAGAGAGATCCTGTAGAGACCATGTCCAGTGATTAGACATGGCTCCCAGTAGAGGGATGGGGCCATTCACTCATCTCAAAAATATTAACCTAGAATTTCTCTTGTCTAAAGGAAATGTAGGGACAAAGAATGGGGCAGAGATTGAAGGAAAGGCCATCCAGAGACTACCCCACCTAGGAATCCATCCCATCTGCAGACCCCAAACACAAACACTATTGCTGATGACAAGAAGTGCTTGCTGAAAAGAGCCTGTCAGCTCTATAGCTGTATAGCTGTTCCCTGAGAGGCTCTACCATAGCCTGACCAATACAGATGCAGATGCTTGCAGCCACCCGTTGGAGTAAGCACAGGGTCCCCAATGGAGGAGTTAGGGGAAGGATTGAAGGAGCTGAAGGGGTTTGCAACCCCATAGGAAGAACAACAATATCACCAACCAGACCCCACAGAGCTCCCAGGGACTAAACCACCAACCAAAAAGCACACATGGAGGGACCCATGTTTCCAGCTGCATCCATAGCAGAGGTTTGACTTATCTGGCATCAACGGGATGGGAGGTCCTTGGCCCTGTGGAGCCTCGATGGCCCAGCGTAGGGAATGCTATGGTGGTGAGGAAGGAGTGGGTAGGTGGGTGGGGGAGCACCCTCATAGAAGCAGGGGCGAAGGGGGATGGGATAGTGTGTTTGTGAAGGGAAAGGGGGACATTTGAAATGTAAATAAATAAAATATCCAATAAAAATGTGTAAATTCAAGAGTATGGAAATGATTTTAAATAATACCCATGGATTAAATATATTGTTCCTGATCAAGTACTTTACAAGGAGCCTCTTCATATTTGATGAAATTGGACAGGTTATAAAAGTTAGAGTATTATTCTTCAGTTGGTAGTATGCTGTCTGCTGGCCTAACCTGAAGAAGCCATGGGTTCTCCAAACTGGCTCAACTAGAATAGTGGCACACAAGCACTCCAGAACAGGAAGCAGATCCAGAAGTTGAAAGTCATTCTCAGCCTCATCCAGTTACCGACCAACCTGAGCTACATAAGATGTATGTTTCGTCCTTTTGCTTTTGAGAAGTCTTTAAGACACATGTATGGAGTAAGAAAACCTAATTGTTAGTAAATCACTAATTGTTAGTGATTAAGATATAAAATATGGTGGGTACATGTCTAAAAGAAAAACTACTTTGTATTTGCTTACCTTTTCCAACTTAAGTTGAAAAAAAAAACTATATTACTCTGTTTTACAAAGTTAAATGTTTGCTCTGTGATCACATCTCAAAATTGCCCCACCTGGATGACTTAAAGCAGTTTGCAGCAGCAGCTCAGATCCTGTTCCAGCTCTGGGGCTGAAAGGTTTGGCAGCAGAGACTTCAAGGATTTCTCCGCCTACAACCCTAACCAGGCTTCTACTTATGCGTGTTTCCCAGGCAACCGACTTCAGGGGCTATCTCGCGGGAACCGCAGTTTCCGGGCGTGACGTCACAACCGAAGCTACAGTAGCTGGCGCAGGTACTAGCCCAAGGACTTGACTTGGGAACTCCGTACGGGAGCGTTCTTAGGTTGTTAGATCCGGAGCTCACTCTCCAGAGCCCTTTGTATCGCTTGGCTGTCATGGCTGGCGGGACCCGCGCAAGGAGCAGGGCAAACAAGGCAAGGCCGGTGAGTACCGCTGGCGCTGAAGGACCAGCTGACTGTGCAGCTTGAGTGAGCAGCGGAGGCTCTCGGATCTTCATTGGTCAAGAGAACCTCCTGT
Organism: Rhynchomys soricoides; assembly: GCA_019843965.1. Classification (NCBI taxonomy): domain Eukaryota; kingdom Metazoa; phylum Chordata; class Mammalia; order Rodentia; family Muridae; genus Rhynchomys; species Rhynchomys soricoides. The sequence goes on from JADRCH010007897.1 coordinate 324,944, forward strand.
GGAAAAGCGTGTACTCTAATCTATGGCCAAGGCAAAAAGAATAAACCTATTTTTTACTATAAAGAAACGAAGAATGCCTGAAGTGAAGATATGCCAGTTACTCTGATCAGTGCATATTGCATAATGTATTGAAATGTCACCCTGCCCCAGAAACATACAATTACCGTGTCTGTTGAAATATATTTGCAATACAATAGACGTGAATAACTACATAGAATTTAAATGCCAATTCATAAGTTGACAAAGGGTTTTAGTGGACATTTCTCCTCAGAAATTACATAAATAGTAAAAGATGAAAACAAATCCTTAGTCATAGGAAAATGCAAATCAGCACCACACATGGAGACCAGCTTTTATTCACTAGGATGGCTGTGATTTTAAAATATTGCATAACGGCCAGTATGGGGAAGAATTTGAACAGATAAATGTTTGGGCTGAGATCATAAATGATATATCTACTATTGGAAACAGGTTAGCGGTTTTGCAAAAACTAAATGAAAAATTTTCCATTTGACCCAGCAGTTCCAGAGATGTGAAAACAAGTTTTGTTTTTTGTTTGTTTGTTTTGTTCTCTTGTGTGTGTGTTTTTCTTTCCGTTTATTTTTATTTTTGAGACTATAATTACAACATTTTCCCCTTCACTTTCTTCCATCCAAAACCTCCCATAAACCCCGCCCTATTCTTCAAATTCACAGACCTCTTTTCATCGAGTTGTTTTAGTGTGTGTGTGTGTATATATATATATATTCACACATACACACACACCTACTCAGTCCATAAAATGTTATTTCTTCGTATGTTCTTGAGATAAGGTTTTATGTAGTTCAGGCTTGTCTTGAACTTTCTATGCACCTAAAGATGACCTTAAACTGTTGATCCTCCTTCTCCATGTCCCTGTGCTGTGATTTCAAGCATATACCATCATGTCTAGCTGCATTGCAAACAAAACTTTTCACAAGTCTGTTCATAGCAGCATTTCCAGTCGCCCAAAGTGAAATAATCCAAATGTCCATCAACAGGTGAAATGCATTAAGAAACTGTACAATACATGAAGAGATGATACATTGGCATATGTTACAACTAGACCTGAATTCAGAAGTATATTGATAAAAGGATTAGGCAAACACAAAACATGACACCAGTTTAAGTGTATATGCATTGTCAGGTATAGCTTATTCCACTGAAGTAGAATGGAGAGTTATTTCTAAGAGCTTAGAGGCGGGTAAAAGGTAATTGCCCATTGGTGAATGTTGTGGATAAATAAAAATGTATAGTCAATAAAAATCATGTGTTGATTGTTTGCTCTGGAGAACTCCCATTAATGCAAGCAAGCCAAGGTCATTGATTGAAACCACATTTTTTTTCCGGTGTTGATGTTTACTCCTTTTTTTTCATGTTTAAAAAATGGTTTGTTTTTAAATAGCTTTAGAGAGCCAGGGAAAACTAAGCAGAAACTGGAAAATTTTCATCTACCCCCTCACCTCTAACGCTCCCCCCTTATTGTTAGCATTGTATATTCCTGTGGCTTACTTGTTACAATTGATAAGCCAATAATGATTATTCAGAATGTTTACTCTTGGTATTATATGTGCTATGGTTTTTTGATCAATCTATGAATACATTTACATTTATAAACATAAGTAATGTATGTATTTACTATTACAAAATCAAATTATTGTTTCATTGCTATAAAAATCTTCTGTGCCCTATTTACTCATTCTTCTCTTTCTCTTGAGTGTGGCAACCACAGTTCTTTGAATGCCTCCATAATTTGGCCTTTGTCAGCATGCCATGTAGTTGGAATTATGCAGCACTCGTGCTTTCAGATAGCCCCTAGGTAACAATATCTACTTGATTCTTCCATGACATTTTATAATAGGATGTGTCATTTAAAAAATTCCATCATGTGGCTATATCATATTTCTTTAATCATTTGCTTATTGGAAAAAATTCTGGTTGCTTGGTTTTTACAATTACAAGTAAAGTTTTTATGAAGGTGTGTATTCAAGTTTTTGTGTGGTATTGTGTGATATTATTCCTGGGAAGCCATGAACAACTTGCCTCAGATATGGAACTGATAACAGAACAAAGAACAGCTATCACAAAAGTTCAAGTTAGTGAGTTTCATTGGGGTTACTGAGAGGAATATGTGTGAGAGGAATTGATTACAAGAAAAAAATGATTCAAAGACAGAAACATCAATAAAAGCCCACCCCAAGAGAGGTGGAAGCTTAGGAAAGCTGAAGCACACTATATAGCCTGCAGGCTGCTCAACGAGTTCCAGGTAGTTCCTTTGGGCTGAACCTCTTCCAGATGGTTGGACTGCTCTCTGCTACTCTCAAGCAGCTAGGCTACTCTCTGCTTCTTCCAGGAAACTTTGCTGGTGTGAATCTTTTCTAGACAGCTCCATTTGTCTGAGAGTGGTTCTTAACAGTCTTTACTGCTTTTATACACTTAGGGAAGGAAACACCTAGTGAATCTGGTTAGTTTCAGGGACTTCTTGAAACCCTTTGAGTTTACTTTCTGACCTTAAGATCATCCCTGAAGGATAAAATGTTTCACCTCCCCTTAGAACATCCTGTTGTTTAACTTTCTTGTAAATACTGTGTATTAAAATATAATACTCTTTAACCTTCCTTTCTACATCCTATGTCTTAAGGAATTTCTCTCAAAGATTGATTCTTTTAATCTCAGGAGAAACTGCTATATAGTATGTGAACACAAGTTTTTAATTTATGTAAATACCCCGAAGAATTATTTCTGAGTGGTATGTTTAGGTTGTTAAAACAAAGCAAACAAACAAATGAAAAACAAAGAAAAATTCATTTCAAACTTTTATTTCAGAGAGACTGTAAATTTTCTATGCCCACTATGTCTAGTATTTCTCCATATTTTCACTATCATTTATGTTAGCCTTTTGATTTTGGCCATGGTAATGGGTGGAAAGTGGTAGATAATTCTTCTTTTAATTTATTAATTATCCAGATGCAATTATATGAATGTTTTTGTTCCTTCACAAGTCACATCTGGAAAACTAAGACCCAGTGTGATGCTATTAAGTAGTAGAGGCCATAGATTAGACTGTGAGCTCTCTGCCCTCATGAGATTTGTTCTTCCACTCACCTCCATCTGACAGCAGAAAACCAAAAGTCCATGTTGGAGTTAGATAGCATCCTCATCAGATTTTAGTTTCTCCACACTGAACTTCTTCATTTCTGGAATTACAGGGGATTTGTCTTTGTAAATTATTTAGTCTAAATTGTAACAGATTCAGAAGAAGACTAAAGCTTGGTCTATATAATCTTCTTTAATGAGAGTTCTACTCAGATCTTTGTGATTTTTACATTAAATATATATTTATAGTCATTCAAGTATCCCTATCTGCATACCTCTTCTTTTGATGTTTTGTCATAAATTTCACAATTCCTTTTCTTTCAAGTACCTGACAGTGAGGCCAATTGGATATATTCCATTAATCCTTATACAAGTATATATCTGTCCATTTCTATATCTAAACAGAGTGCACAGCCAGGTTGATTGTTCCATTCACTCCTATCTTTCAGGAATATCCTATAAAAGGATGATAAAGCTATAGCTCTTGTATCATAAGTGGTGCCTGCAAGCATGTGGATTCATTCTCTCTTCCTCTCTCCTTGTGGTTTCAGGCAGCAGTTTTGTTTGTCACTGAAACTTCAAGCACTATTGGGTTTTTTTTTTTTTTTAGTAGTAGTAGTAGTAGTAGTAGTAGTAGTTTGTTTTTCATACTGCAGCTCCACCAGGAGAGAAAAATTTACACAGCAACTTGCATCTGCTGTAGATTGCTATGGTGCAGATATTTGTGACCCATCCCTCAAATTTATGTGTTTATTTCCATTATTACAGTGGATTTTGGTGAAGGTGATGAGGCAATTAGTATAGAACATTCATAATTGGGATCTGTGATCTTATAAAAGAGATTACAGAGACACAGCCAGTCTTTCTTCTAGTTGAGGTTATAATGAAAAAGACAAAACAAAACAAAACAAAACAGTAACAACAAAAACCTGAAGTCTGTTTACCAGGGAGTGGCCTAACTAGACATCAAGTTAGGCTTGTTCTTAGAATTCCAGGTTTCTAGCACTGTAAGAAATTAATTTCTATAATTAATTATATCAATCTGTATGTACTAAATCAAAGACCAGTCATAAGCACTATTCCAAGCTAGCAGCTATTTTAGTCCTTCATTAAATGACAGGCCAGAATAATATACCAAATAAGAAATTTGTTGCCCTCAAAGTCTAAATAGGTATAATAAGAGTTATAATAGCTCTTTCTTGGTTCTATGGAGGAATCTATTAAATGATTTATTCACCAGAGCCCCAGAAATCTAGAAATTCCATGGAGTTAGAAGGCTTCAGAATTTTATTTGCATAATTTTCCCATTATATGACATTAAAATGTCTCACAAGTATATCTAGAGTGGTCATTACTTGTCCACTAGATCCAGTCAGGATAATGCCATCAATATAATGGACCATTGTGATATCTTTTTATCATCTCTACAATTTTGCCTGATGAGTTGGTTCACATAGCTCAGCAAATAAACATAGCTGTCACCAAGCCTTAGAACCCTAGTTCAACCATTAGGACTCATATAGTACAAGGAGAGAACTAGCTCTCAAAAGTCACCCACTGACCTCCACATATACACTGCTGAGGCATGCACATATCTCCACCTCCCACACATAGAAAGATGGATGGGTGTATGGATGGATGGATGGATAGAAGGATGGATGGATGGATAGATAGATAGATATATGTAATTTCAAAAGTTTAAATCTCAACAAACTAAATTGGAACATAGGGCTGAAGAACAGTGAAATATATTGCTGTTGTTAAGGGAAAGATTTCTTCTGTGAGCAATATGAACAGGAATGAGGAAAATGGCAGTTTTCAGAAATGTCTTTTTTTACAGAAAAAAGCTTCTGTAAATGCTTTGAAGTCTAAGGTGTGTTAAATCTGTTTTGCACTATCTCACAAAATACTTGAAGTATTCTAACTTTGCACAATACAAAGTTTATTCAGCCCTTAAGTTTTGGAGACTCGAGGACAATATGCCAGGATTGTCTGCTATGTACTTTGTGGTAGATAGCAATATAATAGTAGAAGTATGTTTAGTAGAAATAGATAGCTTCATTTGACAAAAATCTAGAGAGCAAATGAGTAGTTGTATCTCTGTAAAACTCTCTATCTTTAAGATGGACTCAAGCAGTTGTGGGTATTTAAGAATTCCTACTCTATGTTGTTTAGAAGAAAAGTCAGTAGTATGATTCAGTGATCTAAAAGATTGAAACCAGGACATCCTGTTGAAGAACAAGAGAATTACAGCTGAACTTGGAAAGATAAATTGCCTCTCTTGTATCCTTTTTTTCCCCAATTTGGACCCTAAACGAATTTGATGGTGCTATTCTCCTAAGTTAGAATGGTATTTTTTATTCAATCTTCAAACTTAAATGTTAATTTCTCCCTGAAATAACCTTACAGACACTCGCAGAAATGTCCTGTCATCTATCTAAAAATCGCTTTACCCAATCAAGCTGGCACCTAAAGGTTACCAAAAAGACTGGGTCAATATTTCTAACATGATCGTTGTTTTGCCTCATTATCTTTATAGTTGTGAATGTGTGTTTATATAATCAAAGTATGTCATTAATATCATATATAAAATGTTATAGCTTTTTTTATGGTTTTGATGTTTGTTCTGCAAAGGCTTATGTGCAGGAAATCTGATCGCTTCGGTGTGTTAGTTAGAGATGTAATTATTCCTCCAGTGGTGGAGAACTGAGTGAGTAATGAATAGGTCTTCAAGAATTATTAATACCTTTCATAAATGTATATATTAGAAACCTTCAGAACTTCTGTGAATCTGTCTGAGTCTGAAACTAAGCATCAGATACATGATTGAAGGGGAATATGGGGGAATCTTCAAAGGTACAGAAGTATAAAAGTTAAGTAGTATATATTGACAGACTAGAAATATTCATCTGTACTTTTATGATAGAAATAATAAACAATAGTATTGAGAACAAAGCGAAATGCCAAATAATGCAAATCTATCAGAGGAAGGTATAGCCTTGCCACATTGCACAGGTACACAATCTGACATTGTGAAAATGTTGTTTAACGTAGAAAATTTGTAATCCATGAAGCAAAAAGACCCTAGAGAAAGCTGCTCTACCCATTTATACTTCAAAGCTTGTTCACTGCTGCTCTTAATTACATTAAGAGAAGTATTATTATTAAACCTTTGAGCTGGGTGTAGCACAAGCTTCTGCTTTTTTGTGTGTGTCTCTAAGCACCAAAAATTTCTTCTCTCTACTGCTTGAGTGTATATGCTGAGTATCAGTGTAGGGCCAGGGAATGGCCCATGACTTGGAAACAATTTCAGGGACACAGATCCACAGGTTGGAGTACTGGCTTCACTTCATAGGAAAGCAGGTGACACAGACATTTGATATTTGCATCTCAGCCAAAGTTTCACCCAGGTGAGACCAGTTCTGCATGAATGCAAGTGTATGACTAAGAGAGACTGGAATAGCCAGGGCACTTTGTGTAGTTCATGACCCATATCTCACCCCACATTGTCATCTTGTTTGCTTGCTTTCCACACTCAAAGATGCCTACAGATACTTTTTGTGGAAACAGTTATTACTTGGACATTCCTTATACCCATGTAAACACTGGCAGGACAGATACCTGGTGGGGCTTGAGTTCAGCTGTTGGGAGCAACATGAAGGCATCTTTGAGACTACTGATTTGATGGGTCTATATATGAAGAACATTAGCAGGAGTTCAGCCCACTAATAGTCATAATAGTGTATGTATATCCATGGGAAAGTCAGGACAGAGCACAGCCTGCCAATAGATCTTTCTAAACTAACATGTTTAGACTTCACAGAAGAGAGAAAATGACTTAACACTCGTTTGATCCACACAGACCTGGAAAAAAGACATCTCCATCTTTTTATTCAGGAAGAAAGAAATATCACTGTTCTATTTTTGTCTGTCTTGCTTTGAAATTATTGTACTGTTTCTTTCCTCTTTGCTATCATTTCTTATACCTTCATCCCACTGAGTTTGCTTCTTCTCTGTCTTTTCTCTTTTCTGACCCACTTCATTTTACTTAACATATTATATTTCCTACTTAAAAAAAAAAAACTTTTAGTTTGTCTTATGAGTTCCCTAGCTTCTTTATTTTAATTTTTTATTGGATTAATAACTGTTGGTTCCATTTTCTATGTTTTGTTTATTATATTGAGATATCTGATTAAAATATTTTAATGTTTCCATCATATGCTTTTTTCTCCACTGAGTGCTGGTGACTGAGACTTCAAGAGAAAAAAATTGCCACTGAGAATACCTTCATATATATAAAGTGAAGGAAGAAATGTATGCATCTTAACAAATGTAATATGGAAACACCAAAAACAAATAAAAAAGAATTGAGAAGAAAAGAAAATCATTTTGACTCTTCCAAGATTTTATACATCTTCTGTAGCTGAATGAAAAGGTATTAATATGTTTGAATTTTGGACAAAGAATTTAAAAGTTCAATTAGAAAATGATCAAGCAAACAATTAAATACAACAAAAGATGCCAATACAGAGTTTACATGAAAAACACATCAGAGATCAAGATTGTGAAAAAGAAGAGAAAAAGACTACTCAAACAGACATCTTAAAAATGAAAAGTTGAATAAATTATTCATCATTAATATACTAAATAAGGAAAAAGTTTCAATTAGGAAAAATACAGTGCATTGTTTTATTCTGATCACTACAAAGAAAGAAAAATTATGACCACAGAATTTTGAACAACTCTGGAACACATAAAGAGACCAGACATAAGAATTCTTAGTATGGAACAAAGAACTAAAATAAAAACTGAAGACGTAGAGAAATCTATTCAATGAACCCATAGAAGAAAAGTCACCAAGTCTGGAATGCTATATGTACACCTTAGTACATAAATCAATTATTCAATTATATCACCAACTAGAGATGACTAGAAAATAACCTGTCCAAATCAAACTGTAGTTAAAATACCATAAGAACATAGCTAAGAAAGAATATTGAAATCTGTAAGACAAAGAAGTCAGGTAACCAACAAAGGCACACTCATCAGACCTCTCAGCAAAACCTTCAAAAGTCACAAAATATGGAATGAGTTATTTCAGTCCACTAAGGTAACTAACTGCCAGCCAAGATTTTTATATCCAGCAAAATCAGCTTTTAAAACTAAGGATGCATAAACCCTTTCCAAACTATAAGTACTAAAGACATTACTGCTAAATCAACACTGCAGAAGAACCTGAAAAGAATCCTGTGAATAGATTGGTGCAGGGAGCTAGGTTTAAAAGATTACAAGAAAAATTCATGAAATTAATAGAACTAATAAGAATTGGAAACAATCAAATATATTCAGCTCAGCAAACTAGCCAAGCTCTTAGGTGAATAGGAACAAAAGAATAGAACAGAGTACTTGAATCAATAAGGAAAAAGGAAAAAGAAGCAATTTTTTAAAAAAAAAATCATTGACACATAATTCTCAGTAATCCCACTAAATGTAAATTGTCCTTGCTCTCCAACTAAAAGACACAAACTGCTAGCTAAATTAAAATACAAGATCCAACTGTTTGCTGTCTACAAGAAATCACATGTCACTGGCAAAGACACAGAGACCCAAGAAATCTTGAGAAACAAAATCTAAAGAAACATGTTGACAAACTTTGGAGTATATATACTTTTATAATGGTTAATCTTTGTCAACTTGCCTGGATTCAGAATTGCCAAGGAGATACATTTGTAGGCTTGTCTGTGAGACCATTAATAGAATACATTAATTGAGGAGGGAAGACCCACTCTGAATGTGAGTGGCACCATCCTGTGGGCTTGTAGTCCAACTGAATAAAAGGGAAAGAAATCCATATGAGCACCAGCACTCTTCTGTCTTTCTTCTGTCTCTGCTTCCTTGTCCACTCAAATATGAAGAAGTAGTCTCATGCTCTGCTGCTACAAACAAGACTTATCTCTGCTGCCATGACTTCCCTACCGTAATAGACTATAGCCTTAGGTTAATTCCTCCATCTTTAAATTGCTTCTTGTGAGTCTTTTATCTCAACAATGAGAAAACTAACATAATTGATATGTCCTATAATATACTTAAAACAAGTTAAGTGGATAAGACAAAGCTACTATATACTAATAAGGAAACAGTCTCCCAATAAGATATAATGTAAATATGTATTCACTGAATATCAATGTACTCAATTTTAAAAACAAATCTACTGGACATAAAGGGATAAAATGGTTTAAACACAATTATAGTAAGAAACTTCAGTATCCGATTCTCATCATTAGCATATCAAGTAAAAAAAAAAAATAACAGGCACTTCGGAATTTAACAATGCATAATGACAGCTTTATGCATGCAATAGCTGGGTGTTCCAGTTTGCATTCTGTTGCTGTGATAAAACACTGACCAAAATCAATTTGTGGTAGGAAAAGTTTGTTTTATCTTGTACTGACAAATAATTATCCACTACTGGGAAAACTCAAAGCAGAAACCTGGGCCAGGCACTGAGGCAGATAGCTGCTTATATAGCTCGGACTCCATGACTTGTTTAACTTTCTTGTACAACTCAGGCACAATGCCCAAGTATGGCACTACCTAGAGCAGGCTTGGCCCACCTGTATCAACTGACAATTAATAAAATGCCCTCACAAGCATGCCCACAGACCAATATGATGGATACAGTTCCTCAGTTGAGGTTCAATCTTCCAAGGTGCCTCAAGTTTGGGTCAAGTTGACAAAAGCTAGCTAGCATGATATTGAGTACACTTTTTTTTTTTTAACCACTATTTAGACCTTTACCAAAATAAATAATATTTTAGCCAATAAAACAAGTCTTAACCTAAAGTAAGATACCATTAAACATTGGGGCAATCTCTAGCTATATGTCAGTGAAAATAAGTAAGCTATACCTACTTCCACAATACAGTGTTGGAGCATACATTGGATAGAAGTTTCCACTCTAAAAGAGAAAACTTGGAAAGGAGAAATGTATGGTGTATACTGAACAAATCCAAACTCAGCAAAACAAATTCTGTTAGAATTTGAGACTAAGAAACCATCCTCTTTAGATTGCTTTTCTATCACCTTAGCCTAGTGAGATGGCAGTGTCATATCCCTGAGACTGGGTGGTAGTAGCATGCCTTAGGTTGTGTTACTATTGCTATGACAAAACACCATGGCCAAAGCAACTTGAGGAGGAAAGAATTTATTTGGCTTGGGCTTCCATATCAAAGTTCATCATTAAACGTACTCAGGATAGAAAAACAACAACAACAACAACAAAAGCCAGGCAGTGGTGGCGCACGCCTTTAATCCCAGCACTTCGGAGGCAGAGACAGGCGGATTTCTGAGTTCGAGGCCAGCCTGGTCTACAGAGTGAGTTCCAGGACAGCCAGGGCTACACAGAGAAACCCTGTCTCGAAGAAAAAAAAAACAAAAAATAAAAAAAAAGAGAGAGAGAGAGAGAGAGAAAAGAAAAGAAAAAAGTAAAAGTAGTCAGGATAGGAATTCAGAAAGGTCTGGAACATGGAGCCAGGAGCTGATGCATAGGCCATGGAGGTGTGCTGCCTACAGGCATAACCCCCATGGCTTGTTAAGCTTGCTTCTTATAGAACCAGGGCCATCTGCCAACAATGGCCTGAATCCTCCCACATCAATTAATAATTAAGAAATGGCTCTAAAGGCCTTCATATAGCCTAATCTTATTGAGGCATTTTCCTCTAGTGAGGCTCCCTCCTCTCCATTGACTCTAGCTTGTGTCCAGCTGACAAAGAACTAGCCAGCACAAGCCTACACTAAGCCATCTTTATGAATCTTTACAGGTGTTCATCCTCTCTGGCTCGTTGTGGAAACTAGCTTTGTCTGCTGACACAAAAGAGATGGCTCCAATCTCCTAAACTCAGTAGTTAACAATCTTATGTTTTAAGGCCATATGCAATGGGTTTGTGGTAGGAGTAGAAGACCTGAAGATCATTAAATTGTCTTTATGTTCACTCATCCCATCTATGAAATATGCAGCTGGCTAGTTCGATTATAAAATTTTATATAATCCCAGAAGTCTGAAACCCTCCTTATATGGTATAATCATTTTAGTCCCCAAAGCATAATTTCTGCTAGTGCAATCCCATGTATATATTTGACTCCAGATTAGATGATTGATCCAATCCATAAATAATTTCTAGACAGATGTAGTTTTTAGCCAGAATCAGCTTATTTTTGACAGAACATACTTTTTTACATTCTTACAATATAAATAGCACTGAAGGTTTTTAAAAATCTTTTTAAGTCCTGGTTACCTTTTATCTAATAGGTTCTTAAATTTTCTTTCTTTGCACATTTTACTGTAAATAGAAGAGAGTAGGCCAAACTTTCAAAGCTTGCTTAGATATAGCTTTATCTAAGGGTCCAATATTATCAGTCATAAATTATACCTTCTATAAAACACAATACAGTCAAAATTTTTCACTCATGTGTGAGTGCAGCACACACACACACACACACACACACACACACACAAAGTCATTAGTTGCACCAAATGCATGAAATGAAATTTGAGAAGTTAGAGAGGTGAATGCAGCATAAGAACATAATCTTTTTGTGGGTATGGCACCACACATATAACTTTGGCCTTCAGAGGACTAAGTTAAGCAAGTCCTATGCTTCTTCGTTATCAGAGTTATTTTAGTGTTTTCATGATTGTGTTGAAATAAACTTTTATTCAATCATGGCCCTAAAATGAAAGAATGGTGATGCTGGCATTTTGATATGCCAAAGAGAAGCTGCAATATGCTATTTTCTAAAGAGTTGAGACTATTTGGTGGTCCAGTGTTTGAGAGACCTCGGGGGTCCAGATTAATTGAGATTGCTGGTCCTCCTACAAGGTCTCCCTCCTCTTCAGCTTCTTTCAGTCTTTCCCTAATTCAACCACAGGGGTCAGCAGATTCTGTCCATTGGTTAGGTGCAAATATCTGCATCTGACTCTTTCAGCTGCTTATTGGGTCTTCCAGAGTGCTAGGTTCCTTTAGTGTTAGGCCTTGGGACCTCCCCTGGAGCTGGATCCCACTTTGGGCCTGTCTCTGGACCTTATTTTTCTCAGGCTCCTCTCCATTTCCATCCCTGTAATTCTTTCAGACAGGAAAAATTATGTATCAGACTGTGGGATGGCAAACCTCTTCCTCATTTCCTGCTGGAAGTGGACTTTATAAGTTTCCTCTCCCTACTGCCAGGCATTTCATCTAAGCCCCTCCCCCTTTGAGTCCTGAGAGTCTCTCACCTCCCAGGTCTATAGTTCATTCTGGAGGGTCCCCATAACCTCCTACTTCCTGAGGTTGCCTGTTTCCATTCTTTCTGCTGGCCCTCAGGGCTTCAGTCCTTTTCCCTCACTCAATATCTGATCAGGTTCCCCTCTTACCCCCAGTTCTCTGTCCACATTCCCTCCCAGGTCCCTCCCTCCCTCCCTACTTATGAACGCGTTCTTCTCCCTCATAAATGGAACTTAGGCATCTCCACTTGGGCCCTTAGCTTGTTGACCTTTTTGAGTTTTGTGGACTGTATCTTGGGTATTATGGACCCCCAAGATCTCTCAAACACTGGACCACCAAATAGGTAGCATACACCAGCTGATGAGACCCCTAGCACATATACAGCAGAGGACAACAAGGTCTGTGTTCAATCAGAGATGATGCACCTAATCCTCTAGAGACTGGAGGCCCCAGGGAGTTTAGAGGTTAGGTGGGCTGGGGGTGGGTAGGGGGGAGGTGGGGACATTCATGTGGAGACAGGAGGTGGGGAGGAGGTATGGGATGTGGAACAGTCGGAGGGTGGACGGGGGGATATAAAACTGGAGTGTAAATAAATAAAAACTTTTAAAAAGAGTTGAGACTAAAATTAAATATGCACTTTACACATATGTACATATAAAAACTAAGAAAAATTGATGTCATGTAAAAGAAAGCAGTGATGGAGAGATGGAGTGTAAAAAGTCTGAAATACAAGGCGCAAAACCTACTACATAGCTACTAACATTGAATGTGGATAACTAGCAGGCAATTTAAAGACAAAATTCCATGCTAGTAAAAATGACCCAACTATATGCTGTGTATAATGATATGTTTTATGGTCAAAAGCACAAAAATATTTAAAGTTAAAGATCTGAAAATGACCGCACACAACTGGTAATCAATTAGGTCTGTGGTTTTTTCGTATGGTACAGATTTGAAAAGAAACCCTGCTGCTGGAGGTGAAGAAGGGCATTTTCCACTAATAGAAGTCTTTCTTATGAAATTTTTCTCTCATATAGTATATCTTGACTGCATTTTCCCTTCCCTCTCATCCCCCTAGTGTTTCACCCAATCCCTCCTTTGCCCAAGATACAAATTTCTTTCCCTTCCTTCAAAAAAGGCAGGCCTCCCAGGGACATCAACCAAGTACTGCATAACAAATTACAATAAGACCATACATACACTAACATCAAGGCTGGATAAGGCAACCTAAAAGGAGGAAAAGAGACCCAAAAGCAGGCAAATGAGAGAGATCATCCCACACTTTTAGTAATCCCACAAGAACACCAAGCTATACAACCATAACATATATGCAGAGAGCCTACATCAGACCTATAGAGGCTCCCTAATCTCTGGAAACCCCCATGAGTCCTGGTCAGTTGATTCTGTTGGCTGTGTTCTTTGACTCCTTTGGTTCCTCCAATCCTTCCTTCCCCTTCTCCTCAGGACTTCCCAAGCCCTACCTAGTATTTGGCTGTGAGACTCTGCTCCAATCACTTGCTGGAAGAGTCTGAAAGATGACAGTTATGCCAGGTTCTGGTCACAGAATGCTCTGCAGGCAGGGAAAACTGTAGGTGAAAGGTTTCTGGCTGGGTTGGTGTCCCAGTCCCTCCACTTGAGGCCTAGCCTGGTTACCAAAGATGATAACTTCAGACACCATGTTTCCACTAATTCAGAATCTTTTCTAGGTTCACCCTTGTAGATTCTATGAAGGTTCTCTATGTTTCTATCTTGCCCCTAGAAATGCCTCCATAATTCCAGTCATCTCTCTCAGTATTATCTTGCACCATCCCAACCCCCTCCCATCTGATCCCTCCTGTTCCCACCACATCCACCCCCAGTCCACCATTGAAATCTATTCTATTTTCTCTTCCCAGGGAGATCCTTGCATTGTTCCTCAAGCCCTCCTTGTACTTTAGCCTCTCCAGGTCTGTGGGTTTTAACATGATTATCATTTACTTTATAGTAAATATTCACTTATAAGTGAGTGCATACCATGTTTGTCTTTCGGGGTCTAGGTTACCTCAGTCGGGGTGATTTTTTTCTAGTTCCACCCACTTGTCTGCAAATTTCTTAATGTCACTTAATCAGCTGAGTAATACTCCATTGTATAAATGTACCACATTTTCTTTATCCATTCTTCAGTTGAGGGGTATCTAAATTGTTTCCAGTTTTTACTGATTATGAATAAAGCTTCTATGAACATAGTTAATCAAGTGTGCTTGGGGTAGGATGGAGTGTCCTTTGGATAGATCACTCGGAGTTTTATAGCTGTAGCTTTAGGTACCTTGATTTTCAATTATCTTAGAAACTGCCATATTTATGCCAAAGTGACTATTCAAAACAAGGGTATCCTCTCTCTCCATATCTATTCAATGTAGTTTTTGAAGTCCTAGCTGGAAGAATAAGCTACAAGGAATAACTAAAAGAGATCAAGGGGATACAAATTGGATAGGAAGAAATCAACATATCACTATTCACAGATGATATGATAGTATAGACATAAGTGACTCCAAACAATCTACCAGGGAACTATTACACTTGATAAACACCTTCAGCAAAGTGGCTGGATACAATATTAACTCAAAAAAATCAGTCTCCCTACTATACACAAATGACAAATTGGAAGAGAAAGAAATAAGGGAAGCAACAAGCTTTATAATAAACACATATAAAATAAAATATCTTAGGATAACTCTAAGCAAGTGAAAGACTTGTTAAGATAAGCAGTTGCTTTGAGTTTCCACTTAATTTGATGGTGACTCTAGGAACGCTGTGATTTGCATTTATTATGCTTAGATATGTCCCTTGTATCCCTGAAATTTCCAAACTTTTATCACAAAGGGCTGTTGGATTTTCTCAAAGGCCCTTTCAGCATCTAATGAGATAATCATGTGGATTTGTTTCTTTCAGTTTATGTATATGGTAGATCACAATGATTTTCATATGTTCATATGGTGAACCATACATGCATTTCTGGGATGAGGCCTACTTAATCATGGTGCATGATCTTTTTGATGTGCTCTTAGGTTCAATTTGTAAATACTTTGTTGTGTATGTTTCTACTAACGTTCATAATGGAAATTGGTGTATAATACTTTTTCATGGATGAAACTTTGTGTGGTTTGAGTATTAGGATGACTCTGGCCCCATAAAATGAATTTGACAAAGTTCTTTGTGTTTCTATTTTGTCAAAAATTTGAGGATCATTGGCATCAGCTCATCTTCAAAAGTTGGGTAGAATCTTCACTAACAACTTCTGGCCTTGTACTTTTTTTTAAATTGACTTTTACTGGTTGCTTCTATTTCCACAGGTGTTATAAGACTATTAAGTTGTTTGTCTTACTTTGATTTGACTTTGGTAAGTGGTATAATTTGAGAAAATTGTCCATTTCTTTTAGATTTTACAGTTTTGTGAAACATAAGTTTTCAAAGCATGATTTAGGGATTTTTTTGGAATTTATCAGTCTCTAATTTTTATTGGATATTTTCTTTATTTACATTTCAAATGTTTTTCCCTTTCCAGATCTCTTCTTTGGAACCCCCCTATCCCATCCCCCCTTCCCCTACCTCTATGAGGGTGCTCCCCCACCTGACAACCCGCTCCTATATTCCTGCCCTGAAATTCCTCTACACTGAGGCATCAAACACCCTCAGACTCAAGGGACTGTCCTCCCACTGATGTCCAACAAGGCCATCCTCTCCCACATATGCAACCAGTGCCATGGGTCCCCCATGTGTATTTTTTAGTTGGTGGTCCAGTCTCCAGGAGCACCTGGGGGTCTGTCCTATTGACACTGTTGCTCCCTCCATGGAACTGAAAACGCCCTCAGCTCCTTCAGTCCCTTCTCCAACTCCTCCATCAGGGACCCCCAAGCTCAATCCAGTGGTTGGCTTTGAGCATCTGCCTCTGTATTTGTCAGGCTCTGGCAGAGACACTCAGGAGACAGCCATATCAGACTCCCATCAGCAAGGACTTCTGACATCCACAATAGTGTCTAGGTTTCATGGCTGTATATGGGATGGATACCCAGGTGTGGCAGTCTCTAGATGGCCTTTCCTTCAATCTCTGCTACACACTTTGTCTCCAAATTTCCTCCTGTGAGTATTTTGTTCACCCTTCTAAGAAGCGCTGAAGCATGTACATTTTGGTCTTCCTTATTCTTAGGCTTCATACGGTCTGTGAATTGAATCTTGGGTATTCCAAACTTTTGGGCTAATATCCCCTTATCATTGAGTACATACCGTGTTCATTCTTTTGTGACTGAGTTACCTCACTCAGGATGATATTTTCAAGTCCCATCCATTTGCCTAAGAATTTAATGAAGACATTGTTTTTAATAGCTGAGTAGTATTCCATTGTGTAAATGTACCACATTTTCTTCCTCTGTGGAGGGACACCTGGGTTCTTTCCAGCTTCTGGTTATTACACATATGGTTGCTATGAACATAGTGGAGCATGTGTACTTATTGCATGTTGGAACATCTTCTTGGTATATGCCTAGGAGTGGTATATAGCTAGGTCCTCAGGTAGTACTATATTCAATTTTCTGAGGAACCGCCAGGCTGATTTCCAGAGTAGTTGTACCAGCTTGCAATCCCACCAACAATGGAGGAGTGTTCCTCTTTCTTCACATCCTCACCAGCATCTGCTGTCCCCTGAGTTTTTGATCTTAGCCATTCTGACTGGTGTGAAGTGGAAGCTCAGGGTTGTTTTGATTTGCATTTCCCTGATGACTAAGGATGTTGATCATTTCTTTAGGTACTTCTCAGCCCTTCAAGTTTCCTCAGTTGAGAATTCTCTGTTTATCTCTGTTCCCTATTTTTTGATAGTGTTATTTGGTTCTCTGGAGTCTAACTTCTTGAGTTCTTTGTATATATTAGATATTAGCCCTTTTTCAGACATAGGATTGGTAAAGATCTTTTACCAATCTGTTGGTTGCCATTTTGTCTTATTGACTGTGTCCTTTGCCTTACAGAAGCTTTGCAATTTCATGAGGTCCCAATTGTTGTTTCCTGATCTTCAAGCATAAGCCATTGGTGTTCTGTTCACAAACTTTCCCCCTGTGTCCATGTATTCCAGGCTTTTCCCCAGTTTCTCTTCTGTTAGATTCAGTGTATCTGGTTTTATGTGGAGGTCCTTGATCCACTGCGACTTGAGTTTTGTACGGGGAGATAACAGTGAATCAATTTGCATTCTTCTGCATGTTGACCACCAGTTGAACAAGCACCATTTGTTGAAAATGCTGTCATTTTTCCACTGTATGATTTTAGCTCCTTTGTCAATGTTCACCTGGAAATGGGTGTGTGGGTTTATTTCTAGGAATTCAGTTCTATTTCATTGATCTACCTTACTGTCACTGTACCAGTACCATGCAGTTTTTATCACTATTGCTCTGTAGTGAAGCTTGAGATCAGGAATGTTTATTCCACCAGAAGTTCTTTTATTGTTGAGAATAGTTTTTTGCTATCCTGGGTTTTTTGTTATTCCAAATGAATTTGAGAATTGTTCTTTCTAAGTCTATGAAGGATTGAATTGGAATTTTGATGGGGATTTCATTGAATCTGTAGATTGCTTTCAGCAACATGGCCATATTTACTATATTAATCCTGCCAATCCATGAGCATGGGAGATCTTTCCATCTTCTGAGATATTCTTTGATTTCTTTCTTCAGAGACTTGAAGTTCTTATCATATAAATCTTTCACTTGTTTGATTAGAGTCAACAAACCAAGATATTTTATAATGTTTGTGACTATTTTGAAGGGTGTCATTAACTTAATTTCTTTCTCAGCCTGTTTATCCTTTGAGTAGAGGAAGGCTACTGATTTGTTTGAGTTAATTTTATATCCAGCCACTTTGATGAAGTCATTTATCAGCTGTAGGCACTCTCTGGTGGAGTTTTTGGGGTAACATAATATACTATCTTATCATCTGCAAATAGTGATATTTTGACTTCTTCATTTCCAATTTGTATCTCTTTGACCGTCTTTTGTTGTCTAATTGTTCTAGCTAGAATTTCAAGTACTCTATTGAATAGATAGGGAGAGGGAGAGGGAGCAGCCTTGACTATTCCCTGATTTTCATTTCTCTCCATGTATTTTGATGTTAGCTACTGGTTTGCTGTATAATGCTTTTGCTATGTTTTGGTATGGGCCTTGAATTTCTTATCTTTCCATGACTTTTCACATGAAGGGATGTTCAGTTTTGTCAAATGATTTTTTAGCATCTAATGAAATGATCATTCGTGTTATTTTTACTTTGTTTATGTAATGGATTACATTGATGGACTTCAATACATTTATCCATCCCTGTATCCCTGGGATGAACCTACTTGATCATGGTGAGTGATCATTTTGATGTGTTCTTGGATTTAGTTTGTGAGAATTTTATTGAGTATATTTGCATCGATATTCGTACAGGAATTTGGACTGAACTTCTCTTTCTTTGTCAGGTCTTTGTTGTTTTTGCTATCAATTTAAGTATGGCTTCATAGAATGAATTGGATTGTGTTCCTTCTGTTTCCATTTGGTAGAATAGTTTGAAGAGTATTGGTATTAGGTCTTCTTTGAAGGTCTGATAGAATTCTGCACTAAACCCATCTGGTCCTGGGCTTTTTTTTTTTTTTTTTAACTTGGGAGGCTTTTAATGACTGCTTCTATTTCTTTAGGGGTTATGGGACTATTTAGATGTTTTACTGATCCTGATTTAACTTTGATCTTTGGTATCTGTCTAGAATATTGTCCATTTCATCCCTATTTTCCAGTTTTGTTAACTATAGCCTTTTGTAGTAGGATCTGATAATGTTTTGAATTTCCTCAGAGTCTATGGTTATATCTACCTTTTCATTTCTGATTCTATTCATTTAGATACTGTCTCTGTGCCCTCTGGATAGTCTGGCTAAGGGTTTATCTATCTTGTTGATTTTCTCAAAGAACCAGCTTCTGGTTTTGTTGATTCTCTGTATAGTTCTTTTTGTTTCTACTTGGTTGATTTCAGCCCTGAGTTTTACTATTTCCTGCTGACTGCTCCTCTTGGGTGCATTTGCTTCTTTTTGTTCTAGAGCTTTCAAGTATGCTCTCAAGCAGCTAGTGTATGCTCTCTCAAGTTCCCTTTTGGAAGCACTCAGATCTGTTAGTTTTCCTCTTAGCACTGCTTTCATTGTGTCCTATAAGTTTGGTTATGTTGTGCCTTCATTTTCATTAAATTCTAAAAATCTTTTATTTCTTTATTTCTTCCTTGACCAAGTTATCATTGAGCAGAGTGTTGTATAGCTTCCATGTGTATCTGGGTTTTCTGTTGTTTTTTGTTGATATTGAAGACCATGTTGTGGATAGTCCTGGAGCTATTTGTATTTTGATGCTAACTCTGCCCTCCTGGGAGGGGCTTCAGGCATGCAGTGAGTTACATACTCATGTGATTTCTTGTGAACCAATTCCCTAATGAATAAAGGAGCCAATCACTGGGTGAGTAGAAGGGACTTCTGGGTTGCATTGTGGAAAAGAGGAATCAGGAGAGAGTTAGGTCCTTTTGAAACAGAGATAGCATATAGGTAAGATGTAGCTACTAGAGTCTCCTGGTGTCATGGTGGAATCACAAGGATTCACCACCAGACAAATCAGATTTTGATAAGGCTTACAAGATTAGGTTTTAGTTGTTGCACCCAGAGATTGAGTTACTATTGTTTCTGAGCTAAGTTTGTTTTGTGTTTTCCTTCATGTGGCACCTTGTCTGGCTTCAGAGAGAAAGGTACAGAGGCAAAGTGTGGGTTTGCCTGATGCGCACCACAGAAGACATGGGGGTATTGAGGCATGGGTCTGGCTTGTTAGCGACCCTCCAGTGAGAACCTAGTGAGCTGGGTGGAGAGATCATGGATCTCTGCGTCAGAGCTCCATCAGATAAAAGCAGGTTAGCCATTGCTCACCAATGCATGGCTGGCAAGCCTGCTGGTGCTGAGAGAACCAGGGAATAGCACAGAAACATGATATATTTGTGCTTTTTAATATTTCCCACAAAAAGACCAGCCTTAATCTGTAGTGATCTGATAGGATTCATGGGATTATTTCAGTGTTCTTATATCTGTTGAAGCCTATTTTGTGACAGATTATATGGTCAGTTTTGGAGAAGGAAGGTACCATGAGGTGCTGAGAATGTATACTCTTTTGATTCAGGATGAAATGTTCTATAGATATCTGTTAAATCCATTTGGCCCATAACTTCTGTTAGATTCACTGTGTCTCTGTTTAGTTTGTGTTTCCATGATCTGTTCATTGCTGAGAGTGGGGTGTTGAAGTCTTCCACTATTATTGTGTGAACTGCAATGTGTGCTTTGACTTTTAATAAAGTTTCTTTTATGAATGTGGATACCCTTGCATTTGGAGCATAGATGTTCAGAATTGAGAGTTCTTCATGATAGAATTTTTCTTTGATATGTATGACGTGTCCTTCCTTATCCTTTTTGATATCTTTTGATTAAAAGTTGATTTTATCCAATATTAGAATGCCTACTCCAGCTTGTTTCTTGGGACCATTTGTTTGGAAAATTGTTTTCCAACCATTAATTTGAGGTAGTGTTTGTCTTTGACACTGAGGTGTGTTTCTGTATGCAAAATGCTGGGTCCTGTTTATATATCCAGTCTGTTATTCTATGTCTTTTTATTGGGGAATTGAGTCCATTGATGTTAAGAGATATTAAGGAATAGTGGTTATTTGTTATTTTTATGTTTGTGTGGCTATCTTCTTTTGGGTTTATTGAAAGAAGATTACTTTCTTGCTTTTTCTAGGGTATAGTTTCCCCTCCCCCCGTTTTTTTTTTTTTTTCATATATTATCCTTTGTAGGGCTGAATTTGTGACAAGATATTGTGTAAATTTGGTTTTGTCATGGAATATCTTGTTTTTTCCATCTATGCTAATTGAGAGTTTTGCTGGGTATAGCAACCTGAGCTGGCATTTGTGCTCTCTTAGGGTCTGTATGAGATCTGCCCAGGATCTTCTAGCTTTCATAGTCTCTAGTGAGAAATTTGGTGTAATTCTGATAGTTTTGCCTTTATATATTATTAGATCTTTTTCCCTTACTGCTTTTAATATTCTTTGTTTCATGCATTTTGTGTTTTGACTATTATGTGATAGGAGGAATTTCTTTTCTGGTCCAATATATTTAGAGTTCTGTAGGCTTTTTGTATGTTTATATGCATCTCTTTCTTTAGGGAAGTTTTCTTCTATAATTTTCTATACTGGCCCTTTAAGTTGGGAATCTTCACTCTCTTCTATACCTATTATTCTTAGGTTTGGTCTTCTCATTGTTTCCTGGATCTCCTGGATGTTTTGAGTTAGGTTTTTGCATTTTCCATTTTCTTTGACTGTTTTGTCAATGTTTTCTATGATATCTTCTGCACCTGAGAGTCTCTCTTCTATCTTTTGTATTCTGTTGTTTATACTTGCATCTATGATTCCTGATCTCTTTTCTAGGTTTTCTATCCCCAGAGTTGTCTCCCTTTATGATTTCTTTATTGTTTCTATTTCCATTTTTAGATCCTGGATGGCTTTGTTCAATTCCTTCACCTATTTGGTTGTGTTCTCCTGTAATACTTTAAAGCATTTTTTGTGTTTTCTCTTTAAGGGCTTCTATCTGTATTCTCTTGTATTTATTTAAGGGAGTTATTTGTGTTTTTCTTAAAGTCCTGTATCATCATCATGAGATGTGATTTTAAATGAGTCTTGTTTTTCTGGTATGTTGGGGTAGCCAGCACTCACTGTGGATAGAGAACTGGGTTCTGGTGATGCCAAGTAGCTTTGGTTTTTGTTCTTATGTTCATGCCCTTGCTTCTTGCTATCTGGTTATCTCTCATGTTTGCTGGTCTTGCTGTCTCTGACTGTGGCTTGTCCCTCCTGCAAGCCTGTGTGTCAGCACTCCTGAGAGACCAGTTCTAGCTGGGAGGAGATTGGGTATGGGGAACTGTGGCACATGGTCAGCTCAGGGGTGCAGACAGAAACCAAAAGGATCCTGTCCGGGGCTGTTCCTTGGTTCCTGTGTCTTATTGCTCTGGGCAGGTCCTCTTGGTCCAGGAATTTGAACCAAAGTGGTGGTCTTACCTGTGCTCACAGGTGTGTCTGCACTCCTGGGAGACCAGCTCTCTCCTGCATGTATCTATGTACATAGCACTGTGGCACAAGATCAGCTCTAGGTGCTGTGGCACAGGATCAGCTCTGGGCACACAGGGAAACCAGAAGGTTCATGTCCAAGCCGGCTCCTCAGTTCCTATGTCCTGAGAGTTCCTGGTTTGTTCCTCTGAGCAGAAGTAGTGGTCTTATCTTCACTCACAGGCTTGTTCTCACTCCTGGTAGGCTATCTCTCTCCCTCCAGTATGGTATGTAGCACTGTGGCACTGGATTAGCTCTGGGTGCTGTGGCACAGAATCAGCTCCCTCAGTCTCTATTTTTATGTCCCCCTTTTATTTCTGATTTTGTTAATTTGGAAATTCTGTGTCTATTAATTTGGATAAGAGTTTGTCTCTCTTGTTGATTTTCCCAAAGACCCAACCCATTGTTTCATTAATGTATTGTATTGTTTCTATCATATTGATTTCAGCCCTCACTTAATTTCCTGCCATCAACTCCTCTTGTGTGCACTTGCTTTTGTTGTTGTTGTTCTAGAACTTTCAGTTTTCCTGTAAAGTTGTTAGTATGAGATCACTCTAATTTCTATAAAGGCATGTAGTTTTATTAACTTTGCTCTAAGTACCACTTTCATTGTGTCCCATATGTTTGGGTATGTGGTGAATCCATTTTCATTGAATTTTTTTGATACTTTATTTACATTTCAAATGTTTTCCCCCTTACAGATCTCCCCTTTGGAACCTCCCCATTTCCTCCTCCCTCCCCCTGCCTCTATGGGGGTATTCAACCACCCACCCACCCACTCTCCTCTTCCCTCCTTGGCATTCTCCTATATTGAGGCATCTAACACCCTCTGGCCCAAGGGCCTCTCCTCCCCCTGATGGTTAACAAGACCCTCCTCTGCCACATATGTGGCTAGCACCATGGATCCCTCCATGTGTATTCTTTGGTTGGTGATCCAGTCTTTGGGAGCATCAGGAAGTCAGGCCAGTTGCCACTGTTGTTCTCTTTCTGGGGCTGCAAACTCCCTCACTTCCTTTAGTCTCTTCTCCAACTCCTCTATCTGGGACCTCACACTCAGCCCTACAATTGCTGTGAAGTGACTCTTGGGTATTCTGAACTTTTGGGCTAATAACCACTTATCAGTGAGTACATACCGTGGTCATTCTTTTGTGACTGGGTTACCTCACTTGGGATGATATTTTCAAGTTCCACCCATTTGCCTAAGAATTTCATGAAGTCATTGTTTTTAATAGCTGAGTAGTATTCCATTGTGTAAATGTACCACATTTTCTGTATACATTCCTCTGTTGAGGGACATCTGGGTTGTTTCCAGTTTTTGGCTATTATAAATATGGCTGCTATGAACATAGTGGAGCATGTGTCTTTATGACATGCTGGAGCATCTTCTGGGTATATGCCCAGGAGTGTAATAGCTGGGTCCTCAGGTAGTATTATGTTCATTTTTCTGAAGGGCCACCAAGCTGATTTTCAGAGAGGTTGTATCAGCTTGCATTCCCACCAGCAATGGGAGGAGTGTTCCTCTTTCTCCACATCCTTGCCAACATCTGCTGTCATCTGAGTTTTTGATCTTAGCCATTCTGACTGGTGTGAGGTGGAAGCTCAGGGTTGTTTTGATTTGCATTTCCCTGATGACTAAGGATGTTGAACATTTGTTTAGGTACTTCTCAGCCATTCAAGTTTCCTCAGTTGAGAATTCTCTGTTTAGCTCTGTTCCCCATTTTTTGATAGGGTTATTTGGATCTCTGGAGTCTAGCTTTTTGATTACTTTGTATATATTGGATATTAGCCCTCTATCTGACATAGGATTGGTAAAGATCTTTTCCCAATCTGTAGGTTGCTGTTTTGTCCTATTTACAGTGCCCTTTGCCATATAGAAGCTTTATAATTTCATGAGGTCCCATTTGTCGATTCTTGATCTTAGAGCACAAGCCATTGGTGTTCTGTTCAGGAACTTTTCCCCTGTGCCCATGTGTTTGAGACTTTTCCCCATTTTCACTTCTATTAGATTCAGTGTATCTGGTTTTATGTGGGGTTCTTGATCTACTTGGACTTGAGCTTTGTATAGGGATGGTGCTGGTTTAACTGTCAGTCTACATGTAGAAGATTGTGAATTGATTCCTATTTTCATTGAATTCTAAAAAGTCTCTAATTTCTTTATTTCTGTCTTGATGCAGTAGTCATTTAGTAGAAAGTTATTCTGTTTATATGAGTATGCAGGCTTTCTGTTTTTGTTGTTGTTGACATCCAGCTTTAATCTATGGTGATCTGATAAGATACAGGAGGTTATTCAAATTTCTTTTACCTGTTGAGATTTGCTTTGTGACAATTTTAGAGAATATCCCTTGAGGTGCTGAGTAGGAGGCATATTCTTTTTTTTTTTTTTTTGTAAAGTATTCTGTAAGTTAGATCTCTTTGGTTTATATTATCTATTAACTCCAGTATTTCTCAGTTTTGTTTTTGTCTGGATGACCTGTCCATTGGTGAAAGTGTGGTAATGACATCCCCCACTAGTACTGTGTACAATTTGATGTGTGATTAAAGCTTTTATATTTCTTTTACAAATGTGGGTGCCCTTTAGTTTGGGGCATAGATGTTAATGACTGAAACTTCATGTTGGTGAAATTTTCCTTTGAGTATGTGGTGTCCTCCATTTCTTCTGATTAATTTTTGTTTGAAACCAATTTTGTTAGATATTAGAATAGCTACACCAGCTTTATTCTTCAGTCCATTAGCTTAGGTGATGTCTGTCTTTGATGTTGAGGCAGAAGGGTAGATCATGTTTTCACATTTATTTGTTACAATCTGTCTCTCTATTTGGGAATTGAATCCATCAATATAGAGAGATGTTAGTGATCAATGATTCCTCTTATTTTGGTTTTGGTCATGGTAGAAAGGGTGTGTGTGTGTGTGTGTGTGTGTGTGTGTGTGTGTTGCCCTGGAACTGGTATTAAAGTGAGTATAAGCTACCTGATATTGGTGCTGAGAAGTAAACTCAGGTTAGATGGAAGATCAGAGAGCATCTGAGCTATCTTCCAGCCCTACTTGATGAATCAAAAGTTTTCTTTTTCTCTAAAGATGTCATTCAATTTTGTTATCAACATGTCCATTTTTATTTTTGTTTTCTGTCCTTTGGAGTCATACTATGGCCATTTATTTCTGTGATAATATATTGAAGTGCTTTCTCTATTTTCCCCTAGTAATGTCAGAGGTTTGTGTACAGTGTTAAGGTCTTGGATCCATTTTGAGTTGATAATCGTACAGGATGAGAGATATAGTATTGGTTTTAATTTTCTACATGTAGATATCTAGTGTTTGTTGCACCATTCTTAGGGAGTCTTTCTCCAAGGTATGGGTCTTGCAACTTTGCCAAAATTTGTTGATTGTAGCTGTTTGTGGTTTTTGCTGAGTCTTATATTCTACTTCATTGTTTTCATGTCTGTATTTATGCTACTTATGTTCTTGTTAATATATTGCCATGTTATATTTTGAATTAAGTGTTGTGATAATACCAACATTGCTTAATTTGTCCAGAATTATTTTTGGTTGTTCAAGATCTTTTGTATTTACATATGAATTTTAAGATTGTTTTTCAATTGTGATGAAGAATGTCATTACTGTTTTAGTGAGGGTGCAATGAATTTGTAAATCACTTTCAGCATTGTGCCCCTTTCCACCATAATAGTCTGCAGAAAGATGGTCATTGGGTATTGGAGGGCTTCATAATTTAGTAACTTCAATATATTTTCCAGCCAATTCTTATTTTCATTGTAGATATATTTCCACTCAATTATTAAGTTTATTTCTAAGTATATTTCTTAATTTTCATAGCATTATTGTTAGAATGGTTTCTTTGATTTCTTTTTAATTTGTACATATAAAGCCCAATTTTTATATTAATTTCTTATTCTGTGAATTTGAAGAGTTTATCAGCCACAAGATTGTTTTAAATTTAAATCTTCTGAGTATGTGATATCTGTTAAAAGGGATGATTTTGTTTTTCTCTTTCAGATTTGAATTTTTATTACCTCCTTTTTTGTCTTATTGATTAAATGCCAAGTACCATGTTGAATGAGAGTGGTATAAGTAGATATATTTGGCTTTTTGTTGCACATATTTATTTCATATTATATATTCTGATCACAGTTTCAACTCCTTCTTCTGCTCCTAGCCACTCCACCCATCTAACATTATGCCTTGGTTTCTTTCTTTTTCTTTAAAAACAAACAAGCAAAAGCAAACAAACAAGCAGAAAAAACAAACAAAACTGAAAAAAAACACAAAATACACAAACACATAAATACAACACAAAATCAGAAACTACAAGCAAAAGCAAACAAGCAGAAAAACAAACAAAACTGAAAAAAAAAACACAGAATACACAAGAAACACATAAACACAACCACAAAATCAGAAACTATATATACAAGCAAAGGAGCAGCAATTATTTTTTTAATTTATTTTAAACTCTAGATTTTATTCCCCTCCCCATTCACCCTCCAACTGTTCCACATCCCATACCTCCTCCCCAACCCCCAGTCTCCAAGAGGATGTCCCCAGCCCCAGCCCCCACCCCACCAGACTTCTAAACTCTCTGGGGTCTCCAGTCTCTTGAGAGTTAGGTGTGTTTTCTCTGACTAAATACAGACCCCAAAGTCCTCTGCTGTATATGTGTTGGGGGCCTCATATCATCTGCTGTATTCATCCTTGTTGGTAGTCCAGTGTCTGAGAGATCTCAGAGGTCCAGGTTAATTGAGACTGCTGATCCTCCTACATGGTTACCCTCCTCCTCAACTTCTTCCAGCTTTCTGCTGATTCAACCACAGGGGTCAGCAGCTTCCATCCATTGGTTGGGTGCAAATATCTGCATCTGACTCTTTCAGCTGCTTGCTGGGTCTTTAGGAGGGCAGTCATGATAGGTCCCTTTTTGTGAATGCTCCATAGCCTCAGTACTAGTGTCAGGTCTTGGGGCCTCCCCTTGAGCTAGATACCACTTTGGGCCTGTTGCTGGACCTTCTTTTCCTCAGGATCCTCTCCATTTATATCCCTGCAGTTCTTACAGGAACAATTATGGGTCACAGTTTTGACTGTGGGATGGCAACACCATCCCTCACTTGATGCCCTGTCTTTCTGCTGGAGGTGGACTCTACAAGTTTCCTCTCCCTAATGTAGGGCCTCTCATCTAAGGTCCCTCCCTTTGAGTCTTGACAGTCTCTCACCTCCCAGGTCTCTGGTACATTCTGGAGGTCCCCCTCCCCAGACCTCCTACCTCCTGAGGTTGCTTATTTTCATTCTTTCTGCTGGTCCTCAGGGCTTCATTCCTTTTCCCCCACCCAATACCAGATCATGTTCCCCTTCCTCCCTGTCCCTTTTTCTCCCAAGTCCCTCCCACCTTGTGGTTGCTTTCTGCTCCCTCCCAAGTGGGACTGAGGCATCCTCACTTGGGGCCTTCAGCTTGTTGACCTTTTTGAGTTCTGTGGACTGTGTCTTGGGTATTCTGTGAGACTCCATATCCAGTGAGACTCCACTGGAGGAAACCAATTTTTCCTTCGCAACCTGTTGTTACTTGGAGATATCTTCCTGGTTATAGATGGGAGCTCATGTCTACCACCCCTCTCAGTGCTTGGACTCCATCTAGCTTGGACCTGTACAGGCTCTGTGCATGCTGCCACATTCTCTGTGAATTCATGTCTGTCTGTCCTGTTGTGTCTGAAAGACTGTATTCGTAGTGTCATCTGCTCCATCTAGCCCTTACAATCTTTCTGCCTCTTCTTCTGCATAACTCCCTGAGCCTTGATGGGAGGAGTCTGCTGAATACATTCAATTTAAGACTTAGTTTTCCTAGTCTCTTACTTTCTGCACATTGTCTTGTTATGGGCCTCTAGTGTAGGGAAGAAGCTTTTCTGATGATAGCTGATCAAGACACTGGCCTATAGGTATAGCAGAATGTCATTAGCCATCCTTTTATTGATATGTTCCTTTAGCAGAACAGTAGTATTTTGTTTTCTGTTAAACCCATGGCCTATGTAGTATCAGATTTTTGGTTACCCAGGCAGTGTCAGGCATGAGTTTCATCTCACAGAATGGGCATAAAATCCAATCAGTTAGTAGTTACTTTCACAACTTTTGTGCCTCTATTTGACCAATATACCTTTCAAGGTGGTCATGATTGTAGATCACAGGGTTTGTATCTGGGTTGGTAGTTACCTTTCTCTTCTGGTAGCATTGGGAATACCTTCCAGAACTATGGACACTAGTTACTAGAGGTAAATACTCTGGTAGACACTAGTAGCTTAACTTCTCCATGTTCAATGAGATATGTAAATGTTGTCTTCAGCAATAGGGGTTTCCCATCAGTTTGTGGAGAACAACTAATAACCTTGGCAACAACTCATGTGGCTCCTTGGACAACAACTCAATTAGATGTAACCCATTACTGGCACTAGCCGTATCACCAAGTAGCAAAAGATGTAGCTTGTCACTTAGTTCTGAACAATGGTATCCTTTGCCATTTGTAGTTTCATGATATCCCATATATTAATTGTTGGTCTCAGTACTTGTGCTATTGGCATTCTGTTTAGGAAGTCCTTTCCTATGCCAGTTACTTCAACTATTCTCCTCATATTTTCTTCTATCAGATATGGAGTTTCTGATCTTATATTGAGGTCCTTATTCTATTTAGAGTTGAATTTTCAATGTGAATTTATCCAGTTTGACCAACACCATTTATTGAAGTTGCTTTCTTTTCCCAGTTTATATTTTTTCTTTCATTGTAAAATAATGTGTGTCCTTATACGAGTGAATGTATTTCTGGGTCTTCAATGTACTTTCATTGATGAACTCATCTGGCTTTATGCCAATGTCATGCTGCTCTTATTACTGTAACTCTATTGTACAATTTGAGATGAAGGATGGTGATTTTTAAAGAAAATTTCTTTACATTTCTTCATTTAATACAATGTTATTATTTGTCATATATACCATTTGTTGCATTAAAGTATGGTCATTTCATTAATAGTTTAATTTGAGTTTTTAATATGAGTGAATTTTTAATTTTATCAAAGACTTTATAACTATTGATATGAACATGTGATTTATCTTTCATCATATTTCTACTGCATTTGTTTATTGGTTTGAATATGTCAAACTTTCTTTGCATTTCTTAGATGCAAACAATGTGATAATGATCTTTCTAATGTGACTTGCAAGTAATTTATTGAAGAACTTAGACATTAATCAATTATATTAAACTCAGGTTTCTTATTTTTGTTTGGTTATATTGTTTTGGTATCCAGGTGGTACTCCTGGCCATTTTTAATGCTTTTATTTATGATTCATTGAATGGTGCAGAGAGTACTGATGTTAGTTCTTTTTTTATCTTTAATCTATATTTTTTACTGCCCCCTCCTGGTCCACCATCCTACAGTTCCTCATTCCTTTCCTCCTCACCCTTGTCTCTAAGAGGATGTCTTCAACCTACCCAATCCCTTCCAAGCCTCCCCTCTCCCTGGGGTCTAAAGTCTCTCAAGGGTTAGGTATATCTTCTCTCACTGAGGCCAGAGCAAGAAGTCCTCTGCTGTATATGTGTTGTGGGGGGGGAGGGGGGAGTCTCATACCAACTACTGTATGCTGC
Source organism: Rhynchomys soricoides (assembly GCA_019843965.1). Taxonomy (NCBI): domain Eukaryota; kingdom Metazoa; phylum Chordata; class Mammalia; order Rodentia; family Muridae; genus Rhynchomys; species Rhynchomys soricoides. The sequence goes on from JADRCH010007897.1 coordinate 355,107, forward strand.
CTTTTTATTGGGTCACTGTCTGAGAGATCTCAGGATACCAGGTTAGTTGAGACTGCTGGTCTTCCTATGAGATCGCCCTACTCCTCAACTTCTTCCAGCCTTTTCCTAATTCAACCACAGGGTTCCCTGACTTTAGTCCATTGGTTGGGTGTAAATATATGCATCTGTCTCAGTCAGCTGTTTGTTGCACCTTTAGGAGGGCAACCATGCTAAGCTTCTGTCTGTAAGCACACCACAGCATCAGTAATATTGTCAGGACTTGGAGCCTTTCCTTGAGATAGATCCCAATTTGGTTCTTTCCCTCAATCTCTTCTCCATTTTTGTTCCTTGAGTTCTTTTACACAGGAACAATTCTGGGTCAGAATTTTTGACTGTGGAATGGGAACCCATGTCTCCACTTCATGCCCTGTCTTTCTACTGGAGGTGGACTCTACAAGTTCCCTCTACAACTGTTGGGTATTTCATCTTAAGGTCCCTCCCTTGGAGTCCTGAGAGTCTCTCACCTCCCAGATCTCGAATACATTCTAGAGGGTCCCCCTACCTCCTATCTCCCCAGGTTGACTGTTCCCATTCATTCTGCTGGTCCTCAGGGCTTCACTCCTGTCCCTTCCTCCAATACCTGACAATGTTCTCCTTTTCCTCTCCAACTCCCCTCTCCCACTCAAGTCCCGCTCTCCATCTGTTCCCAGTGATTGCTTTCTTCTCCCTCCCAAATGGGATTGAAGCATCCTCCTCACTTTGGCTCTTTGCCTTGTTAACCTTCTTGAGTTCTATGGATTGTATCCTGGGTATTCTGTAACTTTTGGCTAATATCCACTTAACAGTGAGTACATACCGTGAATGTCCTTTAGGGACACTCAGTTCCATCCTTTTGCCTTCAAAACTCATGTCCTTGTTCTTAATACCTGAATAGTACTCAATTGTGTAAATGAACTACATTTTCTATATCCATTCTTCTGTTGTGGTACATCTGTGTTGTTCCCAGCTTCTGGTTATCACAAATAAGGCTGCTATAAACATAGTGGAGAACATGCCCATGTAGTATGATGGGACATGTTTTGGGTATATGCCCAAGAGTGTTATAGTTGTGTCTTCAGGTAGATCTATTTCTAATTTTCTGAGGAACTTCCAGATTTATTTCCAGAGTGGTTTTTACCAGTTTACAATTCTACCAGCAATGGAGGAGTGTTCCTCTTTGTCTATATTCTTGCCTACATTTGCTGTCACCCTAAGTTTTTTATCTTAGTCATTCAGATTGGTGTAAAGTGAAATATCAGGGTCATTTTGATTTACATTTCCCTGATGACTAAGGACTTTGAACATTTTTTAAAGTGCTTCTTTGCCATTTGAGATTCCTCTATTGTGAATTCTGTTTAGTTCTCTACCCTATTTTTTAATTGGGTTGTTTTGTATCTTGGAGGTTAGCTTTTTTTTTTTTTTTTTTTTCAGAAACAATGGTAACTCAATCTCTGAGTACAACAACTAAAATCTAACCTTTTAAGCTTTATAAAATCGAATTCCTCCAGTGGTGAATCCTTGCAGATCTGCCAAGATACTGGGATACTCTAGTAGATACATCTTGCTTTTACGCTATCCCTGTTCCAGCTCCCTTAACTCTCCCTTCCTTCTTCTCTTCCTCTGTCTAGCCTGGAAGTCCCACCTACTTGCCATTAGTCCATTTATTCATTAGGGGATTGGTTCACAAGAAGTCACCTAAGTACTGACTCTTTGTCTGCATCCCCTCCCAGGAGAGAGGAATTAGCATTAAAATACAAAACACCACCAGGCCCATCCACAACACTTCCCCCTTTCTGTTCTAATAAAAATCAAAACCTTTCCCTCAAATATAAATAGAGCAAAACTATTACCATTTTGTAATTTATAAAGTGTAAGATAGACTTAACACCCAGTCCATTATTTATGTCATTAAGATAGAACATTGTCCTAAATTAAAAGACCATAATTCTACCTTGACTTTTGTTCTGGCTTTAGATTGTATGCCATCTGATAACCATCCTCTCAGATCTGTTCTCTCAAAGTAAATAGCCTGGGTTGGCTATGAGACTATAAGTCTTCAACCCCATCAGAAATCCAATAACGACTAATATTAATTGAAAATATATAGGAAGCCTAACACAGCTTCCAGAACTGAGACAAATTATAGAGACAGCTGCCTATCTTAGACCTAGTAAGTAAGTAAGTTGGAGCATCCATCTGTCTTCAGCCTTCTGGCCCAGGATAATCTGACAGGTCTAGAGAAACAGGAAATTAAGTTCTCAGCAGAACTAAGCTGTCCTAACCTGTAAATTGTGTCCTTTTTCTGGACAGTATTATGTTTGTAGATGAAATGAGGCAATTCTTGCCTAGTGGCTGTCTCGCCACAACTGGATCAACTCCATAGCTCAATATCTGCTTTGAATCCAAAAAAGGGTATGCTGTCAGGAGCAAACTTGTCTCAACAAGTGAACAAATAACATTAAATGTCACATTCTATGGATTTCTGACGTTTTTGAAAACCAGCTACATATATAAAGTAATCTTGACTGTTGTCCATTAACTACTCTCAGCTATTTTTAATTAAGTATCTTGAAAACACCCTAACAATAAACTCAGAGCCACGAATTTGCTATTTGGCCCTTAACTCACAGGCTTAATTATCTCAGATCAGCTTATAATAATAGTTACAGAGAGACTGGGTCTAAACCATGTACTTTTAAAAATTTTTTGTATCAATAGAAGAAAATTATACCAATGGAACCCTTGGATTTACATCAAAATAAATTCTGTACCAAAAATAAGAGATTATGACCTCAACTTAGTAACAATTATAAAAATTTCTACCAATTGAGATTATGGCTATACAATCAATTCTAGCTATTTCTTCCCTGTTTCAATTTTGACCATTTCTAAATTCCCTAGAAAGACAACCTATAATAGCCACCTCCAGCCCCAAAGCCCAGGGAACTGGGAGGATGACTCTTCATAACTTCTTCAAGCTGAGTATGGGCATTGAGATATTTGAAGGAGGATGAGGGTAGGGATAATAGGAGAGTTGGTTGGCCTTAAGAAGGCCACACCAATGATCGATTTAGTCTCTGATGCCTGTGCTCTGACTGGATCCGGCTGAAAATCCAAGCCATCAGGAGTTCAAGAAGGTCAGTTCAGCATGTGGATGATGAGACTCACCAAGGCTGTAAATTCTGTAATATACAAATCTCAAAACAAAATTTTGGTATCATCAAGATAACTTTTTTGTTGTTATTGTATGATTCTCTGGAATCTAGTTCTCTGGAGGCCTTTCTCTATCAAATCTGACCCATATTACTCTGGAAGGTGTATAGACAATGAACACCTTTTCTAAAAATGCAAAGACAGAACCTTTCTCCCAAATCAGCATATCCTTGAGCCAGTAATCAGATAACCCTTTATTTAGACCTCTCTCCCAGAGGAATAGCATAGCCACAAAACTCAAAATCACACCCATTTTGAAAATTAAAACAATCCAAAACAAATGAAGTAAACTAAAATACTGTATGTGCCTATTATTAGGCCTTATCTATTTTGCCAAGCAGGAATATAACCCAATATTCCCATGGAGTCCACATTAGACAGAATTTGAGTGTTTTGTAAGGCATAATAGAACAATATATCTTTCTTGTTATACTATCTGTTCAGCTCTCTGCTTGGAGCCACAGATATTTATAATTAACACCTGTATGTAGCAGGCAATGATTATCACTGCTCTCCCTACTTAGAATCAGTGACTAATTTTCCCTATCCTAGCTTTAAACTGGCTATGAAATTCCCCATGTGATTCAGAAAAATCTGTATATAAATCTTTTCTAAAAGCAAATAGTCTCAATTTCATAAATTCACAGTTCAATCCATCTTTGCCCTCTTCTCCTGACTCAGAGCAGCCTGAAATTCCCCATAGCATGGGACCTCACAGCCTGCTTTGTTTCAATTTCTGTGCTTGAGTCCATGTGACTCATCAGTGCTACCCATCTAGTTTCTTAAATAAAATAAAACTCTTAACTCTCGGGCTAATTAACTTAAATTTCTAGTGGATACTTGCCCAACACGTTGGTTCGCCACCTTTAGCCGGAAATATTAAAAAATGATCTGCACATTCTGATGCTTGTGCCAGCAAATCTCAGACCTGGAGCAGTCCTGCTGGGCACCTCTGCCCACCAACTCTCCAGCAGGGCTGGAGCTCCCAAGTTCCCTTCACTGCCATGCCAGCCCCATGCCAGGACCATCCACCTCGTGGTCAGCCACCACAATACCCATTTACCCAGTAAAAACAAAACTCTAGAAGCTTATAATTAATAAGTCAGATTTATGTATCAATAAATTCTCCATTCATAAGATGCCAATACAATAATTTCAGAACCAATTGATAATGATAAAAGCTGCCCACCTACATTAGACAAGTTATCCCAATTATTCTAACCTTCATGATGTCATAACTACCTGTGGCTATTTAAAGCCATGCTGGTTCAAGTTTTTCTTCCTGTCCTTCAGCCTCCATCTTGGCTTTTCCTGGAGGTTAGCTTCTTGAGTTTTTTATATATTTAGGATATTAGTCTTTTATCAGATGTGGAGTTAGTGAAGAATTTTCCCAATCTGTGTGCTGCTGATTTATCCTAATGACTATGTCCTTTGCCTTACAGGAGCTTTTCAGTTTCATGAGGTCCCATTTATCAATTTTTGATCTTAGAGCCTGAGCCATTGGAGTTCTCTTTCTTTGCTGGGTCTTTCTGTGGTTTAGGTATAAGCATCAGAGAGAAGGTTCTTCCCCTCATTCGACAGCTCGGCTCCTTGCTCAGTGACAGACTTCATGCAGGCTACCATGTCATTGTATCACTCTGCCTGCTCTGTGAGCTTGGCCTTCTGCACCAGCTCATTTTTATCCATAACTGGAATTTCTGTGTCCGAAGTGGGTGACAACTCACAGACCCGGTTCGACAGTCTCTGGGCAGCAGCAGAGGTGGCTAGGAGGCTGAGAGTCATGTTAGCTCTTCTTTGAAGATCTTGTAGAATTCTTCACTAGAGCCATTTGGCCCTGGGCTTTTTTTCACTTGGAAGTTTTTAATGATGTCTTCTCTTTCCTTAGGGCATATGGGTCAGTTTAGTTAGTTTACCTGCTCTTGATTTAACTTTGGTGTGTGGTATATGTCTAGAAAGTTATTCATTTCATCTAGATTTTCCAATTTTGTTAAATATAGATTTTTGTCGTAGGCTTTGATGATTTTTTGAATTTCCTCAGTTTCTGTTCTTAGGTCTCCCTTTTCATTTCTGATTTTGTTAATTTGGATACTGTCTCTGGGCCCTTAGTTTGGCTAGGGGTTTATCTGTTCTGTTAATTTCTCAAAGAACCAGCATTTGGTTTTGTTGATTCTTTGTATACTACTCTTTGTTTCTATTTGTTAGATTTCTGCCCTGAGGTTGACTAGTTCCTGCCTTCTACTCCTCTTGGGTGTGTTTCCTTCTTTTTGTTCTAGGGCTTTCAGGTGTGCTGTTACTTTTGCTAGTATAGGATCTCTCCAAATTCCTTAGGAGGGCACTTAGTGCTATGAATTATGCTCTTAGCACTGCTTTCATTTTATCCCATAAGTTTAGGTATGTGCTGCCATCATTTTCATTGAATTCCAGGAAGTCTTTAATTTCTTTCTTTATTTCTTCCATGACCCAGTTATTGAGCAAAGAGTTGTTCAGTTTCCACATGTATGTGGGCTTTCTGTTGTTTATTGAAGTCTAGCCTTAGTCTGTGGTGATCTGATAGAATGCATGGGATTATTTAAATCTTCTTATATCTGTTGGTTTGTGACCAACTATATGATCAGTTTTGGAGTAGGCTCCATTAGGTGCTGAGAAGAAGGTATATTCTTTTGTTTTGGGGTGAAATGTTATATATATGTTAAATCCATTTGGTTCATAACCTTTATTAGTTTCACTGTGTCTCTGTTTAGTTTCTGTTTCAATGACCTGCACACTGGTGAGAGTGGGATGTTGAAGTCTCCCAATATTATTGTGTGGGGTTCAGTGTGTGTTTTGAGCTTTAGAAAAGTTTCTTTTATAAATGTGGGTGCCCTTGCATTTCAGGCATAGATGTTTAGAACTGAGACTTTTGCAGGGCAGTGGTGGCGCACGCCTTTAATCCCAGCACTTGGGAGGCAGAGGCAGGTGGATTTCTGAGTTTGAGGCCAGCCTGGTCTACAGAGTGAGTTCCAGGACAGCCAGGGTTACACAGAGAAACCCTGTCTTGAGAAAAAAAAAAAAAAAAGAAGAACTGAGACTTTCTCTTGGTGGTTTTTTTCTTTGAATATGAAGTGTCCTTCCCCATCTCACTTGATAACTTTTGGGTAAAAGTCTATTTTATTGGATATTAGGATGACAACTGCAGCTTGGTTCTCTGGACTATTTTCTTGGAAGACTTTTTTTCCAGGCTTTTACTCTAAGGTAGTGTCTGTCTTTGTTATTAAAGTATATTTCTTGTATGCAGCAAAATGCTGAATCCTGGTTGTGCATCCAGTCTGTTAGCTTATGTCTTTTTATTGGGGAATTGAGTCAGTTGATATTGAGAGATATTAAAGACAGATTATTGTTAGTTCCTGTTTTGTTTGTTGTTGTAGGTAGCATTATGTGTATGTGATTCTCTTCTTTTGGTTTTGTTGTGAGATGATTAATAGCTTGTTTTTTCCTTAGTGTAGGTACCTTCTTGTGTTGGAGTTTTCCTTCTAGACTCCTCTGTAGGCCTGGATTTGGTACATAGATATGGTTTAAATTTGTTTTTTTTTTTCATGGAATATTTTGTTTTCTACATATATGATGATTGAGAGTTTTGCAGGGTTTAGTAGCCAGGGCTGGCATTTGTGTTCTCTAAGGGTCTCCATAACCTCTGTCCAGGATCTTCTGGCTTTTAGTGTCTCTGTTGAGAAGTCTGATGTAATTATGTGGGTCTGCTTTTATATATTACCTGGCATGTTTCTCTTACAGCTTTTAATATTGTTTCTTTGTTCTGTGCATTTAGTGTTTTGATTACTATGTGACAAGAGGATTTTCTTTTCTGGTTCAATTTATTTGATGTTCTATATAGGCTTTTTGTACAGTTGTGGCCATCCTTTCCTTTAGGTTGGGGAAGTTTTCTTCTATGATTTTGTTGAAGATGTTTTCTGGCCCTTTGAGCTGGGAATCTTCCTTCGCTCTCTTCTAATCCTATTTTCTTAGGTTTGGTGTTTTTATTGTGTCCTGGATTTCCTGGATGTTTGGGGTTAGGAGATTTTTATGTTTTGAGTTTTCTTTGACCATTGTGTCAGTGTCTTCTAAGGTAGCTTCTAAACCTGAGGTTCTCTTCTTCTTCTCCTTCTTCTTCTTCTTCTTCTTCTTCTTCTTCTTCTTCTTCTTCTTCTTCTTCTTCTTCTTTTTTTAAAGGTTTATTTATTTATTTACTTTTTTATGTATACGAGTACACTGTAGCTGTCTTTAGACACACCAGAAGAGGGCATCAGATCCCATTACAAATGGTTGTGAGCCACCATGTGGTTGCTGGAAATTGAACTCAGGACCTCTGGAAGAGCAGTCAGTGCTCTTAACCACTGAGCCATCTCTCCAGCCTGAGATTCTCTCTTCAATTTTTTGTATTCTGTTATTGATGCTTGTATCTTTAATTCCTGACCTTGTTCCTAGGTTTTCCATTTCAAGGAATGCCTCAACTTGTGTTTTCTTTGTTGCTTCTACTTCCATTTTTAGGTCTTGGACCACTTTAATTCCTTCACTTGTTTGATTGTGTTTTCCTATATTTCTTTAAGGGATTTATTTGTTTTCTCTTTAAGGGGCTTCTACCTGTTTTCCTGTATTTCTTTCAGTGAATTATTTATATCCTCCTTAAAGGACTCTTATTATCTTCTGAGATAGGCTTTTAGGTCAGCATCCTGGTCTTCAGGTGTGTTGGGGTATCCAGTGCTTCCTGTGGTGGAAGAACTGGGTTCTGATGTTGCCAAATTACATCTGCTTCTGTTGCTTATGTTCTTGCATTTGCCTCTCACCATCTGGTTATCTCTGTTGTTAGCTTGCCTGTATGTCTTTGTCTGGAGACTGCCTCCTGTGTCCCTAAATTCCTACAGGTCTCCTGGGAGGCCTGTGGCCCTAGCTGTAGCAGATCTCCTGGGTGGCTTTCAGACTGTGGAGTCTCGATAGGGGCATGCATGACAGTGATCTGTTGCCTGGCTGCTGCAGATCTCCTGAGAGTCCTTCATACTGTGGGATGTTTCCCTGCATGCAGCAGATATCCTGGGAGGCCTTCTAGTGGGGCAGTGGTTGGGTGATGGGTCCTGAGTATGCTGGGCTCCTAGGAACTCCCAGCTGCTGGGAGGCCTTCAGACTGTGGTGTCTTGAGAGGAGCAGACAAGGTGATGATCTGCCCCAGCCCTGATGTTCTTTGAAGGTGTAGTAAAACCTAGGTGTGTTGTCACTTTGTTGAAATACTATCCTTTATTAAACTTCATTGCTCACGATTGATCTGTTTAGGTTTTCTACAATCTATTGTTTTGGTTTGGTTTTTTGGTTTTGCTTTTTGTTTGTTTATATGATTGCTTGGTTAGTTGCTAGGTTTTGGTAAGTCATATATATTAAACAATTGGTCCATTTTTTTTTCTAGACTTTCAAGTTTATTGATGCGTACTTCAAATTATTTCCTAATTATCATTTGCATTTCTGCATAGTATCTGCCATGAAATCTTTTATTTTTACCTATTGTTTTATTTCTTTTTTGATTAGTTTGCATTAATGATTTAAGAATTTGGACATTCAAAAAAAATCACTTCTAGTTTGCTTAATTGTATCATCATCTTATCTCTAGTCCTTATGTTTCTGCTTGTTTTGTTTTTTTCTTTAGATTTTGGAACTTCTTTTGTTTTATATTTTATAAGACATTGATATTAATCATTAGGCTGTACCTATGTTTTCTGGTAGCTACTCATTTTATTCTTAGTATTTCTTTTTATCATTATTTAATTTTTTGAGATTATACTATTTTTACATCCCACCCTCTTCCCTTTTCTCTCTCTAAAGCCTCCAACGTATTCGTTACAGCTATCTTTCAAAGATATGACGTCTCTTTTCTTTTTTTGGTTTGGTTTTTCAAGACAGGGTTTCTCTGTGTTGCCCTGGCTGTCCTGGAACTCACTCTGTAGACCAGTTGGTCTCGAACTCAAAAATCCACCTGCCTCCACCTCCTGAGTGCTGGGATTAAAGGCATGCGCCACCACTGCCCAGCTGAAATATTTATTTATTTATTTTATGTATATGAGTACACCATTGCTCCCTTCAGACACACCAGAAGAGGGCATCAGATCCCATTACAGATGGTTGTGAGCCACCATGTGGTTGCTGGGAATTGAACTCAGGACCTCTGGAAGAGCAGTTGCTACTCTTAACCGCTGAGTCATCTCTCCACCCCGTCTCTTTTCTTTAGTTGTTGTTACAAACATATATTTTGCCATTTACCAACTTTGGCATCCATAGGGTGTGTAAACTGAAACAGGCAGCTATTGGGGTCAGTGTTTAGAGCTGCTATTGACAGGGTAAGTCCAGATACTGACAAGGGATGCTGCCAATAGCAGACAGCAATTAGAGAAATTAGCAGACTTTTCTCTGAGGGAACAAAGCTTAATTTACTGCAGCTGGCACTTCCTAGGGCCATTAAAAGAGTCTAAGCTCTTTTAATTCCTTGAGGCTGGTGAGAAAAAGAGAGAAAGAGAGAAAATTCACACACACACACATACACACACACACACACACACACACACACACACACACACACACACACGGTTGATGGGTGGAAGAAACCATGTTCCAAGCTCCACCCTTTATTTTTTCTTCTGTAGCTTATATATCCCAGCAAAATCTTTCTAGCAGTATAAAATTACAATGTGATTGTTTTAGTTTTCTTCTATTGAATGACTTCAAAAAAAAAAAAAAAGTATGTTGACCAATACCTTTACAAAAAAATAACACTATATAGCACAGGTAAAGAAATCAAATTAATCCCCAAAACCCGCATACATTTGTAACTAAACAACTTGTTATAGAGTAACAAAGTGTAAGCAAGCAAGGTAGTTTTCTCAGCCAGTTTCTCTTACTGACAGGCAGAAGTTGTAGTTATAAAGAAAAGATTAATTATTTTATTATTTATCTTTAAAAGTAATCTTTTATGAATCTTAAAAGAATCACAAATCTAAACTTTTATATAAAAATCAGTCATATCTGCTTTAAATCTTCAGAATGCACATCTACTCATAAGCAATTCACATTAAATCATATCAAGAACCTGAGGGCAAAAATGAGTATAAGAAATCAATCATCACCACTGCAGCCTCAGTGAAAGTCACATCACACAGTGTTCCCATTGTTTCCTGACCACAAAAGGTCCCTACCTTAACTAATAAGAGTATGCTTTCCTGAACTTCAAATTGTTCCCTAAAATTTTCTACATCAGAGTCAATAGCAAAAATATTTCAACCTAGCTTCACTAACAATTTTATTTTTCCAAATGTGTCCTAAAGGTGGTGGTCATTGCTGACAATTTACATCTCTGAGTTCTTCTAGGGTGGTGATTGAATCATTAATCTATTCGGGCAGCAATGCTTAAAAGAGATCAAGCACCATACTGTGAGTGGCAGAGATACTGCCCAGTGAGTGTCTAGAATTTCCATATAGTTCTTAGGTCTAGAGGGATGTGAGGGTAGCAAGCAGAGCAGAACTCCATAACAGCATGAAGCCCTCAGGGTTGTGCCACAATGAGGTGCACCCAAGTGACTGTGGTAACTGATGGGCCGAATTCCATAAGTTCTAAAGCCTTTTGTCTTTTGCTCCTGCATGGCCCTCAGCAATATTTGTATACATATATGTTCTTAAATGGATAAATACATCCTGTACAATTCAGATACTTTTTCAGTCCTGATCATTTGGTACTAGATAACACATTGGTATACTCTTCCCTGTGGAAGACTAATTTTCCCATCCTCGGCATTCATTAATTGCCTGTAGTTTTGTGTATGGTTGAGGCCTCTAGGATTTCTTCCATCAGCTTTAGCATGTCTATTATTGTTGTTCCTGTTCCAGTGATGTTTTCATAGTATTATCAGTTATACTTTATGGGTGTAGCTTCTGACATTTCTGGAAGACACACTGTTACAGCAAATTTCCTGATACAACTTTTAAAATCTCTCTAACCCATATTTTGTGGTGTTCTCTGACCCTTACTTTAGGTGAGAAGTGTTTTGTAGATGTATCGTTAGGACTGAACTCTGCAACACTACATACTGATTGGTTGTGGCTCTCTCCATCTGTTGAAAAGAGAAATTTCCTTGGTGATGGGGTAAACAGTACATTTATCTGTAGGTATAGAACAAATATCTATAGATTGTGGTTAGGAATTATACTAGTTTAGTAAAGTGATTACTATAGATTCCTTTTCAAGATCTGTGATTTTACTAGCCTCAAAGTACCAGACATGATTTATCTCTTATTGAGTGCTCTTAAAATCCAATTAGAGAGTTGTTAGTTATCATCAAAGTATGCATGCCACTACTGATCTCTTAGGCTTATCATGTCATGCTGGTCATTGCTATCATCATAGTTGGTTGCTTCCCTCCTTTGAAAGTTTACATTGCACCTTTTATACAATGAAAACTAATCCCTATCATATCTAAATTAGGAGGCCCTGGGTCCTCTGTCTGTAGTGCCTAGAGACTTACTTTCAAACCATGTGGAGAAATCAAGGGCAATAGCAATAACTCAAAAGAAGAGTTCTCATTTTTAGTATTGGGGTTTTGTTAGATGGTCCTTGGCTCTTGGAGATAATATTGTCAACCTAGATAAATAAAACTCATTTAAACTACGTATGTGTATTTATATACAGGCCACATGTGTATTGTAAGGTATGTGGTGTTTAATAGTAGGATTCCTTATAACTGCTTCAGACATCCTTCCTGTTATTTGACTCTTCTCTCTTGTATTTCTCTTCATCTCTCATCCCTAATTAAAGCCCCTCCTGTTATTTTTTTCTATTTCCCTAATCAGATCACGGTATCCTACTATTCCCTCATAATCGCTCCTCTTCCATCCCACTCAACAACAGTCCATTTTTGCTTTCCTTGTTTCTGAAGTTACTCCAGGATATGCACTCACATCTGAAGATGAGAGAGAACATATTGCATTTGCTTCTCTGTGTCTAGTTTACTTCACTAAATATAATCTTTTTAGTTCTATCCATTTATCTTTGAGGTTATTATTTCATTTTTTATAGCTTTATAGTAGTATTCCATAGTGTATATATACTACATTTTCATTACCTGTTCATCAACCTACAAGACATTTAGGTTGTTCCTATTTCCTACCTATTACAACCAGAGATGCAATGAACATGGCTGAGCAAGTACCCATGGAGTCATATGCCCACTCCTTAATGTATGTAAGTTAACAACAGTATAGCTGGGTCTCATAGTAAATTTACTTTTAGCCTTTTGAGAATTCTCCACAATGATCTCCTTAATGACTATTTTTCAATTCCATGAGCAGTGAATGAGGATTCTCTTTTTCCCCAAACTCTTCAATTCTTTATTGATATTTGCCATTGTCTTAGTCATTGTTCTATCGACATAAAGAGGAACCATGACCAAGGCAACTCTTATGAAAGAAAACATTTAATTGGGGCTTTGCTTAAAATTTCAGAGAGTTAGCCCATTATCATCATGGCAGGGAACATAGCAGCATACCTGGCAATGGAGCAGTAGCTAAGGGCTACATCCTAATCTGCAAGCTGGAAGGAAGCTGGGCAGATAGAATGAGGGGGGTTAGAATAATTAGACCTGGACTAGGCTGGTATATCCCATCCCCAGTGGCGTGTAACAATAACTGATTACTTGTCTGGTTAATGCAGAGAAGAAAGTGATAAAGCAGGGTGGGATTAGTAAAAGCAAGAAAATAAGGAGAGGGGTCTACAAGGGCAATATCCACTTCCATATGAGGTTTTTTTAATGGCCCACAGGTTGAAAACAGTGCGTGTTCTTTATGTTTATTGGAGGTCTGTTTGAAGTTGTTGGATTTTGTTTTTTTAATATACCCGATTGGTTGACATAGAAGCAGCATTCCTCTTGAAGGAAGATGCAAAGGCCACCTTTTTCAGCTGTAAGAAGATATAGTCCCTGTTTGTTTTGGAGTACCACTTCAGCCAAGGACTCAATTTGGGCCACCTGTTGTGGGTCCTGGATGAACTGGGAAGAAAAGTGATAATACAAGGCAGGGAAATGGTCAGCCATTCTATCCCAGTGGCAACACCTGCAGTTATTCCAGTGACATCCAGGAGGGGCAAGATTTGGTTTGCCCTTTTATTTTGTCAGGTAACTATTAAGTCCAGGACTGGAATCATGAAGGGCCCCCCCAACACTAGCATAAAATTCCTGACCAACTAACAGGTAGATGATAGTAGACTTGAGGTCCACAAAGAATCAAGGTATTGTGGGCTGTAGGGCACTGAAGATGAGATGAAATATCAAGGATTATGGATTTGTTGCAGCCTGTGGAGACAAGTCAGCCCAGTTAGCAGAACAGAATGAACAGGCAGGCCACCAATTCGGGGACAGCCCTACTCCAGTTGTTGGGGTACCCTCATGAAGACAAAGCTGCACGTCTGCTACATATATTCTCAGGGCCTAGGTCAAGGCCATGTTCACTCTTTGGTTTGTTGTTCAGTTTCTGGGAACCCCCAAGTGTGGAGATTAGTTGATGCTGTTGGTCTTCCTGTGGAGTCCCTATCCTTTTTAGGTTCCTCAATCCTTGCCCCAAATCTTCCACAAGACTCCCTGAACTCCATCTAATATTTGGCTGTGAGTCTCTGCATCATTTCTAGGTGCTGCTAGGTGGAGCCTCTCAACTGATAGTTATGCTAGGATACTGTTTACAAGCATAACAAAGTATCATTTATAATGTCAGGGATTGGTTCTTGCCCATGGCATGGGTCTCAATTTGTAGTAGTCATTGGTTGGTGATTCCCTCCATCTCTGTTCCACTTTTGTCCTTGAACATCTTGTATGCAGGATACATTTTGGGTCAAAGGTTTGTGGGTGGGTTGCTGTCCTTATCCCTCCACTGGGAGTCCTGCTTGGCTATAGGAGGTGGCCACTTCAGATTCCACATCCCCCACCACTAGGAGTCTCAGCTAGAGTCACACCCATAGACTCCCTTGGGCCACCCCTGTCCCAGGTCTCTGGCACATCCTAGAGATGTAACCCCCACCCCCAATTTCCATTCTGTTTCTAGTTTCCTCTATACCTGATCCTACCACCCTGTTTGCCTCCCCATCCCCACTCCTACCCACTTCCTCCTCTCCATCCACCTCCTATGTCTATTTTATTTCTGCTTCCAAGAAAGACTCAAGCATCCTCCTTTGGGCCCTCCTTGTTATTTGGCTTCTTTAGGACTGTGGATTGTATTGCGGTTGTCCTGTACTTTATGGCTAATATCTACTTATTAGTGAGTACATACCATGCATGTCCTTTTGGTTCTGGGTTACCTCACTCTAGTTCCATCCATTTTCCTGCAAATTTCATGATGTCATTGTTTTGAATAGCTGAGTAGTATTCCATTGTATAAATGAACCACATTTTTTTTATCCATTCTTTAGTTGAGGGACATCAGGGTTGTTTCCAGTTTCTGGCTATTATGAATAAAGCTACCGTGAACATACTTAAGTGTCCAGTTATATGGTGGAGGAACTTTTGGGTATATGCCCAGGAGTGGTATAGTTGGGTCTTGAGATAGAACTATTCCCAATTTTCTGAGAAACCATCAAATTGCTATCCAGAGAGGTTGTACAAGTTTTCACTCCCACCAGCAATGAAGGTGTGTTCCCCTTGGGCCACATCCTCTGTAGCATTTGCTATCCCTTCAGTTTTTGATTTTAGCCATTCTAATGAATGTAAGGTGTAATCTCAGAGTTGTTTTGGTTTGAACATTTCTTTAAGTGTTTCTCAGCCATTAAATATTCTTTTGTTGAGAATTCTGCATAGCTATCAACCCAATTTTTTATTTGGGTTATTTGGGTTGTTGCTATCTAACTTTTTGAGTTCTTTATATTTTTGGATATTAGCTCTTTGTTAAATATAGGATTGATTGTCTTTTCCCAATCTGTAAGCTGTTTTGTCCTGTTCATGACATCCTTTGCCTTACAGAAGTTTTCAGCTTCATGAGGTTCCATTTATTAAGTTTTAATTTTTTTGCCTGAGCTGTGGGTTCTCTGTTCATGAAGTTGTCTCTTATACCAATAAATTTGTAGCTATTCCCCACTTTCTGTTCTATGAGATTTAGTGTGTCTGATTTTATAGTGAGGTCTTTGATCCACTTCGACTTGAGTTTTGTATAAGGTGATAAATATAGACTTATTTCCATTCTTGTACATGCAGACACCCAGTTAGACCAGTACCATTTGTTGAAGATGCTTTCTCTTTTACATTGTATGATTTTGGCTACTTTGCCAAAACTCAAGTGTCTGTAGGTGTGTGGATTTATTTCTGTGTCTTCTCTACTACTTAATTGATTAATTTGTCTTTTTCTATACCAATACTATGTACTTTTTATTACTATTACTCTGTAGTATAGTTTGAAGTTAGAGACAGTAGGACGTCCAGAATTTCTTTTATTATAGGATTATTTTAGCTATCCTGGTTGTTTTGTTTTTATAAATGTAGGTGAGCATTACTGTTTCAAGGTCTATAAAAAGTATTATGTTGGAATTTTGATGGGGATTGCATTGAATCTGTAGGTTGCTTTCGGTAAAATGGCCATTTTCCACTATGTTAATTCTACTGACCCATGAGCATGGAGGATCTTTTCATCTTCTGATATCTTCTTTGGTTTCTTTCTTCATAGACTTGAAGTTCTTGTCATACAGATCCTTTACTTTCTTGGTTAGAGTTGCATCAAGGTAATTTATATTATTTGTGGCTATTCTGAAGGGTCTTGTCTCCCTAAATTCTTTTTCAGTCCATTTATTGTATATATATAGGAGGGATTCTAATTTCTTTTAGTTAATTTTGTATCCAGACACCACCTACTGGTAGAACTTTGGGCTCACTCAGGCATACAATCATATCATCCACAAAAAGCGATATTTTGACTTCTTCCTTTCTAATTTCTATCCCCTTGGTCTCCTTTAGCTGTCTTCTTGCTCTAGCTAGGACTTCAAGTACTATATTGAAGAGATAAAGAGAGAGTGGACAGCTTTGTCTTGTCCCTGATTTTAGTGGAATTGCTTTAAGTTTCTCTCCATTTAATTTGATGTTGGCTATTGGCTTGCTGTATATTGCCTTCATTGTTTTTAGGTATATGTCTCCAATACTTTTAACATGAATGGGTGTTGGATTTTGCCAAAGCCTTTTCCAGCAAATAATGAGGGTTTTTTTCCCTTTCATTTGCTTGTACTGTTAATTACATTGATGGATTTTCATATACTGAAAATCTCTACATCCCTGGGATGAAACCTACTTTAGCATGTTGGATGATGTCTTTAATGTGTTCTTGGATTTAGTTTGTGAGTATTTTATTGAATTTTTTTTGTTTGTTTTTTTAGTTTTTCGACTTTATTGAGTATTTTTGCATCAGTGTTTATAAGGCATATTGGTCTGAAATTCTCTTTCTTTATTGAGTCTTTGCATGATTTAGCTATCAGGGTGACTGTGGCCTCATATAATGAGTTTGGAATAGTTTGAGGAGTATTAGTTTTAGCTCTTCTTTGAATGTCTTTTAGAATACTGCACTAAAACTGCCCAGCCCTGGGTTTTTTTGGTTGGGAGAATTTTAATGACTGCTTCTATTTAATTAGGGGTTATAGGATTATTTAGTTTGCCTGATCTTTATTTAACTTTGGTAAGTGATATCTGTTGAGAAAATCATACATTTCTTTTAGGTTTTCCTGTTTTGTGAAGTACAGGCTTTTGAAGGAAGATCTCATTATTCTTTTAATTTCCTCAGTGTCTGTTGTTAAGGCTCCCTTTACATTTCTTATTTTGTTAAATTTGGTACTTTCTCTCTGCTTTTAGTCAGTTTATCTAAGGGTGTGTCTATCTTGTTGATTTTCTCAAAGAACCAGCTCTTCATTTTGTTGATTCATTGTATTTTGTCTTTATTTCTAATTGATTTATTGCACCTCTTACTTTGCTTATTTCCTGTTGTCTACTATTCTTGAGTGAGTTTACATTTTTTTCCCTATATCTTTTAGGTGTACCTTTTAAACTGTTAGTATGAGAACTCTCCAATATTTTTATGAATTCATTTAGTGCTATGATCATTCCTCTTAGCACTGCTTTCATTGGTTTCCATAAGTTTGGGTATGTTGTGACTTCATCTTCATTGAATTCTAGAAAGGTGTAATTTCTTCCTTTATTTCTTCCTGACTCAGTGGTCACTGAGTAGAGAATAGTTCAGTTCCCATGAATATGTAGGCTTTCTGTCATTTCTTTTGTTTTTGAAGTGGTTTTATAGGCTATAGGGTGTTATTTCAATTTTCTTATAACTGTTGAGTCTTGCTTTGTGACTGAGTATATATTCAAATTTGGGGAAAGTTCAATGAGGTGTTGATAAATTGTATTCTTTTGTGTTTGGATTAAATGTTCTGAAGATATATGTTAGGTCCATTTGATTCACAACCTCTATTAGTTTCATTTTATATCTGTTTAGTTTCTGTCTTAATGACCTGTCAACTGGTGAGAGTTGGGTGTTGAAATCACCCACTAATAATGTGTGGGATTCAATATAAAGTTTAACCTTTAGTAATGTTTGTTTTATGAATGTGAGTGGCCTTGTTTGGAGCATGTATGTTCAGAATTGAGATGACATCTTGGTGGAGTTTTCTTTGATGAGTATGAAGTATCCTTCTATAACTCTTTTGTAAAATTAATTATTTTGTTTATTTACCTTCCCAAATATTGCCCCCTCCTGGTCTTGCCTGCCCAAGTTCTTCATTCCATCCTCCCTCCCCTCTGACACTGAGAGTGAGCCCACCCCTAGCATCCATGTTCCCTGGGGCATCAAGCCTCTACAGGATTAGGTACATCTTCTCTCACTGAGGCCAAACAAGGCAGTCCTCCCTCTGCAAGCACAACATAGTATCAATAATAGTGTCAGGGTTTGCTGCCTGCCGATGGGATGGATCCCAAGTTTGGCTAGTCACTGGACTGACTTTCCTTCTGTCTCTGATCCATTTTCCCCCCTACATTTCTTTCAGATAGAAACAATTCTGGTTCAAAAATTTTGAAGTTATTTTGGTGACCCCATTCTTCCACTGGGGCCCCAGTCAAACTACTGGTGGTAGTTTCTTCAGGTTCCATCTCCCCACTTTTGGGCATTTTGGATATGGTCACCCCCATTGAGTCCTGGGAGCCTCACAAATCCCAGGTCTCTGGGATTGGTGTTCTGTTCAGGAAATTCTCCCCCGTGACAATTCATTCAAGGCTATTTCCCATGTTCTCTTTCAATAGGTTTAGCGTATTTGGTATTATTTTGAGATACTTGATCCACTTGAACACGAGCTTTGTACAAGGTGATAAATATGAATCAATTGGCATTCTTCTATAGGCAGATGGCCACTTAGACTAGCACCATTTGTTGAAGATACTTTCTTTTATAAACTGAATGGTTTTTGGATTCTTTATCAATGATCAAGTGTCCATAAGTTTGTGGGTTTATTTCTAGGTCTTCAATTCTATTCCAGTGATTGACATATCTGTCTTTGTACAAGTCTCATGTGGTTTTTATCACTATTGCTCTGTAGTAAAGCTCAAGGTCAGGGATGGTTATTCCCCCAGATGATCTTTTATACTTATCAATGTTCTGAGTTTTTCATTTATCAATGTGAAGTTGAGCATTGCTTTTTCTTTCTTTCTTTCTTTTCTTTTTCTTTTGATACTATATTTACTTTTCAAATGTTTCCCCATTTCCAGGTCTCCCCTTTGGAACCTCCCTATCCCCTCCCTACTCCCCCTGCTTCTCTGAAGGTATTCCCCAACCCACCCACTAAATCTCATTTTTTCCTCCTTGGCATTCTCCTATACTGGGGCATCTAACACCCTCAGGCCCAAGAGCCTTTCCTCCCCCTGATAGCTAACAAGACCCTCCTCTGCCATATATGTGGCCTGCACCATGGGTTCCTCCATGTGTATTCTTTGGTTGGTGATCCAGTCTCCGGGTACATCAGGAGGTCAGGCCAGTTGACGCTGTTGTTCCCTCCATGGAGCTGTCAACTCCCTCGGCTCCTTCAGTCACTTCTCCAATTCCTCAGTCTGGGACCTCAAGCTCAGCCCAATGGTTGCTGTGAACTAACTCTTGAGTATTCCAAACTTTTGGACTAATAACCACTTATCAGTGAGTACATACCATGTTCATTCTTTTGTGACTGAGTTACCTCGCTCAAGATGATATTTTCAAGTTCCATGCATTTGCCTACAAATTTCATTAAGTCATTGTTTTAGTAGCTGAGTAGTATTCCATTGTGTAAATGTACCACATTTTCTGTATCCATTCCTCTGTTGAGGAAGGGTTGTTTCCAGCTTTGGGCTATTATAAATATGGCTGCTATGAACATAGTGGAGCATGTGTCTTTATGATATATTGGAGCATCTTCTGGATATATGCCCAGGAGTGGTATAGCTAGGTCCTCAGGTAGGATTATGTCAATTTATCCAAGGGCCCACCAAACTGATTTGCAGAGAGGTTGTACCAGCATGCAATCCCACCAACAATGGGAGAAGTGTTCCTCTTTCTCCACATCCTCACCAGCATCTGCTGTCACCTGAGTTTTTGATCATAGCCATTCTGACTGGTGTGAGGTGGAAGTTTAGGGTTGTTTTGATTTGCATTTCCCTGATGACTAAGGTTGTTGAACATCTCTTTAAATGCTTCTCGGCCATTCAAGTTTCTTCAGTTGAGAATTCTCTGTTTAGCTCTGTCCCCCATTTTTTGATAGGGTAATTTGGATCTCTGGAGTCTAACTTCTTGAGTTCTTCTTGTATCTTGAATATTAGCCTTCTATCGAATGTAGGATTGGTAAAGATTTTTTCCCAAACTATTGGTTGCCATTTTCTCCTATTTACAGTGTCCTTTGCCTTACAGAAGTTTTGTAATATCATGAGATCCCATTTGTCGATTCTTGATCTTAGAGCATAAGCCATTGGTGTTCAGTTTGGGAACTTTTCCCCTGTGCCCATGTGTTCAAGACTTTTCCCCACTTTCTCTTCTATTAGAATCAATGTATCTGGTTTTATGTGGAGGTCCTTGATCCACTTGGACTTGAGCTTTGTACAGGGAGATAGGAATGGATGAATTCGCGTTCTTCTATGTGTAGACCACCAGGAGAACCAGCACCATTTGTTGAAAATGCTGTCTTTTTTTCCACTGGATGGGTTTAGCTCCTTTGTCAAAGATCAACTGACTCTTAGTGTGTGGGTTCATTTCTGGGTCTTCAATTCTATTCCATTGATCTACCTGCTGGTCACTGTACCAATACCATGCAGTTTTTATCACTACTTCTCTGTAGTACAGCTTGAGGACAGGGAGGCTGATTCCCCCAGAAGTTTTAATATTGTTGAGAATAGTTTTTGCTATCCTGAGTTTTGTTGTTCCAAGTATATGATTATACAATCATATCATCTGCAAATAGTGATATTTTGATTTCATCCTTTCCAAATTGTATCCCTTTGACCTCTGTTTTTTGTCTAATTGCTCTAGCTAGAACTTCAAGTACTTAATTGAATAGATAGGGAGAGAGAGGGCAGCCTTGTCTAGTCCCTGGTTTTAGTGGGAATGCTTCAAGTTTCTATCCATTTAATTTGATGTTGGCCATTGGTTTGCTGTATACTACTTTTACTATGTTTAGGTATGGTCTTTGAATTCCTGATCTTTCCATGACTTATTATGAAGGGATGTTGAATTTTCTCAAATGTTTTTTCAGCATCTAATGAAATGACCATATATTTTTTTTTATTGAGTTTGTTTATGTAGTGGATTACATTAATGAATTTCCAGGTATTGAAATATCCTTGCATCCCTGGGATGAAACCTTTTTGATCATGGTGAATGATCATTTTGATGTGTTCTTGGATTTGGTTTACAAGAATTTTATTGAGTATTTTTGCATCAATATTCATAAGAGAAATTGGTGTGAAGTTTTCTTTTATTGTTGGGTGTTTGTGAGGTTTTGGTATCAGTGTAACTGTGGCCTCATAGAATGAATTGGGTCATGTTCCTTCTGTTTCTATTTTCTGGAACAGATTGAAGAGTATTGTTAATAGATCTTCTTTGAAGGTCTGATAGAATTCTGCACTGAACCTATCTGGTCCTGGGCTTTTTTCAGTTGGGAGACTTTTAATGACTGCTTCTATTTCTTTAGGGGTTATGGGACTGTTTAGATGGTTTATCTGATCCTGACTTAACTTTGGTATTTGGTATCTGTCTAGAAACTTGTCCATTTCATACAGATTGTCCAATTTTGTTGAGTATAGGCTTTTGTAGTAGGATCTGATGATTTTTTTAATTTCATCAGAATCTGTTGTTATATCTCACTTTTCATTTCTAATTTTGTTAACTTGGATACTGTCTCTGTGCCCTCTAGTTAGTCTGGCTCAGGGTTTGTGTATCTTGTTGGTTTTCTCAAAGAACCACCTCCTGGTTTTGTTGATTCTTTGTATAGTTCTTTTAGTTTCTCCTTGTTAATTTCAGCCCTTAATTTGATTTTGATTATTTCCTTTCTTCTACTCCTCTTCGGTGTATTACCTTCTTTTGTTCTTGAGCTTTCAGGTGTGCTGTTAAGCTGCCAGTATATGCTCTCTCCAGTTTCTTTTTGGAGGCATTCAGAGCTATGAGTTTTCCTCTTAACACTGCTTTCATTGTGTCCCATAGGTTTGCGCATGTTTTACTTTCATTTTCATTAAATTCTAGGAAGTCTTTAATTTCTTTTTTTATTTCTTTCCTGACCAAGTTATCATTGAGTAGATCATTGTTCAGCTTCCATGTGTATATGGGCTTTCTGTTGTTGTTGCCAATGAAGACCAGCCATAATCTGTAGTGATCTGATAGGAGGCATGGGATTATTTTAATCAGTTTTGGAGAAGGTACCATGAGGTGCTGAGAAATAGGTATATTCTTTTGACTTAGGATGAAATGTTCTATAGATATCTGTTAAAGCCATTTGGTTCATAACTTCTGTTAGTCTCACTGTGTCTCTGTTTAGTTTGTCTTTCAATGATCTGTCCGTTGCTGAGAGTGGGGAGTTGAAGTCTCCCACTTTTATTGTGTGAGGTGCAATGTGTGTTTTGAGCTTTAGTAAAGTTTCTTTTATGAATGTGGGTGCCCTTGCATTCAGGGCATAGATGTTCAGAATTGAGAGTTCTTCTTGGTAGATTTTTTCTTTGATGAGTATGAAGTGTCCTTCCTTATCTTTTTTGATGATTTTGGTTGAAAGTTAATTTTATCTCGTATTT
Organism: Rhynchomys soricoides; assembly: GCA_019843965.1. Classification (NCBI taxonomy): domain Eukaryota; kingdom Metazoa; phylum Chordata; class Mammalia; order Rodentia; family Muridae; genus Rhynchomys; species Rhynchomys soricoides. The sequence goes on from JADRCH010007897.1 coordinate 377,639, forward strand.
AAATGACTACTCCACCCTGCTTTTTGGGACCATTTGCCTGGAAAATTGTTTTCCAGCCCTTTACTGTGAGGTAGTGTTTGTCTTTCACACGGAGCTGCATTTCCTGGATGCAGCAAAATGCTGGGTCCTGTTTATGGATCTAGTCTGTCAGTCTATGTCTTTTTATTGACGAATTGAGTCCATTGATGCTAAGAGATATTAAGGATTAGTGATTGTAGCTTCCTGTTATATCCGATCTTATTTTTATGTGTGTTTGGCTATCTTGAGTTTGTTGAAAGATTACTTTCTTGATTTTTCTAGGGTGTAGTTTCCTCCTTGAGTTGGTGTTTTTCATCTATTATTCTTTGTAGGGCTGGGTTTGTGGAAACATATTGTGCAACCTTGGTTTTGTGATAGAATATTTTGGTTTCACCATCTATGATAATTGAGAGTTTTGCTGGGTATAGGAGCCTGGGCTGGCATTTGTGTTCTCTTAGAGTCTGTATGAGATCTGCCCAGGATCTTCTAGCTTTCATAGTCTCTGGTGAGAAGTCTGGTATAATTCTGATAGGTCTGCTTTTATATGTTACTTGACAGTTTTCCCTTACTGCTTTTAATATTCTTTCCTTATTTTGTGTATTTGGTACTTTGACTATAATGTGACAGGAGGAATTTCTTTTCTGGTCCGATCTATTTGGAGTTCTGTAGGCTACTTGGATATTTATGTTCATCTCTTTCTTTAGGTTAGGTAAGTTTTCCTCTATAATTTTGTTGAAGATATTTACTCATCCTTTAATTTGGGAATCTCAGGTTCTGTCTTCTTATTGTATCCTGGATACCCTGGATGTTTTGGATTAGGAGCTTTTTGCATTTTGCATTTTCTTTGACTGTCGTGTCAATGTTTTCTATAGTATCTTCCACACCTGAGATTCTCTCTTCTATCTCTTGTATTCTGTTGGTGATGCTTGCACCTATGACTCCTGATCTCTTTCCTAGGTTTTCTAACTCCAGGGTTGTCTCCCTTTGTGATTTCTTTATTGTTTCTATTTCTATTTTTAGTTCCTGTATGGTTTTGTTCATTTCCTTCACCTGTTTATTTGTGTTTTCCTGTAATTCTGCCCATTTGATTGTGTTTTCCTGTAATTCTTTATGGGATTTTTTTTTCCTCTTTAAGGGCTTCTAGTTGTTTACCTGTGTTCTCTTGTATTTCTTTAAGGGAGTTATTTATTTCCTTCTTAAAATCTCCTATCATCATCATGAGATGTGATTTTAAGTATGAGTCTTGTTTTTCTGTTGTGTTGGGGTATCCAGGGCTTGCTGTGATGGGAAAGCTGGGTTCTGATGATGCCAAGTAGCCTTGGTTTCTGTTCCTTATGTTCTTGCCCTTGCCTTTCACCATCTGGTTATCTCTGTTGTTAGCTGGTCTTACTCTTTCTGACTGTGGCTTGTCTTTCCTGCAAGCCTAGGTGTCAATACTCCTTGAAGACCAGTTCTCTCTGAAAGGAATTTGGGTTTAGAGAGCTGTGGTACAGGGTTAGCTCTGGGGTGCAGACAGAAACCAGAAGGATCTAGTCTCCAGCTGTCCCTTAGTTCCTGTGTCCTGATGGCTCTGCAAGGGTTCCTCTTGATCCAGTGAATTTGAACAGAAGTGCTAGTCTTGCAGACTGTGCTTGAAGGTGTGTCAATACTCCTGGGATACCAGCTCTCTCCTGGCACTATTTGAGTATGGAACCCAGTGTCACAGGATCCATTCTCTGGACACTAAAAGAAACCAGAAGACCACTCCTTAGTCCTTGTGTCCTGGGTATTCCAGGTTGGTCCATCTGAGCAGACAGGCTTGTTCACACTCCTGGGAGGGTAGATTTCTCCCAGCACTATTTGGCTATGGAGCCCTGGTGGCCCAGGCAAAGGTCTCCAGCCACAGATGGAAACTGGAAGGCTCCTGACCCCAGCTGTTCCTCAGTTCGAGAATTGCTTTTTCCATATCTGTGAAGAATTTTGATGGGGATTGCATTGAATCTGTAGATTGATTTTTGTAAAATGGTCATTTTTACTACATTAATTGTACCAATCCATGAGCATGGAAGATCTCTCCAATGTCTTCTTCGATTTCTTTCTTGGGAGACTTGAAGATCTTGTCATCTAGATCTTTCACTTGTTTGGTTGGAGTTATCCCAAAATATTTTGTATTATTTGTGCCTATTGTGAGGGGTATTGTTTCCCTATTTTCTTTCTTAACCCATTTATCATTTTGATAAAGGAAGTCTACTGATTTGTTTGAGTTAATTTTATATCCTGCCACTTTGCTGAAGTTGTTTATCAACTGTAGAAGTCCTCTGGTAGAATTTTTCAGGTTTTTCTGGTAGAATTTTCAGAAGTCCTCTGGTAGAATTATACAGTTTATCAACTGTATATATACAGTTTATATATACAATAATATCATCTGTAATTAATGATACTTTGACTTATTCTTTGCCACTTTGTATCCCTTTGATCTCCTTTTGTTGTCTTATTGCTCTGGCTAGAACTTCAAGTACTATATTGAATAGATTTCTAGGAGAGTAGTCATCCTTTTCTTGTCCCTGATTTTAGTGGCATTGCTTCACGAATCTCTCCATTTAATTTGATATTGACTGTTGGTTTGCTGTATATTGCTTTTATTATGTTTAAGTATGGCCTTGAATTTCTGAACTCTCCAATACTTTTAACAGGAAATGGTGGTGTATTTGTGTCAAGTGGATTTTCATCATTTAATGTGGTGATCATGTAATTTTACTTTTCTTTAAGTTTGTTTGTGTAGTGGATTACATTAATGGATTTTCATGTATTAAACCAACCTTGCATCCATGGGATGAAACCTAGTTGGTCATGGTGAATGATGGTTTTGGTGTGTTCTTGGATTCAGGTTTGCCAGAATTTTATTGAGAATTTTTGAATAGATATTCATAAGAGAAATTGGTCTGAAGTTCTCGGATTTTTTGTGGGGTCTCTGTGTGGTAAAGATATCAGAGCAATTTTTGTCTTCAGAGAATGAATCAGATAGTGTTCCTTCTGTTTTTATTTTATGGAATAGTTTTAAGAGTATTGGTATTGGTTCTTTTTTGAAGGTCTGGTAGGATTCTGCACTAAAGCCATCTGGCCCTGGGCTTTTCTTGGCTGAGAGAATTTTAATGATGTCTTCTATTTTGCTAGGGGATATGGGCCTGTTTAGATAATTTACCTGTTCTTTATTTCACTTTGGTTTCTGGTATCTGTCTAGAAAACCATGGACTTCATCTAGATTTTCTTTTGTTGAATATAGATTTTTGTAGTAGGACCTGATAATTTTTTGAATTTCCTCAATTTCTTTTGTTATGTCTCCCTTTTCATTTCTGATTTTGTTAATTTGGATACTGTCTCTGTGCGCTTTAGTTTGGCTAGGGGTTTATCTATCTTGTTGATTTCTCAAAGAATCAGCTTTTGTTCTTTGAATCTTTGTCTACTTCTCTTTGTTTTTATTTGGTTGATTTCTGCCCTGAGGTTGACTAGTTCTTGCCTTCTACTTATCTTGGGTGCGTTTCTTTCTTTTTGTTCTAGGGCTTTCAGGTGTGCTATTACTTTGCTAGTGTAGCATCTCTCCAAATTCTTTAGGAGGGTACTTAGTGCTATGAATTATGCTCTTAGCACCGCTTTCATTTTATCCCATAAGTTTGGGTATGCTCTGCCATCATTTTCATTGAATTCCAGGAAGTCTTTAATTTCTTTCTTTTTTGTCTCTTCCCTGACTCAGTTATTACTCATGCTCAGTTTCCATGGATATGTGGGTTTTCTGTTGTTGTTCTTATTGTTGTTCTTGTTCTTGTTATTTAAGTCTATCTTTAATCCATGGTGATCTGGTAGGACACATAGGATTATTTATATCTTTTTGTATCTGTTGGGGCTTGCTTTTTGTCCTGTTATAGAGTCAGTTTTGGAAAATGTACCATGAGGTGCTAGGAAGAAGGTATATTCTTTTGCTTTAGGGTGGAATGTTTTGTGTATACCTGTTAAATCCATTTGGTTCATAATGGGGTTTTAAAGTCTCCCAATATTATTGTGTGGGGTTCAATGTATGTTTTGAGCTTTAGGAAAGTTTCTTTTATGAATGTGGTTGCCCTTGCATTTGGATCATAGATGTTCAGAATTGAGACTTTCTCTTGGTGGATTTTTTCTTTGATGAATATGAAGTGTCCTTCCCCATCTCACTTGATAACTTTTGGGTGAAAGTCTATTTTATTGGATATTAGGATGGCAACTCCAGCTTGGTTCTTGGGACCATTGCTTGGAAGACTTTTCCAGTTGTTAACTATGAGGTAATGTCTGTCTTTGGCATTGAGGTGTGTTTTTTTGTATCCAGCAAAAGGCTGGATCCTACTTGTATATCCAGTCTTTTAGCTTATGTATTTTTATTGGAAAATTGATTTGTTTATATTGAAAGATACTAGAGGCAGATGATTGTTAGTTCCTATTATCTTTGTTGTTGTAAGTGGAATTTTGTGTATATGATCCTCTCCTTTTGGTTTTGTTGTATCTTGTTTTGTTTTTTTTTCCCCTTGGTGTAGGTACCTTCCTTGTGTTGGACTTTTTCTTATAGAATACTCTGTAGAATTAGATTATTAGATAGATATTATTTAAATTTGGTTTTGTTCTTTAATACTTTTTTTCATCTATGATGATTGAGAGGTTTGGAGGGTTTAGTAGCCTGGGTTGGCATTTCTCTTCTCTTAAGGCCTGCATGACCTCTGTCAATGCTCTTCTGGCTTTTAGGGTCTCTGTGGGGAAGTCTGCTGTAACTGATGGGTCTGCTTTATATATTACCTGGCCTTTTTCTATTACAGCTTTTAATATTGTTTCTTTGTTCTGTGCATTTAGTGTTTTGATTACTATGTGACAAGAGGATTTTCTTTTCTGGTTCAATTTATTCGATGTTCTATATAGACTTTTAATACAATTATGACCCTCTTTTTCTTTAGGTTGGGGAATTTTTCTTCTATGGTTTTGTTGAAGATGTTTTCTGGCCCTTTGAGGTGGGAATCTTCCTTCACTTTTTTCTATGCCTATTTTCTTAGGTTTGGTGTTTTTATTGTGTCCTGGATTTTCTGGATGTTTTGGGTTAGGAGATTTTTTTGTTTTGAATTTTCTTTGACCATTGTGTCAGTGTCTTCTAAGGTAGCTTCTAAACCTGAGGTGGTCCTCCTCCTCCTCCTCCTCCTCCTCCTCTTCTTCTTCTTCTTCTTCTTCTTCTTTTTAAGGTTTATTTATTTATTTTTTATGTATATGAAGACACTGTAGCTGTCTTTAGACACACCAGAAGAGGGCATCAGATCCCATTACAAATGGTTGTGAGCTACCGTGTGGTTGCTGGAAATTGAACTCAGGACCTCTGGAAGAGCAGTCAGTGCTCTTAACCACTGAGCCATCTCTCCAGCCTGTGATTCTCTCTTCAATTTTTTGTATTCTGTTATTGATGCTTGTATCTGTAGTTCCTGACCTTGTTCCTAGGTTTTCCATTTCAAGGAATGCCTCAACTTGTGTTTTCTTTGTTGCTTCTACTTCCATTTTTAGGTCTTGGACCACTTTAATTCCTTCACTTGTTTGATTGTGTTTTCCTATATTTCTTTAAGGGAATTATTTGTTTTCTCTTTAAGGGCTTCTACTTGTTTTCCTGTATTTCTTTCAGTGAATTATTTATATCCTCCTTAAAGGACTCTTATTATCTTCATGAGATAGGCTTTTAGGTCAGCATCCTGGTTTTCAAGTATGTTGGTGTATCCCTAGCTTGCTTAGGTGGGAAAACTGAGATCTGATGGTGCCAGAATATATTGTCTTCTCTTGTTTATGGTCTTGTGCTTTCCTCTTGCCATCTGGTTGTCTCTGGTGTTTACTGGCCTGGGTATCTCTGTCTGGAGCCTGCCAATTTAGTGTGTCACAAAATTGCTGCAGTTCTGCTGGGAGGCCAGCCTCCCTGGCTGTAGCAAACATCCAGGGAGGCTTTCAGACTGTGGGGTCTTAAGAGGAGCACACTCACTGATTGAGTACCCAGGTGGAAGGCACTGGCAGAGTTTGTGAAGGGGGCAGGGGTGGGGGTGAAGATGGATCCAGAGTCCACTGGGCTCCTCGAAGTTGCCATCTGTTGGGGTTATTTGGGAGAGTCCCTTACCTGTGGTCCTGGCTATAGCAGATCTCTTGGGAGGCCTGCATACTGTGGGGTCTTCAGTGGAGCAGACAATCATATACATATAATAAGTGTATAATTACACACACATAAACAAAGCAGGTGTTCAAATATATGTGCACTTGTGTCTCGCTTTTCAATTCAATTCTATTTATCAACATATCTGTTTTACTATCCATTCCATGCTGTACAATACAATTTGAGATCAGTGATGATGATACCTGTGATGGTTTGGCCCATATGATATGCTTGGCCCAGAGAATGCCACTATTAAGATGTGTGATCTTAATGGAGTACGTATGTCACTGTGGGCATGGGCTTAATACCCTCACCCTAGCTACCTGGAAGTCAGTCTTTCACTAGCCACCTTCAGATTAAGATGTAGAACTCTCAGCTCCTCCTGTACCATGCTTGTCTGGATGCTTTTATGTTCCTGTCTTGATGATACTGGACTAAATCTCTGAACTTGTAAGCCAGCCCCAATTAAATGTTGTCTTTTATAAGACTTGCCTTGGTCATGGTGTCTGTTCACAGCAGTAAAACCCTAAGACAGAAATTGGTACCAGGGACTGAGGTATTGCTGTGATAGGCCTGACCATGCTTTTATTTGGAAGAATGCAGACTTTGGGACTTTGGATTTAGAAAGCCTTGGAATCCTTTAAATGGGCTTAATGGGCTATCCTAGTAGGAATATGGAAGACTTTGTTACTGAAAGTGATTTGAATTGTGTGGACCTGGGCCAAGAGGTTTTGAGGGATCCTAAGGGATTTTTCCCCTGCCCTTCTTACAGCCCCCCACCCTTTCTGCCTGGGGTCAAGGCTATGCCAAATTCCATTCTTCACCCACAGGAACATTCTTGAGTAAAAAATTCTCAGAATGTACTACTGACTGATAGTCACCTGACCCTCTGGGAAATCCCAGGTAGGGTTCAAATGCATATCATACTTGCTAGCCAATAGATTTAAAGGTCAATATGCTTAGCCAGTGTTTGAACTGTAACCTTGCTGATGTAAGCTGTACCCCTAAAAAGTATAAATACTGCTTGTAAGAGCCATTCAGGGTTACCTTCTAGTCACTCCCCTTGAGGGACTAATTGAAGTTTGACCTCAACGAGACAGAAAATAAACCTCTTGGTTTGCATTGATTCACATCTAGGTGTCTCACTTAGGGCATCTCGAAGTAAGTACCACAGAGGGTCTGGATCTTACAGTTTCAGTGGAGAATTTCAATATGTGGCTTAGAGACTGTTTTGTGGTATTTTGGTGAAGAATGTGGCTACCTTTTGCCCTTGTCTGAAGAGTCTGCCTGAGGCTAAGGTGAAGAGACTCAGATTAATTGCATTGACAAAGGCAGTCTCTGAGATTCCCATCATAGACTTTGTTCTCAGGTTAAGTTTCATGAAGAGCATTTTAAACAAGCATATCAAAATGAGAAAGGGGAAATATAAAATATATGGCTCAAGTATTAAAGGGGCACCAGGAAGTGAAATGGACCTGAATCCTGTGTTCAGGGATATTAAATTGAATTAAGAGAGTAATCACCTTGAGGCAAGATACCACCCAGCTAAGTTTAGGTCCAGGCATGATAGTACAAACCTTTAATCCCAAGAGACAAAGCCAAACAGATCTTTGAGTGCAAGGCCAGCATAGGACAAAAAAGGTTATAGCTGGAAATAAAAGCTTAAATCCAGGCCTGGTGGTACATGTCTTTAATCCCAGCAATGCAGAAGACAGAGCCATGCAGATCTCTGAGTTCAAGGTCAATCTACAGAGTAAGTTCCAGGACAGCCAAGCTTAAGCAGAGAGTTCTCCTTTTTTTCTTATTGCTTATCTGAACTTGATTTATGGAGTACAGATTTTTTTTTTTTAATGTTTCTTAAGATTCTGTAGATTTTCTTGGTGTCTTGTGATGTCACCCAGTTTGTTTCCATTTTTATTAATTTGGATCTTTCTGTGTCTTTTAGTTAATTTGGTTACGTTTATCAATCTCGTTGATTATTGTCAAAAATATCAATGTTTTATTCAGTTGATTCTTTGTAGTTTTGTTTGTTTGTGTGTGCCTAGTTTACTGATTTCCAACACAAATTTGATTATTTCTTGCTAGTTATTCCTTTTGGACATTATTTATTTATTTATTTCTTCCTTACTTTTTTGTCTGTTTGGTTAGTTGGTTTTTGTGAGCCTTTTTTGGTTTTGTTTTGTTGTTGTTGTTGTTTTGGTTTTGTTCTTGTTGTTCTAGCATTTTCAGGTGTGCTGTTAATTTACTTATTTGATATTTCTCCAGAGTTTTTGTTTTGTTTTATGTAGGCAATTGTGCTTTTTGAACCACCATCATTGTGTCCCATAGGCCTGTGTATGTTATGTTATCATTTTCATTCAGTTCTAACATTTTAAAAATTTTTTTCCTTAATTACTGTCTTAGTCCATTTATTTGTTTTTTAAATGCAGGAGTGAATTTTTCTGTGTTTATGAGTTTGTTATTTAATGTAATTTAATTTAATTTGCTGTGGTCAGATAGGATGCAGGTCGTTATTTCAATCTTATATCTGTTTAGACTTGAATTGTGTCCAAGTATGTGCTTAAATTTCAGAGAAAGTTTCCTGAACTACTGAGGAGAAGGTACCTTCTTTTGTGTTTGGGTGAAATGTTCTATAAATATCTATTAGAATCATATGATTAATGATCTCATTTAGCTTCAGTATTTCTTTGTTTAGTTTTTGTCTGGATGACCTGTCTATTGGTGTGAGTGCATTATTTAATCATCCCTGTCACTGTGTAAGGGCCAATAAATGATTTTAGCTATAGTGGTGTTTCTTTTGTGCCCTCAGTTGCTCTTGTGTTTGGTGCATAATTGTTTAGAATTGCAATATATTCTTGGTGGATTTTTTTTTCTTTAATGAATACGTAGTCTCTTTCCCTATCTCTTCTTATTAATTTTGGTTTAAAGTCTATTGTGTAAGGTATTAAATTGGCTACACCAGCTTGCTTCTTTGGTCCATTTTCTTGGAATATCTTTTTCCATCTATCCTTTATATTAAGGTATGATTCTGGGATACAGAAGTATGTGTGTTATATTCAAATACAATCCATTATTCTGTTTTTATTTCACTGTTTTTCAGTGATTTCTGCTATCTTAGATGACACAAAAATGGAAAATTTAGTAAAAATGTTTAATTTCTTGTGTTATTTCTTTTTTAATTTAAATTATTTTATTTATTTACATTCCAGTCATTGCTCCACTCAGTCCCTCTTCCCACAGTTTCTCATACCATTCCTTTCCCCTCTTGCCTCCTAGAGAGTGTTCTTCCCCCACTGTGCCTCCCCCTTCCCTGGGGTCCAAGGGCTCTCCAGGATTAAGTGCATCTTCTTCTGATGAGGCCAGACCAGGTAGACCTCTGCTACGTAAGATCCAGCAGCCTTGGACTGGCTGTGTATGCTCCTGGATGGTGGATCAGTCTCTGGAAGCTCCCTGGGGTCTGGATTAGTTGAGACTGCTGGTCTTCCTATGGGATCACCCTCCCCTTCAGCTTCTTAAATCCTTCCCCTATTTCAACCTTATGAGTCCCTGACTTCTATCCAATGGTTGGGTGTATCTACTTCTGTTTCAGTTAGCTGCTGTTAGGGCTTCTCTGAGAACAGCCATGCTAGGCTCCTGTCTGTAAGCACATCATAGCATAGTAGTGTCAGGGCTTGGTTCCCCCACACACACTCCCCAATTAGATGGATCCCAAGTTGGGCAGGTCATTGGACCTCCTTTTTACTTCAGTCGCTTCTCCAGTTTTGTTCCTGAAGTTCTTTTACACAGGAATAATTCTGGGTCAGGAATTTTGTCTGGGGGTTAGTAACCATGTCCCTCCACTTGAGGTACTAACTCCTTGAGGTGAATTCTTCAAGTGTTCTTTCCCCAATGTTGGGCAGTTTGGCTGAGGTCACCCCCAATAAGTCCTGAAAGTGTTTCACCTCCTGGGTCTCTGTTACTGATATTCTCTAGAGGATCCCCCACCTCTCACTCCCTGAGGCTACTTATTTACATTTATTCTCTTGGCCCTCTGGGCTTCCCTCCTGTCCTCTCCCCACCTCATATTTGATCCTGTTCCCCTTTCTCCCTCTCCTGTCTCCCACCTAGATCCCTCCCCCTTCCAAGTGGGGTTGAAGCCTCCTCACTTGGGCATTTCTGCTTGTTACACTTCTTATGGTTTGTAAATTGTATACTAGATATTCTTTGCTTTTTAGCTAATAGCCACTTATCAGTAAGTACATACCATGCATGTCCTTTTAGTCTGAGTTACCTCACTCAGGATGATATTTTCTAGTTATATCCATTTGCCTACAAAGTTCATGATGTCCTCATTTTTTAATAGCTGATTAGTATTCCATTGTGTAAATGAACCACATTTTCTGTATCCATTCTTTGGTTGAGGGACATCTAGGTTGTTTCCAGCTTCTGGCTATTTTTGAACATATTTCATTTGAAGATGATTTTTAAAACAATAGATCTCAACAATGCACATTAAAACTGAACTACATACAAATCTGATAAGAATTACTGAAGATATATCTGTGAATTAGGAGTGAGATACAGAGAATCTTCAGACAAACAACCTAAATTTGGAAGTTAGCTCCACCATTCACCAACTGTGTGACTTCCAGAGAGTTATTTACCCATTCTATGACTAGTTTCTTAATTTCTGTATAGTGATTTTACTAGCTATTGCAGCAAATGAGTGTCTCTTTATAAAGCACTTCTCAGTGCCTAGAATATGTTATTATACATTTTGTAGAGTAACAATAGGTAAGAGGTAGTAATTAAAATCATGCACAGGGATATAATCAGCTGGAGAAACAGTTTGAGAAAATAAGAGGAACAAGGAATGAGAACTCATTTATTTAATAAACAGAAATGAACCCTTATAGCATACCAACTAGATAAAAAGTTAGGAAGAAATATAGTAAAGTATATTGCCATTTCTTCAAAAGTGGGAGTATAATAATGGCATTGCTAACTAAAGATTTTAAGTGTGAGATAAACTGTGTTAATTGTACTAAACATCTGTATGAGTTGTTTAATGAGCATGTAGGATGCTGTGATCCAACTCCCTGAATTTTCTTCTGATGTGGTCATGGTCTTATTATTATAGCACTGGACTCTTGCTGGTAGACATGCCTCAGATATCAGCCTCTTTCCATGATTGCTTTGACTACAGAATTCTTTCCTAAACATGGGGATTCAATTCCATTTTTCTTTTAATCATAGCATAGTTGCAGTGACCGATTATCATTAAGCATAAACCCTCATGTTTTCTTCCTCTACAGAAAAAAAATTGAAGGCTATTGCAGAATTGGCTGAGGCAAAGAAGATTTTTGTTGAAATGTAGTGTCTCGGGCTAACTTCTCTCTCTACCAGATTTTCTCCCTTTCCTTTCACAGAAACTGAGCTCTAATAAACTTTCTTGTCCTCCAAACATCTGAATAGCCCAACCTGTGACAATTAATTTTCAGGCCTTAGTCCTGATGAATAAGAAAAGCCAGACTAGAAAATATAATCAGTAAACAGCACTTGATAAGACAGAAAACAAGGTAGACCTTCTCCCCCCCCC
>JADRCH010007897.1:389416-428138 GCA_019843965.1 Rhynchomys soricoides
GGGGGATACTTTATTGAAAAATAAATGTGTTATACAGAAATAGGAAAATGTCACTTTCTCTTAACATATCAAGACCTGAAGTTCTTAAAAGTCTTTTATATGTTTAGCAGTTAGGGGAATGAGTAAATCTTTTCTTTTTCCTTTTTTGTGAGACAAGTTTTCATGTAGTACTTGGTGGCCTTCTACTTGTTGTGTAGCCAAGGGTGACCTTAAAGTCCCCATCCTTCTTGTACTTTTAAAGTGCTAGGATTACATATGTATGTCACCAAGTACTCCATTTTAATTACTCCAAAGTAATTCCATTTTTAAATAACCATGTAAACCTTCAAATTGTCTACCTTATCAGTGTCCTGAACTTAAGCAGTGGAGCATACAAGATTGCCAAACAAAAGTATCTTTCATAATATTCCACACCTAATTAGACTAGAATCCCTTCTACCCACTAAGCAGTATGATCCCAATTCTAGAATAGTCACTTAACTGCAGGAGTCTAGAGAATTCTGAGAGCTGCTCTCTGGAAATTTAAAGAAGAGTTTCAAAAAGTTTACAGTATACAGGGGATTTAATGCACAGAGATTCAAGGAATTGAACACATGACAATAAGATACAGTTTTAACTGAAGTATGAGTGCGGGAATGGAGAAAATTGTTAATCGATTAATGTAGAGGCAAAACTTAAACAGAAAAAAAAAAAAAAGAATCAATTCTAGCCACTAGAAGGGATATAAAGGTTTTCAACAATTTATGGCAACTACCAAATGCCTGCCCGTGTCTACTGAATCAAACTACTAAGGAAGGCATTATTAAATTGGCTTGCAAAAGCATATTTACAAGTGCAGACAATTTAAGCCTGACACCGGAAGTATTTCACTTCGTGTAGGCAGTGAAAGAACTTTCTCTTTTGGTTCCTCCCTTGATCCGGAAGAAGAGACATCAACTTTCGCTGTCGATTGGACTGCGTCATAAGGGCGGGGCCATGGCGCTCCAATCTCCTTGGTAACCTTTTGTGACTCTATGCATAGGCTTGCTAGCTCTAGGGCTCGTTTTACTGGGCACTGTCCCTGTCCAGTCCCTGTTGAGGGCGGTGCTATTGATCCCACGCCCCCACGTCCGCTCTGACTGGCTGTGATGCGTCACGTAGTCAGAGACTCGCCCGAAAACCGTGAGCTTGCCTGAGCTGGGAGGGTATGGTCCCGGTCTTGCGTCTTCCGGCTTCTACAGCCACTTCCCACGGAAGCCAGGGGAGCCGCCCTCTTGACTGTCTTCCGTCACACACTTCTGTTCGCTCTCCTCAGTGGCTGCGGCTCCACATTCGCGCTCTGGTTCGTGCCTACTTGGGGACCCTGTCCCCACACTACTCACTGCCCTGTCCCCTCCCACTCATATAAAATGTCTAATAGTCTCCAGAGCGTCTTTCTGAAAACCGCAGAGGAAAAGTCAGGCTCGCACTGGTAAGTACCAGTTCCCAGCCCTACACGCGCCCGCCCACACCCTGTGACTTAGGTTGTCTTGGCCGCGTCAGCTGACGTTCAGCGGGGCAGCAGGAGCTAGCTGCGGGGCCGTCGGAGCGCAGTGCCATCCCAGCACACCTCCCACCCCACTCACCCGACCCCGCGCGCTCCAAAGCCCCTGCCTCCCAGTCCTCCCCGAAAAGTAAAACATCCCGCGATTACAATGTAGTTAGCATCTCCTGGACTCAGGTGCGCCCGACGCCATCTGCTCGAATTTCATAGGCCGACCAAGTAGATACCCACGGAAGAAAACCAACATGGCGATGCTCCAAGAATCTCAAACACGCTCCAAAACACCCATCTTGGATTAGAAAGTGCAGCCCTGGGGCGCTGGACCATCAAGTGAAAATAGTTCCATTTTAATGTACTTAGAAAATGTGTTGTAGAACAAGGGACTTTAGTATTTGAAAATTTAAGCTAATACGGAGAAAAGTCAAAACTTGAAATGTGAAGTCTGTTTTTCCAGGTAGCACATTTGAAAGGAGTCTAAAAGGAGTGCATCTCATTGGTTGTCACTACAAAGGAAGTTTGAACACTGTATGGCTCAGGCTGGGTAGGAAACTCACTGTATAGCCAAGGCTGCCCACAATCCAGCCTGGGTTTACCTAGTATTAGGATTACGAAGGTCTGTGACAGACTTCTTTGATTAGAAAATGTATCACCAGTAACATTTTTCTTTTAATTTTGTGTTAATCCAAATGAAGTAAAAAGCAAGATCGACAAAATATTCATTAAAGAACAGTGTTTTAGTTTATGCTTTCCAAAGTTAATTATTTGTTGAGAAGCAAAGATAAGTAAGTCTGTAGAAGGTAAATGAACAGCATGAAATCTAAGAGCAAAACTCATGGAAGGGGATTGAGGTTAAAAAAGAAAATCTACCTAGTGTTTATTGCAGCGTTGTTACTATTTATGAGACTAATGCTTCACTTTCTGATAAAAATAATGGTACCTAGGAATATTTTGATAACAGAAAAATAATTTAAGAAAGAAAGGATTATTTAAATTTTTGCTCCAAGTTTAAGAACACGAATTTGTGTCCTATTTTTAGCCGAGACGGGTTTCTTTTAGTTACAAGTATATATACAAACCCTAATTGCAATGAAAAACCTATGGTGATTTAAAAAAAAAAAAAAATTCCCTTATAACCCTGGTTTAACAAAAACAAGTGGCCATCCTGCGTCAGCCTTCCCAATAGCTGGATCTATATAGGAAGCTGCTACTATGCAAGTACTCGCCCCCCCCCCAAAGTAAATAGTGAGCTGTAGATATAGGAAGACCCGTTACATCAAAAGAACCGTTATATCATGTGTCACTAGAGACAGCTCTTTGGTAGTATATATTTTGTGGAGATTTAAATACAGATTGTATCCTATACAGAGAAGCTAAAGTAGAAGAAATGCATTTTAATAAATTTTATATATTTTACATATATATTTATGATATATTATAGATGATATAACTTTTTTATTGGATATCTTTTTTACATTTCAAATGTTAACCCCTTTCCCAGTTTCCCTTCTGGAAACCCCCTATCCCATCCTCTCTCCCCCTGCTTCTATGAGGGTGCTCCCCCCACCCACCCACTCCTCCTCCCTGCCGTTTCCCCTACACTGGGTAATCGAGCCTTCACAGGACCAATGGTCTCTCCTCCCATTGATGCTAGACAAAGCCATCCTCTGCTATATTGGCGGCTGGAGCCATGGCATGGGTTCCTACTTGTGTACTCTTTTGTTCTTGGTTTAGTCCCTGGGAGCTCTGGGCACTCTGGTTGGTTGATATTGTTGTTCTTCCTCTGGGATTGCAAACCCCTTCAGCTCCTTCAGTCCTTTCTCTAACTCCTCCATTAGATGATATAACTTATGTGTTTAAGATCGTATTTTCCAATCCTACGAGTAAGATTAAATGATACATTAAAGTTTTTTGTTGTGCCCTTGGGCTCACTTTTAAATACTTTCTAACAATTTGGGTGAATTTTGAAGTCTGAAAAATATTTTAAATTCAGTTACATTTTGGTTACTTTAATAAGTACTTTCAACTTCATTGATTCATTGGTTTTATGTTTTTATTTCTTAAATTTTCAGAGATTATCATAACATATTTGGAGCAGTAGTGTGATAAAGAATGTTTATTAATTTACCTGATTTAAAAAGGCATAAAAATAGGAAACTCAGTTTTTATAAGAACAGTGCAAAAATAATGTATATTTGTAGTATAACATTCATTTAATTTATGAAGATTTGCATTGAATTCTTATTTACTTACTGTGTACCACAGGTAGCACAATAGCTGTAAAGGTTGCTTCGATCTGGGAACTATTTCATCTACTGTAGATTGGTTGCTCAGAAAAATTTTGGAATAGGATTGAGGAGATCAGGTTTGAATGATGACAGTGCTGATTTAGAATGAGAACTGTATTTCAAATGACGTGAGAAATCGGAGGGCTTGGATAAGATGGTAGAGAATATGGATTAGATTTAAAGAAATGGAATGAAAAATACACATACCTTATTAGGAAATTACTGTTTCTTGGGAAGATGTTATACCGGTTTTCTTGTCAACTGTGTTTGTAAATTACATGATACAAACACAAATTTCCAGTTAAAAGTACTGCTCTCAGCACGTGACTTCGTTCACTTGGGAAGAAAATGTTTCATTGCTGGTTGAAGTCTTTGGTTGTGAATTTTTATCTTTACAACTTCAGAGTAGACTAGGAGAGACATTAACAGCTAACTGGACTAACTGGCTAACTGGACTCTGTCACTAATCTACTTGCTTATGCACTTCAGTTGTTGAACCTTGCTTTGTGTATAAGCTATGAATAAGACTCCTTAAGGAAAGTATGTAATTCTATTTAAGTTATTGAAAATATTTTACATCTTTGTGTTTTTTGCAGCTAACATGTTGATGACAGTGGAGGTCTAGAATTAGACCATTAGATCCATTAGGATTAGAATTAATGGTGATATTATTACATAAATATATGGAATTTATTATTATATGTATTGTAACATATAACTTCTTAACACATTTTTATAAATAGAAGGGAAAGTTTGGTCTCCTAACAAATGAAGATACATTATTTTCAAAACTATAAAATTTCATTAGCCTCCAACATGTTCATTATTTCATTTCTAATACATGAGTGATGAATATCCATATAGAGTAGTAAAAAACAAAGCCAGAAACCTCAGAAATTATATGCTTTTGTTAGCAAATTTAGCAGGACTTTTAATTTTGAGATAGGCTATGACTGTGTTGATCAGGCTGTCTTGAACCCCGAGACTCAGTGATTCTCCCACTCCTACTTCAGTTTCTAAGTACCTGGAACTATAGATATATGCCACTATGGTTAGGTAGATTTTCCAAAATTAATTAGCCAGTATGTGAAAGAGCCAGAATTAGAAGCCTGTAATCTTTATATTTCCCCTTTCTCTATTTAAGTCTTAAAATTTAGTTTTTTCAGTGCCATTTCTCAGTTCAAATAGTTTAATATAATTAGTGCACTAATCATTCTAAGTGACCACACTGGCTAACAATTCTATGTGACCTATTGATGACATTAGACTACAGAATGTGATCTCTAGAAAACGGATTATCTAGAAGAAAGTAGAGTCATTTAGTGATTTTTGGTTAAATTGTTATGTCAAGGATTCCTACTAAATCTGGAAAATATATATATTGGTTGAAAGAGTATGAATGAACTTTATTCTGATTTATTACTTTTTTCTTTAGAAATCCACATTTCAGTTTTAACTCATTTAATTTTATTGTAGTAAATCAACTCATATTTTAATAGCTTGTAGGAATCAACTTAGCTAACATGTTAATTTGCTCTATTAGGCACAAGGGAGCTATGGATAGAATAAGCTAGCCTTAAAGAGTTTATGCTCTGTGGTAGATTATATGAATCTCTAATAATATGTAAGCTTGAAAAAGCAACATTTGTTTTTCTATCATTGGTGGATAAGCGCCAATTGTAAAAAAGAGATAAATAGATGATAGATAGAGAACTTATACTGTATATAGTATATATTTTGTCAAACAAAAATAGGGGAACCTTTTAACATATAGTATGTGAAATGTTAAAAAGTCTGTTATTTGTTCAGTTATGTCTTTTGAAATATTGCTCTTACACAAATATTTGTAAAAACAGGTTATTTCTGTTGAATCTTCTAGTTAGGCAGATTTTTCTAATAAATGAAATATTTATGTTAAAGGGGACTAAACAAAAATATTGAACTGAGTTTCTTAGATTGGCAATTGGAATGATCTGCATTATTTTTTGTGTAATATTTTTGAGGGTTTACTCTTCTTGGTGTTTGAAAAAGAATTGCAGGAACATTGAGTTTCTCATCTTAACAGATTTCATTGTTACTATGAAAAACAATATTCTTTTTTTAAAAAAGTAGATAGTAGTAAAGACATTATATTCCAATATTAACTTGAGTAATATCAATAATGTTTATATGACAAAAGTTGAGTTGGCATGATTGGAAGATATTTTATGGAAGTGGTAGAATTAAGAACTTCATTTGTTGTTGTTGGAGATGGGCCTAAGAACATATAAAATACTTAGTTAAATAATGTACATAGGATAAAGGAGTTTCTCTTTATATGAACAGTTTTATATAGAGAAGTTGTAGATAATGGTCATATAGCTTTTAAGTATAGATTTTTTTTCTTTTTTGCCAAGTATATTAATTTAAAACTGAGTACGAAGAAACATTATGAAATCAACATTTGTCTTTTATAGATATGTTAGTCAACAGAAATTATAATCAGCAAACCTAAACAGCAAAGCAAAATACTAGATGGAGAATGTGAGAAACATGGTGGTGAGAACTAATCTAGATATTGGATGTTTCAGTGTTAATGATAACAAGATGGGGAAGACCTAATTTAAAAATAAAAAAAAAACAAACAGAAAATACAAAAAACCTCTATAGTATGGACTTTATTCATTCAGAATATATTTCTTAGTTTTGTACCTTTTATAAGCATGTATTTGTGGTTCTGTAAATGAATTCAAAAATAGGATAAGTCAAAGCTAATTGAATGATTAATCTATGTGAGCTAGAAATCAATACTGTTACATGATTGGAAAGTATAGTACTAGTTTTAATAAAGATTAATTTTTAACTTGTTAAAATTTAAATGCTGGTATTTAATTGGCAAAAGACCACAAATACAAAGTGAGGATTAAATGTGGTGTTAGGATTTAAAATACATAACTAAAATGGTCTTTATTGCAAAGGAAATAATTGAGAGAAGTGATTGAAGTCATGAAAATTAGTTCAGTGGAAAATCTTGAAGGAGTAAAACAGGGTTAAAATGAACTGGGCAAGAAGTATATATTTGGAAGAATAATCAAAGATGAGTATGTAAAATGCAGAAAAGTTAATACAAAGATGTTAAAGTCAAGAGAAGCAAACACGTTGGACTCAATAGAAAGCATGAAAGAGAAGAACTCCCCCCGTGCTCCCAGAGACTGAGCCACCAACCAAAGAATGCATATGGAGGGGCCCATGGTGCTGGCCACATAAGTGGGTAAGGTGGGCCTTGGGTCTGAGAGTGTTAGATGCCCCAGTATAGGGGAATTCCAGAGAGGGAAGACAGGAGTGGGTGGGTGGGTGGGGGAATACCCTCATAGAGGCAGGGGATAGAGGATGGTATAGGGGGTTTCCAAAGGTGAGACCTGGAAAGAGGAAAACATTTGAAATGTAAATAAAGTATTAAATAAAAAAAAAATCTAGGAAAAAAAAAAAGAGTACAAATGCATAAATAAAATATAAAAATACAATGGGAAGAAAAAAAAAGAAAGAGAAGAACTTCATAAAGAAGGTGTAGTAACTGCACCCCATGTAAAGAATGGGTGAAAGAATGACAGACTTGTTTGAAGACATACTAGGTAATTTTTGAGAATGACACTTTAGTAGAGTTACAGAGAATAAACCATAAAATAGAACTTCAAGACTTTATAGAATACTCCTTTTTTGTTATAGTTTATTAACACTATAGAACAAGTTCCTCTCATTGGACTTCTATCTGCCTCATAATCTTCGTATAATCCTATGTGACTCCAACCTTTAAAAAAGAAAAATCTTATTTCCTTCAAAATTACAATAGGAAAACCAAAAAAAAAAAAAATTACTGATTTATATATGTTCTGGTTTATTTCAGTTTAAGAACAAAGAAAAACCTTTTCTGACTCCATTTCTCTTCTAGCTACTTTGTGGGATTTTCCCCTCTTGACAATTAAAGTTGTTAGTTATATATTCTTACTGTCTTTATGTCCACATATCAATAATTTTCTCCACTAAATTAGTCTTACTAAAACTAATAATAATTTATGTCATTATTTCTACAGTAGGTGATTAGTCTTAATCCTATTTGATGCCAAGAAACTTTTAATACAATTTTATTCAAACTCTTTCTTTGTTTTGCTTACATTGTATCAAAAATAATTACTTTCTTTCCATTGCTTGAAGAATAGTTGGAAATCACTGAACTAGCTTAGGCATTATACATACATACATACAAACGTACACACACACACACCTAAAGGGGAAGAAAAGATCAGTTATAAAGCTATTGTAGGCTAAGACAGAGGAAATGTTTCTTTGAACTAGAAAGGTGAAAAGCAACGTGGAAAGAATTTTAACAGATAAGAGAAATTTAGGTAATGTCGACAAGATATTTTTAATAGGTTAAAATAGCAAAGTGAGAAAGCAGAATTTATACTCTCTGATACAGACACCTAAGATGAAATTCCAAGGAATTTTGAGAGTATAGAAGGGAAGACATTCTGGCCATGCTGAGTTTCAGGAGCTCACAAGATTTGAATAAATGGCAAAGAAAAGGTTGCATATACATCTTATATCCCAAAAATAATACAGATATATTTTATTTATGATGTAGAATCAGTTAGCACTTAAGAGACTGTGTGGTGAAAAGTACAGAATAAAAAGATTTATATTCTTTAAGACAAGTTGTCAAAATGGTTAAAAGTCTTGGAAAGAGATATTTAAGGAAAAGGTGCAGTTGTAACCATCTCTTTAAATACTTCATTTATCTTACTTCCTCATAGTTACCTGTCTGTGTTTATGTACCTAGTTTTAGTGAGAGATCTAGCAAGTGTGTTGTTTATGGAATCTTATAACAAATATTTAGACTTTGAGAACCATTTTTCTTTCTCTTATAAACATTCACCTCGGTTGCTGCAACCAGCAACCACTATGTAATAATAAAACTTTAGTTTTGGATACTATAATTTAACCTCATGACATTTTATGGTACAGAATTCCTTTTTAAAGTGTTTTTCACCCTATTAAAATGTGAAAACTATATATAGGTGTGAGTTAACATAAAACCAGAATGGCTTAGGTTTAATATATAGGCTATAATTTATTGACCCTTTTCCCTAACAGAGCTTAGTGTTTGAACAATATAACTCAGCATTTGGTTGGTTGGTTTGTTGGTTGGTTAGTTAGTTTCAAGACTTGGTATTGTATTATTGCTCAAGTTCAACTCCAGTTGCTTCTACCCCCAAGTGCTAAGATTACATGCATGAGCCACCATGCTTGACCCACACTGAGTACATTTTCATTTACTGCTGGATAAATTGATGTTGAGTTTACAGTGTACTTTGTGCAGAGATAATGCTCATGGGTCTTCAAACTCCAAAAGCAAGAATTAAGACCCCTCCATATTTATTTCTCTTTAGCTTTACTAAAATTTAGTGTGTATATTCATATATAGAAGACTGTTTCAAAACTTTCTGAAGATAGCATGTTATTTGGATTGTAGTGAGGATACATAGAATGTTGGGTATGGCTTTTTTCATTTATACTTGATTTTAAAATCACACCTGTAGGTTGTAAAACAGAAATCTACACTTTTGAAAATTGTTTGTCTTTTTGTTTCTTCATTTATTCTTAGTCATCTAAGAATATATTGAGTCACTGGAATATGTACTCCACAGTTAATGTTTTTAAGTGTTAGCATGAAAGACAGTCTGTAAACACATAAACATAGATCTATAATTTTATTTGGCAAGAAGGAAATTAAATGATATTTTATTATGAAGGACAATAGTTAAGTTGGCTAGAAAATGTATCTCTTAGGTTGAGACTGAAGCTCCAAGTACAGTTTTATAGGAGAGAAGCACCCAAGTAGAGTGATGTGATTCCTTGAGATCACTATACATTTTTAGAATCTGAAAGGTGGCTTTAAGTATAAATAACTTGGTTAGTCTGTACAAAGTAATATACAAAAAAAATGTATTATACAGAAATTTATGTATCTTGGTTTTTTATAAAACTGACAAATTGTATTTAAAACACAGATCATAATAATGGTCATTGCAGTGGACTAGTTTTAAACTTTTCTTTCTCTCCAGTATGTTCCACTTTTATGGAAAAACCTCTTGACTAAAATTTCCTTTTAAGCAATTAAGTATGAATTGCTTGATAGTAAATTATTAGAAACAATTGCTATACTCAGTGTGGAACATGAAACCTAATGTACATGGAAATAGTAAAAAGGAAATTTTTGATACATGAGCATGTCTATTAAGTCTACAGTATAAAAACATGGGAGCTTGGAGTATCACCACATGAGAGATCTCAAATAGGAGAAAAAAGTTGGCAGTAGAATTTTTCAAGGAAAGAAGATAGAATAAATTGGAGGTGAGGAGAGTAATAGAAGTAGCATAATTGGAGTTGGAATCAAAGTCCTGCTCATTAAAAGTAAAGGAAGAGAATAGAAAGAATTAAAGAAGAATTATTATAATGTGAAGAGTCTTTTCTAATAGCATTATGTTTGAATAAAAATTTAGAAACCTTTTCATTTTGGAATAAATGTTAAGATTCCATAACCTGCTTGTAAGATCTGAATTAAAGTTGATATAATTTTATCTTCCCTTCAAAGTCTATTCCATGATGTCTTACATTGCAAACTCAACATTGTGTTATTAAATTTTACTATCTAAAATAATTGAAAATCCTTGTTTTAAAATAAAATGTATAGAACTTGTAGTATGTTGTGTTTATTTACTTAAAATGTTCTTTTAAGTATTTCAGGGTGCATGTACCAAGTAGTTCCTACGATTGGCACCGATGGAAAAAAACTTCTGCAATTACTTCCAATTCCTAAATCTTCTGGAAATCTTATCCCAGTAGTTCAATCTCCAGTCATGTCTCATGGTTTGAAAGGGAATACTGAAAAACCGGTTCAAGTTACTTTTCAAACTCAGATTTCCAGCTCTTCCACAAGTGCATCAGTTCAATTGCCTGTTTTTCAGCCAGCCAATACTACAAAATATTTTCTTACAGGAACAGTAGATACAACAGAAAATGATAGAGTTACTTCTGTGGGGACTGGAAATTTTACACCACCAGTTTCTAACATTCAGAATTATGGTGTGAAAATTCATAAACTCACCAGGCAAACATCTACTGTTCCTCCCTCGACACAAAATGATTCATCTTATTTTATAGTCAATACCCCAAGTCTCCCAGCAAATGTGAATTCTTCAATTTTGCCTTCTGGGCATCATTTAAAGATTCCAGCCTATGCTGAAGTGAAACCTGTACATGCATCATCCTTGCCTCCTTTGATTCAGCAAAAGATACTTGGAACTGCAACCACAAGTCCCTCAGGAACAGTTGAGGCCTCCCAAATACCAACAGTTATTTATGTACCTCCTATAAATTCAGTGAAAATTATTGTTACCAAGAAAACTCAGAATCTTTACCCCAAACCAGCGACATTCAATACCTCGCAAATTCCACTAAATGTTGCTACAGAAACACAGTTAAAAGGTGGTCAGCATCCTCAAACTGCTCCAGTGAACTCAATTTTTCAAGAGTATCTACGGCCTGGAATTCCATGTCTTGTTCATGTTAAGTCTTCAAATAATGTGGCTTCAAATGTTTTAAACACTTTTGTAGGTAGGAAAAATCTGGGAGATAATACAATAGATACACCTGTGTTGAGAGCCAACAGTTATAGCAGGTCACAGTCTATAGGTGTGCCTATTAAAGATAATGCTTTGTTAATGTTTAATGGGAAAGTCTTGTTGAATAAAAAGGGGACATGTGGTCTTCCATCAAAAATTGACCAACAGAATTCTGTTTCTACTGATATTCCACTAAAAGATTCATCACAGGTAGTAAGTTCAAGTCGGGTCACAGAAATATCCAGAGAGATTTTAAATAGTGTTTTGATTAAAAATAAATCTTTTCAGTTGAAGACAAAATCACTTTCAAATTCCCAGCTTGCTTCCATGGCCAATCTAAGAGCAGAGAAGAATGAAAAAGTGGAGAGACCATCTTTTTCTGGTACAAATCCACATACTATGAACCAGTCCACTCACTGCCTTAAACAGATTAAGACTGTATTTACAAACCCAGATTTTCCAGATGGATTTAGGACAGGAGAGAATGCCCCCAGAAAAGGAAATCTCGTCCAGAACATAGAGAAAATATGTTCCTCTGTTGATGCAGCAACTGTTACTTCTCAACAGTGTGTTTTCAGAGACCAAGAATCACAGGTAATTTTCCCATGTCAGGGTGTTCTTTATATATGTGTATGGAAACTATTTCTTAATTCTCAAAATTATTTGATACATGTCTCCTACACATACACCTCATCACACATGCTCACTTAAAATTTTCATCTGAATAAATATTTGAGGAGTTACAAGTGGTAGAACCTAAGCAATATCTTTCTGTTTCATTATTTAGCTCACCAAATCCATAAGACAAAGTCAATCACAGGACAAAGTTCAGAAGATTTGGAGAGTGATAGGTCTTCAAAGATGAGTAAAATTATGTGACTATGAGTACATGTGTATACTGTATATACATGTATTTGTATATGAAAAGATACAGTTTTTTGTATATAAGAGAGAAAAGGTTTGAAATATTTTCTAGCTTTGTTTTTGGTGATAGTCATGAGAAAAATTTCAGTTTTTTTAAGTGCCATGAAAAGGGTGAAGTAGAAGTCATCAGAACCTATAAGTCAAATAAGATTTTATCCATATCTTTGAGTATTCATGCCTTAAACTTAAGACATAGGAGTTTTGGTTTTTTAAGACAAGTGTGTTTCAGCCTTTCTTTCTGTTGACTCTAATTGAATAATACATCTTTCAGCTACCATTCTCTTCTTACAATACATGTGTGGCTACTGTCCTTACTTAGATAATGACTTAATGTTAGTGGCTGTCCCCTTCAGTACAGAAATCATTGGATTTTAAATACAAGGAGGTAATTGTAATAAAAGCAAGATGGGTTTAAGACAGTAGACTTTTCCAGAAAACTACCATCTTTCTGTACAGATTTTACTGTAATTTTGCTTCATTTTGCTTTACTTTGTTATTTAGTGTCTCAATATGTAGCTGAGGCTGGCCTTGAATTTACCATCGTCCTGCATCTGCCTACTGAGTACCTTGTTTACAGGGTACCATGTCCAGCCTAGATTGCTTTAAAATTGTTGTTCTACCTAGCATCACCTCATTTACTTGAGAACAGACCTTTTGTTACTATTCTGTACAATAAATTAATTAATTTTGTGAATATTTTAAGTTTGTACATATTTAAATTCAGTTGTTTGAATGTAAATATAATTGTAATGCAAATCTTTTAAACATGAAGTGGTCTCTTGTAGAAAATTAGAAATTGCTTATTTGCTAGTCCTATATAGTTACCCAAGGAATTAGCAATATTGTGGTCTTTTTTTTTTCTTCTCATTTCCAGACCCAGTATGAGATGGCATCAATATTAAGAAAAGATATTCAAGAAAGAAGTAAGAAATATTCTCAAGGAAGCCATACTAATGCATCGTTTCCGAAGACTGATGCTGAATTTAAAAAGATATTTGGTCTCACTAAAGATTTGAGAGTATGTCTTACTCGAATTCCTGACCATCTGGGCTCTAGAAAAGGTTTTGATTCGTTTAACAGTTTGGCAAAAAGTAATTCTTACAAAGATTCAGACTTTGTGATGAAGGAAGAAGAAAAAACACAGGTAACAGTTTTTAAAGTATATGGCATTTTTGTAGGTGTGACAAACTTATGGCTATAATTATCTTATATTTGGTTTTCAATGTACTTTAGATTGAGTGATGATTTTTGCCAAATTTGCAGATATCTCATATTAAACAATGACAAATCTTATGCCCAGGTAAAAATATATTCCTGGTTAATTTGAGCTCTAAGTATTTTTAGTCACCTTCTTTTTTTCCATTTGTAATGTAAGAAAATAGTCAAAGCCTTACAAATAGTTATCCTATTTTAAAGAATTACTTAAAGGAGATAGGTGTAGGGGACAATATAAGTATGTTGCTATTCACTGGCGTATTAACACTACATTTTAAGCAGCATATATAGTCAATAATATACATCACCACTATAGTTATACTTATAAACATTATAATCTAGTATTCTGATCTTCAGCCTTTTCAGATAAACTTTCTTAAGAAAAAGTTTCTCCATGTACCTACTTTGCAAATGAAATGAAAAACTTGGTACTTCTTAGTTACGGTTTCATTTCAGTGATGGGACTTCATGGCTTCTAATACCCAGTTTAAGCCAGAAAGGACTATGATTGTGGCTTTTCATTTTGCTACCACATTGTAGAATTCAGTTTTTAATCTAGTCCCCACTGAAATTTGTGGAGTCAAATTTAATTGCTCTTATTTGTGTGCCAACTTTGATTTGGGAGCATGTGGCATAGTAATTTTTTTTTTCTTATTCAACATTGCAACAGAGTTTCTCTAAGAAAAGGAAAGCAAAAACCATGAAGAAGATGGATTACACAAAAAGGAGAAAAATTGAGAGTGCTGGTGACCCTGTCATGAACGTCATGAATGGAACTGATACTGCTAGTTCCCAACTTCTTAGTAGTATTTTACCAACATCAGACATATCCCAACATAACATTGTCACAAGTCATAGTACAATCAGGGAAGACAAGAGAACTGAGGCAGAGCACTGTTCTCATGAGAAACTGGAAAAAGGCACATTAAGTTCAAGCACATCTTTTGAACAAAGTAATTATTTTAATAAAAACTATACTGAAGATATTTTTCCAGTGACCCCACCAGAACTAGAAGAAACCATCAGAGATGAAAAAATAAGAAGACTTAAGCAAATCCTAAGAGAAAAAGAAGCAGCTCTTGAAGAATTGCGTAAGAAGATGTACCAAAAACAATAAAATGCCTATGAGTTCAAGACTTAATACTATAGTAGTTCCCTCCTGCCTGTCATGGATCCCCAGTGGATGCCTGAAACTGGAGATGACACCAAATCTTGTATAAAAACCACTGTAAAGTCATGACATTTGTTAACAACTAAATGTCTACTTCAATAACAGGCAAGTTATATACAGTATAAATATCCTGAATGAAGAGGATAATTGATATCCTCACCAGAACACTGGAATTTTTGTCATGCTTCTCAGAAAGATAATTTAAAAGTTACAAATTCATTCTTTCTGAAGTTTCTCATCTATACTTAGACAACTGTGTGTGATGGGGAACTAAAAACAAAAGCAACTGCAAGTTATAAGGGACTGCTCTGTGACTTATAAGTGCACTCTGAAAGTGTTTTTATATATGAAACTTGAGTTCCAAAAAGGTTTGAGTCACAAGACTTGTCAGTAACCTACATGAAGTATTTTGACTGACGTGTTTTGGAAGGAAAGTTTGAGTATTTTTCTGTGAAATGCAATTCTTCAAATTTGAGCATTTTGTACAAGGTTTCTGTTAATGTTTCCAACTAAATTTCCTCAGGTCTTACTCTAAGAATATTGTGTACTAAAGTTCTAAAATCCAACATCATAAGTCAGCTGTAGGCATAACTTTACCATTGAGTTTATATGTGGACTGTTTTGGTCTTCTTACCCATAAAAATGATACGATCTATTTGCTGTTATTTTTTATTTCATCAATAAAATCTATTATAAATATGTATTCAGATATTTTTCAATGTGAAGGGCATATGTTTTTGGCATGTCTACAATATTGTATTCCTAAAGAAAGGTTTGAAATTTAGGCTATTTGGTGATAATACTTTATTTTTGGCTTACAAAGTATGACTTACAAAGATGTAATTTATGGAGAGATCACTCAGCAGTTAAGATCACTTGCTGTTTTTCCAGAGGATCTAAATTCAGTTCTCTGTCTCATGTGGTGGCTCATAAACACCTGTAACTAGAGCTCCAGAGGACCAAATGCCGCCTTCTGACCTCTAGCATCTACACAAATATGGTATACACTCACACAGGTGCACACATAAGTACTATATTTTTAAATTATATGTTACTTAGCAGCTTCTTTACTTTTTGTGGTATATGTGCATACATGTGTTGCATAGAAAGGTAGATCTGGACTGTAGTCACATGTAAGACTTTTCTCAAACTATAGTTTTTCTTTAGAAGCATCCGTTTTCTCTGGTTAATCTTTGATTTGGGATAATTTGAGAGTATAAAGAACATCTGAAGTTAACTAACAAGACTAGCACGTTAAACAATTTAGAAATACGATACAAAAAACTGTAGGAACAACAAGGAAAACTTGTAAGCAAAGTATTAAACGGGAATGAAACACATCAATTAAATTCTTTTGCTTTTTGTAGTAATCATTTCATTGAAGTATAATTCGCATTCCATAAAATTTACCCTTAAGTTTTACTCAGAAGGGTAAAAGCGTCAACAATTTCAGAACACTTGCCATACCCCCATTAGAATCCTGTAACCAATAGTTGTCACCCCATTCTTTATCTTCACCTATACAACATCATGCTTCCGTAGAAATGGCCATTTGTGAGCATGTCTCGTACATGGAATCATACAGTATATTTTCTTTTGTGATATTTTTCATTTGCCCAGTCATATACAAGATTTATTCATATTCTAAAATATATTAATACTTTGCTTTTTTATTGATCAGCAGTCTGGAAGGTTTGTTCCTGAATCACCAAGAATATCGAAATCCATATATCGAAGTCTTACACATAAAATGACTTAACATTTACATATAAACTCACCACGTATAATCTATATCTTAAATATCTAGATAAACTGTAATGTAGATTGGATTGTTTTATTTAGGAAATAAGTCTTAGTGCAGACATTTCCAACAGTTTTAGCATATGTTTGATTGTAGAATTTATAGATTAAAATGGACCATTATTTGTCCACCTATCTGATACGTAAATTTGGATTGTTCCCATTGGGGGATACTAAAAACGTCCTTATGAGTGTATAGAAGCTTCTGCATGCATATGTTTTGATTTTCTTGAGTATACACTTAGTTGTATAAGTTCCGAGCCACCACAGTTACTGTGTTTATTATTTCAAGCACCTACCAATCTGTTCTAGTTGGAATTTTTTTTCTTTCTACTCATCTAAATAGGTCTTATGAAGGCTACCAGTAACATGTTTCTCAATTCTCTGGTCAATTGTCAGTCGTTGAAACTAGCAAAAATTTAATTTCATGATTCCTTTGATTAATGTTTTAGCACATTTTATTGAAGAAGCAATGGTTTAAGTTGCAGAAAACACAGCAAGTAAAAATACTAATTCATTCACATTGAGAGTTCACCAAAAAACACTTTTTGCTCTTTTACTGCCTCCATATATGTATGTTTTTATCAGAATGGGGCCCTTGTTTAGACTACATCATGTTTTTAATGTCCAGCTTTGGGGGTGGGCTTTTTTTTATTTTTTATTTTCTTTGAGACAAGGTCTCACTGTATAATCCATGTCTCAAACCTAAGGAACCTTCTGCCTCTGGCCCCCAAATGCTATGATTACAGGCATCTACTACCATGCCTGACAACTTTCAGATTTTCAGTAGATTCTAATATACATTGCCAAACCTCACTTTTTAGCTCTTATCATTTAGAGCTGTTGATTCAAAGTGGTATAAAGTCTAGGGCTTTGCATGTTAGCTAGCTTTTAGCCCTGATAGAGTTCTTTTAATTTAGTATATGTTTTGATTTGGTACAAAGATAGCCCAGTTCTGTCTTTTTCCCCTTTGATATTAAATACATATTTTACTGCTAGAAGACACTTTGGCCTCAGTATATGACTGATTCTGCCTCCTTGGCAATTCCTTCTCTTCCCAATCTAATTTTCTATATGCCTCAGTCTTTGCTTCTCTGTTTCTACCTGCTCATTTTCTTGGTGACCTCATCCAAGTTCACATATCTGCTCATACCAGATAGGGAACCGATTACAGAATATATATGAGATTACTTAGAGGAACAGAAATAATTCAAAGCAGTATCACCAATCCCATCCCATCATGGATGAGAGCTCCTGAACACTGGGAACCTGGAGTGCAGTGTACAACCTGCAGGTAGCTCAGCGGGTTCAAGAATATCTTTTCCAGGTAGTCTGTACCCATTCTGATTTCTATTTCTTCCAGGCCGCTTAGCTGGTCCTTACTTTTGGCCAACACTCATATCTCAGAGTATTTTGCACCAGTTATTTCAACTTACTCATGCTAGAGGAGGGAAGAGCCTACTATGTCTTGTCAGCTTCAGGAAATTCCTGAAGTTTTGAGTTTATGTTCCAAACTTAATGAGCTTTCCCACAGTATGGAATGTTCCAATTCCATTTAAAATATCTGTTGTAAAGTGTTTCCCTCAGAGATAGAGGTTCATGCTGAGAAAACAACCTGATGCACTTTTACTATTCTACAAGAGTTTATAAAATAAAATAAATGTGATAAAGATCATGATAAACATACTTTTCATCATCAGTTTTATTATCTTTTTATTTTAGTCTGTTTATTTTTCTGCCAATTAATGATTTACTATTGACTAAATTCATCAAGTGTTTGTTTCCTCTGGTACATTTTATGATACTGGAAGGTTGGCTTGAATCCTTTATAACAAGATTATCTCGGGGTGATTGTTTCCACCTCCATCCATTTACCTGAAATGTTCTTTTTTTTGTTTGTTTTTGTTTTCAAGACAGGATTTCTCTGTGTAGCCCTGGCTGTCCTGGAACTCACTCTGTAGACCAGGCTGGCCTCGAACTCAGAAATCCGCCTGCCTCTGCCTCCCAAGTGCTGGTATTAAAGGTGTGCGCCACCACTGCCCTGCGAATCAAAGTATTTCTGAGAAATATACCAAGGTTATCTTCTGGCCTCCATACAACATGACATACATACCTATACCAACAACAAAAATAATCACAGTATGTTTCTGGTCTCAAAGTCCAGCTCTCTCACTTGAATTCATATTAAGTTTTTATCTTTATCACAAAAGCAAAGCTGCTTTTGTCCTTCAGTGATGATTATTTTGCTCAGTGTGATGGTTACTCTTTTTTTAACTTGTCAGCAATATTGACACATTCTTTTCAAATTTTTAAATTTAGAATGTATGTTTATTCATCAGTAGTGATACAGTCTATAATTGCAAGATCCAGTTAAAAGCCAAATTTCACAGTGTTTTTAAATTACTGGGTTTTACTCTTTGAGATTTGAGGAAAATAAATTGGTATTCCCAGGTATGTTAAGAGTTATCAAAATTATATTTTAAACATACTCAGCAACCTTATACTCTATGGTTTGAATAGCTACAATTCTAAAGAATAAAATACAGTAAGTTTAGCAGTACTTAAGACTATATATAGAATATTATTGAAAACCATAACTTGAGGTTTAGCCTGTTACTGAAAAGTAACAACCCCTCATGAAATGACATGTGGACACTAGCCATTTAAGGATTTATTTTACATTAAATTGTGTTATCCTTGAAAGATTATTCAGAGGACTTACACAAATTAGAATTTGTATGTGAATTTATTTAGTAGCATTTTGTCTTTTATTACTCTGTCTTGTTCTCTTTTCTGTTACTGTCATAACCATATCTACTGTGTGTGTGTGTGTGTGTGTGTGTGTGTGTGTGTGTGTGTGTACAGACAATTGGCCAGGGCCCACATGTGAAAGACAATATGCTTTGGATATTTATTTATTTATTTATTTATTTATTTATTTTTGTGGTCTTTCTGAATTCAAGTGACCTTACTTAATAGTATACATTCTAAGTCCATTCATTTTTCTGCAAATTTTCTCATTTCATTGTTCTTTAAGCTAAATAATACACAATTTATATATGCACCAGGTTTCATTACCCACTCATTTGTTGAAAGAAATTAGGTTGGTTCCTTTATTAATGAAACTATGATAATGGGTCTGAGGAGGTTGCTAAGCATTTTAAAGGACTAGCTACAATTCCAAAGGACCTGGACTTGGCTCCCAGCACACACATGGCAGCTCACAACCATTTGAAACTCCAGTTCCAGGATTATCTGACACCCTCTTCTAGCCTTCTTGGGCACCAGATAGGCATATGGTGCCCAGACAACATACAGGCAAAATACTAATACAAGTAAACGTTAATTTAAATTAGAATCCTCATGTTGAAACTAGTTTCAAAGAGATAACTACTTTCAACTATTCATTCCGTATTTCCTACTTCTTCAGCAAGAAGCTCAACAGATCATCTTCACTCTGAAAGATTAATTTTCATGCTGTGGACATCCCTATCTTGTTCTGTTTTTTTGTTTGGTTTGGTTTGGGTTTTTTTTTTGTTTTGTTTGTTTTTTCTTTAATTACTTTTACTTTTTGGATATTATAATTACATCATTTTCTTTTTTCTCCCCTCCCTCCAAACTCTCCCTCCAAGCCTGAAATTTAATTACTTCTATTTTAAAGAATGTAATATAATTGTACCATTTCTCCTTTCTCTTTTCTCCCTCCAAACCAGCATTTTCTTACCTATTCATCTGTTAATGAGCATCCAGGATATTTCCATTTTCTACCTATTATAAATAGCTCAAGATAAGTGCTGAGCCAGGTCCTTAACAGATCTTCTTAGATTTTCCAGTAACCATGTTCCAAGGAATAAAGTCTGTTGTCCTTTCCAGCCTGACATGAATCAGGGGAGGATGAAAACATACTATATATTATTTTCTTTCTGAATACAGGTCATAATCACTCAAGATTATTATTTTTCAGCTGCATCCATTTGCTTCCAAACTTCAAGATGTCATTTTCAACTGCTTATTAATATATATACCCCACTTTTTTAATCCATTATTCAGTTGAGGGACATTTAGGTGTTTCCAGTTTCTACCTATTATAAATAAAGCTGCAATGAACTTAGTCAAGCAACTGTCCTTGCAGTAAAATGGAGCATCTTTTGGATATATGCTCAAGAATGGTATAGCTAG
This sequence comes from Rhynchomys soricoides, assembly GCA_019843965.1. Taxonomy (NCBI): domain Eukaryota; kingdom Metazoa; phylum Chordata; class Mammalia; order Rodentia; family Muridae; genus Rhynchomys; species Rhynchomys soricoides. The sequence continues at coordinate 410,174 of JADRCH010007897.1, forward strand.
GTCTTGAAGTTTATCAATTTATATTTTTCTGAGGATCCACCACATTGATTTTCATAGTGGCTGTACAAGTTTGTACTCCCACCAACAATGAACAAGTGTTCATTTGCTCCAATACCTTGCCAGCATGCACTGTTTCTCTTGTGATTGATCTTAGCCACTTGACAGTTATAAATTGCAATCTCAAATTAGTTTTGATTTGCATTTTCCTGATAGCTAAGATTGTTGAACATTTAAGTGTTTCTCTGTTTGTGATTCCTATGTTGAGAATTCTGTTCAGATCTGTACCCCATTTTTAAAAAGTATTTATTGTGAATTTCACACCATGCACCCCAGTTCTACTCATCTCCCCACCAATCCATATCCATTCTCTGCCCTTGCAACCTCCCGACAAAAGGATAAAAAGAATCTCTCCATGGAAGGTGTGGCATGTCACACAGTATACTCTTTTGCCTAGTGTTCATTTCAATGTGTCATTGATCTGGATGGAGAATTCTGGCTTCTGCTATACTATCAATACTATGTCCTCACCAGGACTCCTCCTGAATATCCTGTTATTGCCCTGTGTCGTGGAGATCCTGTGGCTTTAGTTCTGTATTTGTATGATTCTTAGCTACTTGAGATTCCTCTATTGAGTATTCTCTGTTTAGCTCTGTTCCTCATTTTTAATTGAATTATTTGGTTTGCTGATCTATACTTTTTTAGATTTTTTCCATATTTTTATATTAGAACTCTATTGGATGTAGAGTTGATAAAAAAATTTCCCATTCCATAGACTACTTCTTCATTACCAGTGTCCTTTGCCTTACAGAAACTTTTCAATTTCACAAATTCCCATTTATTAATGGTTGACCTTAGGTGCCTATGATATCAGCCTTCTGTTGAGAAAGTTGTCTCCACTGCCAATCCATTCAAGGATACTATCCATTTTCTCTTCTATCAGATTCAGTGTATCTGATTTTATGTTGAGGTCTTTGCTTTACTTAGAGTTAATGTTTGTGCATGATGATGAATATGGATCTTTTTGCATTCTATAGGCAAACATCAATTTTGACCAGCAGCATTTGTTGAAGATGCTTTTTTTTTTCCTTCAAGTGTACATTTCTGACTTCTTTTTCAAAAATCAGGTATCTGTAGGCATGTAGATTTGTGTCTGGGTCTTCAGTTAAATTCCATCGATCTTTCTGTCTGTTATGCCAATACCATGCATTTTTATTTTATTACTATAGCTCTGTAGTACAACTTGAAATCAGGGATGGTGAGATCTGCAGCAATTCTTTTGTTGTTTAGGACTATTTTAACTATCCTGGGATTTTTGTTTATCCATATAAAATTAAGAATTGTTAATTCCTGGTCTGGGAAAAAATCTTAGAATTTTGGTGGGGATTGCATTGAATCTGTAAATTGCTTTTTGTAGGATGGCCATTTTTTACTATGCTAGTCCTACTGATCCATGAACATGGGAGATCTGTCCATCTTCTATTATATTCAATTTCTATCTTCAGAGACTTGAAGTTTTTATCATACAAGTCTTTCATTTGCTTGGTTAGAGTTACCTCCAGATATTTTAGATTATTTGTAACTACTGTGAAAGGTAGCATTTCCCTGCTTTTTGCTCAGCCTATTTGTCGTTTGTATATAGGAAGGCTACTGATTTTTTTCTTTCTTTTTTCTTCCTTTTTTTCTGTTGTTGTTGTTGTTAATCTTGCCAAAACTAAGAATTCCCTAGTAGAATTATTATGGTCACTTATATATACTATTGTCTCATCTACAAATAAGGATAATTTGACCTCTTCTGTTACTATTTCCATCCCCTTTATCTCATTTACTTATTGCTCTAGCTAAAACTTCAGGCACTATATTGAATAGATATGGAGAGACCAGACAACCTTGTCTTGTGCCTGATATTAGTGGGATTGCTTTGAGTTTCTGTTCATAGAAGTTGATGTTGGCACACTGTAAATTGCCTTTGTTATGTTTGGGAATGTCCCTTGTATAACTAATCTCTAACAGTACTTTTATAATGAAGGGTATTGTTTCAAAAACCTTTTCTGAATTTAATGAGATGGTCTTTTATTTTCTTTCAGTTTATATGATGAGTTACATTTACTGATTTTCATATATTAAACCATCCCTGCAGCTCTAGGATGAAGCTTTCTTGATTATGGTTAATAATATTTTTGATGTGTTCTTGAATTCAAGTATTTTATTAAAGTATTTATTCAAATATCAAGTATATTTTTCATCTATATTTGTAAGGGAAACAGGTCTATAATTCTCTTTTTGTGTTGTCTTTATGTTGTTCGGGTATCTCAATAATTATGGCTTCATAAAATGAATTGGTCAGTGATCCTTCTGTTTCTATTTTGTGGGATGAGCTTTAATCCTCTTTAAAAATATCGTAGAATTCTGCACTAAAACTATATAGCCCTGTGCTATTTATGATTGGGAGACTTCTAACAACTGCTTCTATTTTACTTGAGGTTATAGGTCTATTTAAATTGTTTCTGATTTTTGTTTATCTTTGATATGTGGTTCCTATTGAGAAAAATGTCCATTTCTTTTAGATTTTCCAATTTTATGAAGGATGGGTTTTTTTTAAATTATGTTCTGACTCTCTGGATTTTCTTGGTATCTGTAATTATGCCTCCATTTTTTGATTTTATTAATTTCAATATTCTCTCTGTCTTTTCATTAGTTTGGATAAGGATTTGTTTATCTTGTTGATTTTCTCAAAGAACCAACTCTTCCATTGATTCTTTATATTTTCTTTGTTTCTATTTTATTGATTTCAACTCTCAATTTGATAATTTCTTGTCATATTTTCCTTTTGAGTACATTTATTTCTTTTTATTCGAGATATATCAGGTGTACTGTTAGAGTGGTAGTATGAGATCTCTCCAGTTTGTTTGCTTGTTTGTTTATGTAGACACTTGGTTCTATGAACTTTCCTCTTAGTACCACTTTCCTTGTGTCTCATAAGTTTGTATATGTTGTGTGTTCGTTTTCATTGAATTCTTGAAAGTCTTTACTTTTTCTTTATTTCTGTTTTGACTCATTTTTTCACTGACTATAGAAATTTTCAGTTTCCATGAGTTAGTAAGCTTTCTATTATTTATGTTGTTGTTGATGTCCAGTTTTAATCCATAGTGGTATGATAGGATGCAGGGACTTATTTCAATTTTTTTGTATTTGTTGAGACTTGCTTTGTGTCCTAGTATATGGTCAGTTTTGGAAAATGTTCAGTTTTGTGGCTGAGAAGAATGCATATTCTTTTGTGTTCAGGTGGAATGTTCTGTAAATATTTGTTAAGTTCATTTGATTTATAACTCTAGCATTTCTCTTTCTAGTTTTTGTCTGGGTGGCCTGTCAATTGGTGAGAATAGGATATTGAAATCTCCCACTATCAGAATATGAAGTGTCAATGTGTGATTTAAGATGTAGTACTGTTTTATTTACAAAGTGTGTACCTTTGTGTTTAGGACATGGATGCTAAGAGTTGAAATGTCATTTTGGTGGATTTTCCCTTTGATGAATATGGCTGGGTTTCCTTCTCCTCTTCTGATTAATTTTGATTTGAAGTCTATTTTGTTACATGTTAAAATGGCTACACTAGCTTGCTTCTTAGTTCCATTTACTTGGTATATCTTTTGCCACCCCTTTACTCAAGAGTAATGTTAATTCTTGAAATTGAAGTATGTTTCTTGTAAATCAAGGAAGAAAATGGGTCCTGTTTTCATATCTATTCTGTTAATTTTCATCTTTTAATTGGGAAATTGAAGCCATTAGCATGAAGCCATTAGCATTGAGATATATCAAAGAATAGTGATTGTTAATTCCTATTATTTTGTTATTCTTGGTGGTGGTGGTGATGGTGTGTGTGTGTGTTTCTCATTGTTTGATTTTGCTAGTATATTATTTTCTGTTATTTCATGGGTGTAGTTAACTTCCTTGGGTTAGAGTTTTCTTTCTATCACTTTCAGTATGGATGGATTAGTAAAAGGACATTGTTAAAATTGATTTTATCATAAAATATATTTTCTCCATTTATGGTGATTGAAAGTCTTGCTCGGCAGAGTAAACAGCCTTGGCATTTGTGGTCTTCTAGTCTGCAGTACATCCGTCCAAGCAGTTCTGAGCGTTAGTGCCTTCATTGAGAAGTCAGATGTAATTCTAACAGGTCTTACCTTTATATGTTACTTAGTCTTTTTTCTTTGAATGCTTTAATATTCTTTCTTTGTTCTGTACATTTAATGTTTTGGTATTATATAATGAGGGAGGGAACTTTCTTTTCTAGGCTAATCCATTTGGTGTTTGGTGTGTTTCTTGTACCTTTATAGGCATGTCCTTTAGATTAGGAATATTTTCTTTTTTCTTTCTTTTTTTTTTAACATGAGAAAACTGAAATTTATTTGGCTGTACAAGGTAACAGTAAGATTCCATTCACTAAAACACAAATGATGTCATCTGCTTCAAAGCCCCTTTAAGAGTCTTTTAGTTGCTCTTAGAAGGCCAGTGTTCAACATCCTTACATCCCTCAGATGGAAGATAAGGTTTGACCTGAATGTCCCATTTCGGCCACCCACACACCTACCTCATGTTTCTCTCCCTCTTTTCTCCAATCACACCACACAGATAGCAGTCATTGAGCCTTTTAGCTCATTAAATATAAGAATCACTCTCATGGAAAGTTGATCTCTATATCCTCCTGCATCCTTCTTGTCATTTAATTTCACCTTAAATTTCAACTACTGGAACATTTTCTCTGATTCTCCCTCATACTGCAGAGGTGTCCTTTAGGTGGATCTTTAAAGCACTAAACACTACTCCTCATTCATTAGTCAGAAGTGTTAAAAAATCACCATTTGCCAAGCTGCAAGCTCCAGGAAGACAAGCTTTGCACAGAATATTTTACAGAAGCACACTTAAAGATGTGGGAATAAATATGTGGGAAACAGATACAATGAATGAAAAGGCAAGGTCCACCAACCAGAGCATCTTAAATCATAATATCTAAGAACTTTAAAAACATCATTACAACATTAAGAACTTTTGTTCTTAATCATTCTTTTTAATCCTTAATAACCATAGAAGATATTATACCAGCATATAGAATCACCTGTTTCCAATGGTTTTTCTTTTAACTATCATATTTTTCATTAAGAGCCATCACTGACGTTCTCTAAGAAAATATAATCATAAATTATACTTGTATGTACTGAAAATAATATGCACTAATATTTGCATATGAATAAACTGAAATTCAGAAATTAACATAGTTTCTTTGAAGTTATGACTCCATAGTTCATATTTATTTTTAAAAATGTTTTATTACTTTTATTTATTTATCTTTTTATCTCTATTTATACTCTCTGTGTGTATGAGTGCATGTGTGTGTGTGTGTGTGTGTGTGTGTGTATGTGTGTGTTATATGCTTCTGTATACATGGCATGCCCCAGTGCTCACATTATGGTCAGAGGACAACCTACAGGAGATGGTTCTCTCTGTCCACCACGAAAACCCCAGGGATCAAATTCAGACCATCAATCTTTACAGCAAGTATCCTGCCTGCTGAGTTATCTCATTGGCTTCAAAGCTTATGTTCTTTATTTTATTGAACTTTTGTGTATGAGTTTTTTAACAGCATGCATATATGTTTATCATATGTTTGCTTTATGCCCATAGAAGACCAAAAGAAGATATTGAATTTCCTGGATATGAAATTATGCATAACTATGAGCTGGCATGTAGGTCTAGGAAAGTGATCTTAACCACTGAGCTTTCTCTCTAACCCCAAGTCCATGTTCTTACTCACACCCTTATACGATTTTCTCAAAATGTTCCCCAAATACACACTTAGGCATTATCAAATGTCCAACATAGAGATATTTGATAATATTCTGTTAAGTATATGTGTTATGGTCTTGCTTATGTTACACATAATTCTTTACTGGATTATTGCCTCGATTAAGTTTCTATAAGTTGCTGGGAACTTATAGAAATAAATTTAGTGAGTATAATTAGGAGATATTATTATAGTTATTATCCATATAAGTTAATAGTTCTGACTTTTAATTCCACTCAGAATTTCTTTTTATTTTTGATACTTTATTAACATTTTAAATGTTTTCCCCTTTCCAGGTCTCCCCTTTGGAAACTCCCTATCCCGTACCCCCTACCCCTGACTCTATGAGGGTATTCCCCCACCCACCCATCCACTCCTGTCTTCCCTCCCTGTCAGTCCCCTATACTGGGGCATCTAACATTCTCAGACCCAAGGGCCTCTCCTCCCACTGATGGCTAACAAGGCCGTCCTCGGCCAGATATGTGGCCAGCACCATTTGGTCCCTCCATATGCTTTCTTTGGTTGGTGGTCCAGTTTCTGGGAGCACCAGGGGGGCTGACCAGTTGACACTGTTGCTCCCCCCACATGGGGCTGAAAACGTCCACATCTCTTTCAGTCCCTTCTCCAACTCCTCTACGTGGGACCCCAAACTCAGTCCAACAGTTGCTGTGAATTGAATCATGGGTGTTCCAAACTTTTGGGCTAATATCTGCTGATCAGTGAGTACATAACGTGTTTGTTCTTTAGTGATGAGTTACCTCACTCAGGATGATATTTTCAAGTTCCATCCATTTACTGGAAATTTCATGAAGTCATTCTTTTGAATAGCTGAGTAGTGTTACATTATGTAAATATACCATAATTTCTGTATCCATTCCTTTGTTGAGGGACATCTAGGTTGTTTCCAACTTCTGGCTATTATAAATATGGCTGCTATGAACATACTAGAGCATGTTTCTTTATTACATGTTGGAGCATCTTCTAGGTATATGCCCAGGAGTGGTATAGCTGGGTCCTCAGGTAGTATTATGTCCAATTATCTGAGGGTCCACCAAACTGATTTCCTGAGTGGTTGTACCATCTTGTATTCCCACCAAGAATGGAGGAATTCCTCTTTCTCCACATTCTCACCAGCATCTGCTGTCACCTGGGTTTTTGATCTTAGCCATTCTGACTGGTATGTGGTGGAAGTTCAGGGTTGTTTTGATTTGCATTTTCCTGATGACTAAGGATATTGAACATTTCTTTATGTGCTTCTAAGCCCTTCAAGTTTCCTCAGTTGAGAATTGTTTGTTTAGCTCTGTTCCCCATTTTTTTGATTGGGTTATTTGGTTCTCTGGAGTGTGACTTCTTGAGTTCTTTGTATATATTGGATATTAGCCCTCTATCAGATGTAAGATTGGTAAAGATATTTTCCCAATGTGTTGGTTGCCATTTTTTCCTATTGACAGTGTCCTTTGCCTTACAGAAGGATTGCAATTTTATGAGGTCCCATTTGTCGATTCTTGATCTTAGATCATAAGCCATTGGTGTTCTGTTCAAGAATTTTTCCCCTGTGCCCGTGTATTCAAGACTTTTCCCCACTTTCTCTTCTATTAGATTCAGTGTATCTGGTTTTATGTGCAGATACTTGATCCACTTCGACTTGAGCTTTATACAGGGAGATAGAAATGGATCAATTTACATTCTTCTACCTACCATTGAGCCAGCACCATTTGTTGAATATGCTGTCTTTTTACCCACTGGATGGTTTTAACTCCTTTATCGAATATCAAGTGACCTTAGGTGTGTGGGTTCATTTCTGGGTTTTCAATTCTATTCCATTGATCTATCTGCCTCTCACTGTACCAATACCATGCAGTTTTTTTTTATCACTACTGCTCTATAGTACAGCTTGAGGTCAGGGAGGCTGATTCCCCCAGAAGTTCTTTTGTTGTTGAGAATAGTTTTTGCTATCCTGGGTTTTTTGATATTCCACATAAATTTGAGAATTGTTCTTTCTAAGTCTATGAAGAATTGAGTTGGAATTTTGATCAGGATCGCATTGAATCTGTAGATTGCTTTAGGCAAGATGGCCATTTTTATTATGTTAATCTTGCCAATCCATGAGCATGGGAGATCTTTCCATATTCTGAAGTCTTCTTTGATTTCTTTCTTCAGAGACTTAAGTTCTTGTCATATAGATCTTTCACTTGTTTGGTTAGAGTCACACCAAGATATTTTATATTGTTTGTGACTATTGTGAAGGGTGTCATTTCCCTAATTTCTTTCTCAGCCTGTTTATCCTTTGAGTATAGGAAAGCTACTGATTTGTTTGAGTTAATTTTATATCTAGCCACTTTTCTGAAGTTGTTTATCAGCTGTATCAGTTCTCTGGTGGAGTTTTTCGAGTCACTTAAGTATACGATCATATCTTCTACAAATAGTGATATTTTGATTTCTTCCTTTCCAAATTGTAACCCTTTGACCTCCTTTTGTTGTCTAATTGCTCTACCTAGAACTTCAAGTACTATATTGAATAGACAAGGAGAGAGTTGACAGCCTTGTCTAGTCCCTGATATTAATGTGATTGCTTCAAGTTTCTCTCCATTTAGTTTGATGTTGGCTACTGGTTTGCTGTATATTGTTTTTACTATGTTTCGGTATAGGCCTTGAATTCCTGATCTATCCAGGACTTTTATCATGAAGGGATGTTGAATTTTGTGAAATGATTTTTCAACATCTAATGAAATGACCATGTGTTTTTTTTCTTTGAGTTTGTTTATATAGTGGATTACCTTGATGGATTTCTGGGTATTGAGCCATCCCTGCATCCATGGGATGAAGCCTACTTGATTGTGATGAATGATTGTTTTGATGTGTTCTTTGATTCAGTTTGTGAGAATTTTATTGAGTATTTTTTGCATTGATATTAATAAGGGAAATTAGTCTGAAGTTTTCTTTTATTGTTGGGTCTTTGTGAGGTTTTGGTATTAGTGTAACTGTGGCCCCATAGAATAAATTGGGTAGTTTTCCTTCTGTTTCTATTTTGTGGAATAGTTTGAAGAGTATTGGTATTATATCTTCTTTGAAGGTCTAATAGAATTCTGCACTAAACCCATGTGGTCCTGGGCTTTTTTTGGTTGGGAGACTTTTAATGACTGCTTCTATTTCTTTAGGGGTTGTGGGATTGTTTAGATGGTTTATCTTATTATGACTTAACTTTTATATTTGATATCTGTCTAGAAACTTGTCCATTTCATACAGATTTTCCAATTTTGTTGAGTATAGGCTTTTGTAGTAGGATCTGATGATTTTTTAAAATTTCCTCAGATTCTGTTGTTATATCTCCCTTTTCTTATTTTGTTAATTTGGATACTGTCTCTGTGCCCTCTGGTTAGTCTGGCTAAGGGTTTATCTATCTTGTTGATTTTCTCAAAGAACCAGCTTCTGGTTTTCTTGGTTCTTTGTATAGCTCTCTTTCTTTCTACTTGGTTGATTTCAACACTGAGTTTGATTATTTCTTGACTTCTACTCCTCTAGGGTGTATTAGCTTCTTTTTGTTGTAGAGCTTTCAGATGTGCTGTTAAGCTGCTTGTGTATGCTTTCTCCAGTTTCTTTTTGGAGGCACTCAGAGCTATGAGTTTTCCTCTTAACACTGCTTTCATTGTTTCTTATAAGTTTTGGGTATGTTGTACTTTCATTTTCATTAAATTCCTGGAAATCTTTAATTTCTTTATTTCTTCCTTGTCCAAGTTATTATTGAGTAGAGCATTGTTCAGGTTCCATGTATATGTGGGCTTTCTGTTGTTGTTGCCATTGAAGACCAGCCTTATTCCTTAGTGAGCTAATAGGAGGCATGGGATTATTTCAATATTCGTATATCTGTTGAGATTTGTTTTGTGACCAATTACATGGTCAATTTTGGAGAAAGTACCATGAGGTGCTGAGAATAAGGTATATTCTTTTGATTTAGGATGAAATGTTCTATAGATATCTGTTAAATCCATTTGGTTCATAACATTTGTTAGTTTCATTGTGTCTCTGTTTAGTTTGTGTTTCCAAGATCTGTCCATTGATGAGAGTGGGGTGTTGACATTTCCCACTTTTATTATGTGAGGTGCAATGTGTACTTTGAGCTTTAGTAAAGATTCTTTTATGAATGTGGTTACCCTTGCATTTGGACAATAGATGAACAGAATTGAGAGTTCTTCTTGGTAGATTTTTCTTTTGATGAGGATGAAGTGCTCTTCCTTATCTTTTTTGATGACTTTTGGTTGAATGTTGATTTTTTCCAATATTAGAATAGCTACTCCTGTCTGTTTCTTGGGACCATTTGCCTGGAAAATTGTTTTCCAGCCCTTTACTTTGAGGTAGTGTTTGTCTTTCACATGGACGTGCATTTCCTAGATGCAGCAAAATGCTGGGTTCTGTTTATGGATCTAGTCTGTCAGTCTATGTCTTTTTATTGGGTAATTGAGTCCATTGATGTTGAGATATTAAGAAATAGTGATTGTTGCTTCCTGTTATTTTTGATGTTATTTTTATGTTTGTGTGGCTATCTTCTTTTGAGGTTGTTGAAAGATTACTTTCTTGCTTTTTCTAGGTTGTAGTTTCCCTCCTTGAGTTGGTACTTTCCATCCATTATTCTTTGTAGGGCTGGGTTTATGGAAACATACTGTGCAAATTTGGTTTTTTCATAGCATATTTTGGTTTCACCATCTACGATAATTGATAGTTTTCCTGGGTATAGGAGCCTGGCCTGGCATTTGTGTTCCCTTCGGGTCTGTATGAGATCTGCCCAGGATCTTCTAGCTTTCATAGTCTCTGGTGAGAAGTCTGGTGTAATTCTGATAAGTCTGCCTGTATATGTTACTTGATCTTTTTCCCTTACTGATTTTAATATTCTTTGCTTGTTTTGTGCATTTGGCATTTTGAGTATTATGTGACAGGGCGGATTTCTTTTCTGGTCCAAACTATTTTCAGTTCTGTAGGCTTCTTGTGATATTTATGTTCATCTCTTTCTTTAGGTTAGGGAAGTTTTCGTCTATAATTTTGTTGAAGATATTTACTGGCCCTTTAAGTTGGGAATCTTCACTCTCTGCTAAACCTATTATCCTTAGGTTTGGTCTTCTCATTGTGTCCTGGATTTCCTGGATGTTTTGGGTTAGGAGCTTTTTGTATTTTGCATTTTCTGTGACTGTTGTGTCATTGTTTTCTATGCTATCTTCTGCAACTCAGATTCTCTCTTCTATCTCTTGTATTCTGTTGGTAATGCTTGCATGTATGACTCCTGATCTCTTTCCTAGGTTTCCTATCTTCAGGGTTGTCTCCCTTTGTGATTACTTATTGTTTCTATACCCATTTTTAGATCTTGGATAGTTTAGTTCATTTCCTTTGCTGGTTTGATTGTGTTTTCCTATATTTCCTCTTTAAGGGCTTTTAGCTGTTTACCTGTGTTCTTTTGTATTTCATTTTCTATTTTTTTTTCTTTTTTCTTTTTCTGAGACAAGATTTCCTCTGTGTAGCTCTGGCTGTCCTGGAACTCACTCTGTAGACCAGACTAGCCTCAAACTCAGAAATCTGCCTTCCTCTGCTTCCCAAGTGCTGGGATTAAAGGCGTGTGCCACCACTGCCCGGATTCTGTTGTATTTCTTTAAGTGAGTTATTTATATCTTTCTTAAAGTCTTCTATCATTATCTTGAGAAGTGATTTTAAATCTGAGTCTTGCTTTTCTGGTGTGTTGGGGTAATTAGTGATCACTATGGTGGGAGAACTGGGTTCTGATGATGCTAAGTTGCCTTGGTTTCTGTTCCTTATGTTCTTACCTTTGCCTTTCGCCATTTAGTTATCTCTGGTGTTAGCTGGTTTTGCTCTCTTGACTGTGGCTTGTCCCTCCTACAAGCCTTTGCATCAGTACTCCTTGGAGACCAGTTCACTCTGGGAGGAATTTGGGTTTGGAGAGCTGTGGTACAGGGTCAGCTATGTGGTGCAGACAGAAACCAGAAGGATTCAGTCTCCAGCTGTTCCTTGGTTCCTGTGTCCTGATGGCTCTGGGAGGATCTCTTTTGATAGAGGAATTTGAAGAGAAGTGGTGGTCTTCCTGTGCTCAATGGGTGTCTGCACTCCTGGGAGACCAGCCCTCTCCTGACACTGAGTATGGAGCCCTGTGTCACAGGATCAGCTCTGTGGCAGTAGAAGGAAACTGGAAGGCCACTCCTCAGTCCCTGTGTCCTGAGGGTTCTGGGTGGGTCCCTCTGTGCAGAGGTGCTGGCCTTACTCCCACCAACCCCCACTCATAGGCTTTCCCACACTCCTGGGAGCATTGCTCTTTCCCTGCTGCTATTTGCCTATGGAGCTGTGTGGCAAAGACCATAGGAGTAAACCGGAAGGCTCCTCTCCCAGGCTGTTCATAGGTCCCTGTGTCCTGATTATTCCTGCGGGTCCCGCTGAGCAGTGGTGTACATCTTCCCTCCACTCATGGGCTTGTCCACACTCCTGGAATGCTAGCTTTTTTTTTTTTTGGCTATGGAGCTCTGTGGCACAGACTGAGGAATATTTTCTTATATTATTTTGTTAAAAATATTTTCTGGGCCTTTGAACTTTTATTCTACTTTCTCCATTCATATTGTTCATTGATTTGGGTTTTTAAATAATTTCTCCAAGATTTCCTGGATGTTTTGTGTCAGAATATTTTGTATTTTATTTTATTTATATGAGTGCTTTTCCTGTATATATGTATGTGTGACATTTGTATGCCTGGGTTCCACAGAGACCATAAGAGGGTGCTGGATACCCAAGAACTGGAGTTGCAGATGGATATCAGCAGTGGGGGCACTAGGAAGAGAATCTGGGTGATACACAAGAATAGAAAGTACTCTTAACCACTGAGCAAATCTAAGACAAAAACTTTTAGAAAGTAGCAGGATACAAAATCAAGAATCAAATATTAGTAGCTTTTCTGTTTACCAATAATGAAAAACCTAGTTAAGACTTCTAGCATTGGGGAATACAGAGCCTGAACTGGGTATCTTCTGTAACCAGGCAAGACTTCCTGTGAAGGGATTGGGATACCAACTCAGGAGCCCACCTCTGACACTGCCTGTAATGCCAAGAACTAAAGGATAATGGAGACCTAAGATAGAACCAAACATTACTGGCAAAAAAAAAAAAGACAACAAAATAAAGATATTCTGATAAACTCATAGATGGGTGCCTAGCCCAGTTGTCATCAGAGAGGCTTCATCTAGCAACTGTTGAAAACACATGGAAAGACCTATCACCAAACATTAGGTATAGCTTAGGGAATCCTGCTGAAGAGAGGAAGGTAGGATTTTAGAAGTCAGAGGGGTCAAAGACATCACAGGAAAACCCACACAATCAATTAACCATGGCTAATAGAGGTTCACAGAGACTGAGCCGAAAACCAGGGAGCCGCATAGGCCCGACCTAGGCTCTCTACATATGTTATAGTTGTGGTAGTTTGATCATCTTGTGATATACCTAATGGTGAAAGTAGGACCTATCTCTGAATCCTTTGCCAGCTTTGGGACCTTTTTCTTCCTACTGGCTTACCTCATCCAGCCTTAATATGAGAAGTACTTAGTTTTACTGCAACTTGATATACTGCTTCATTCATATCCATGGGAAACCTACCCTTTTCTAGATAGAAATGGGGGAGAAGTGGATTGAGGTGGGCAGAGGGGAGGTGGTGGGCACTTAGAGGAGAAGACGGAGAGGAAACTGCAATCCAGTTGTGAAAAATAAAGCAAAACAAAACAAAAAAAGCTCTGTTCGAAATAGCTTCATAGCAGTCAGTAAACAATATTTTGTCTTTATTCAGTTTGATGATTTTTTAAAATTGTAACTTTATTTTTTATACTGGAGTTACAGGTAATTATGGGCAGATTGATATGGGTTCTGTACACCAAGCTTAGGTTCTCTGGAAGAGCAGTATGTGCTCTTAACATTTCACCAGTCCCTATTGCCAAATTTTTAATTGTGTTTTAGAAGAATCCTCTCCCATCTTGGTTTACTTGCCATTGAGAGTTTGTTTTTGTTTTCTGTTTGGTTTTGGTTTTGGTTTTTTACAGGTTCTGCATAGTAATCATTTATCCAATGTTAGAAAGACATTGCAAATTATACATCAGGCCATATCTGGATACAAGTATCCAGAACACTCTTTTTCTTTTTCCTTTTTTTCCATGTATGGATTTTTTAATTATAAACCACTGGCTACATGTTTAAAGTCAAATTTCATTACGTACTTTATAGATTTTTAAACCATACCAAATGAGCAACTTACAAATCCTCAGATAGGAGTTTATAGCATTTTTTTTTTTGAGATGTGAACATTTATTTATATTCCAAATGTTACCCCTTCCTGGTCCACCTTCCAAAAATTCTTCACCACATCTACTCTCCCCTTTACCTCTGAGAGGGAACTCCCCACTTTACTCCCCACCTACCCACCCCTCTCACCCAGCCACCCATGCCCACCACCCCCCTGAATCCCCCTTCCCTGGTCATTAAGTCTCTACAGAATTAGATACATCCTCTCCCACTGAGGCCAGACAAGGCAGTCCTCTAGTACATGTGGCCCAGGGTCATGGACCAGCCCATGTGTGTTCTTTAGTTGGTGGCTTAATCTCTGGGTGCTCTCAGGGGTCCAGGTAAGGTGTTGTTGGTCTTCCTATGGGGTTGCCATCTTCTTCATTTCCTTCAGTTCTCCCCCTAATTCTTCCATAGGGGTCCCTGACCTCAGTCCAATGGTTGGCTGTAAGTATCTACATCTGTCTCAGTCATCTTTTAGTAGAACCTCTCAGAGGACAGCCATGCTAGGCTCCTGTTTGCAAGCACAACATGGCATCAGTAATAGTGTCAAGGTTTGGTGCCTGCCCATGGGATAAAACGCAATTTGGGCTAGTTACTGGATAACCTTTCCTTCAATCTCTGCTCAATTTTTGTCCCTGTATTTCTTTTAGACAGGAACAATTCTGGGTCAAAACTTTCGAAGATAGGTTGGTAACCCCATCCCTCCACTGGGTGCCCGACCTACTGGAGGTGGTCTCTGCAGGTTCCATGTCCCCAGTGTTGGGTATTTCAGCTAAAGTCATACCTATTGAGTCCTGAGAGCCTCTCACATTCCAGTTTACTGGAACTTTCTAGATGTTCTCCCTGCTACCCAAGCCTGCAGATAAATATTTCCATTCCTTCTCATGACCCTTTTGGGCTCCTCTTCTTTCTCCCCCACATATCTTGCTCTTCATTTCCCTCTCCCCCTCCCACCTCCCTCCTTCCCTCTGCCTCCCATGATTTTTTTTTCTTACCCCCTTCTAAGTGGGATAGAAGCATTGCTGCTTGGGCCTTCCATCTTGTTAAACTTCTTACTGTCTGTGGGTTGTTTCCTAGATATCCTGTACCTTATGGCTAATATCCACTTATCAGTGAATACATACTGTTTCGAGAAATATTTTAAAAAAAGGAATATTGCATGTTCCTGCGCTACTCCCTAGTTCTCTCAGCCCCAGAAGGCTGGCCAGCCATGCACTGGCAGGCAATGGCCAGAGCTCCACAATCTCTCCATCCAGCTCACTAGGCTCCCACTGGCGGGTGGCTACCACACCATCCCCATGCTTCAATATCTCCATGGACTCTGTGGTGCACATCAGGCAAACACACATTTTGCCACTATACCTTTTTCTCTGGAACCCAGACAAGCTGCCACATGAAGGAAACCACAACACAAACTTAGCTTAGAAACAATGGTAACTCAAACTCTGGGTGCAACAACTAAATCCTAATCTTGTACACCTTATCGTAATCTGATTCCTCTGGTGTTGAATCCTTTCAGATCTGCCATACCAGGATACTCTAGTAGCTACATCTTACCTACATGCTGTCTCCAAAAGGCCCCCCCCTCTCTTTCCTCTTCCTCTCTTCCTCTCCCAGACCTGGAAGTCCCTCCTACATGCCCAGTGATTGGCTCCTTTATTCATTAGGGGATTGGTTCACAAGAAGTCACAGGTGTAACTCACTCCTTGTCTGAAGCCCCTCCCAGGAGGGCACAATTAGCATCTAAATGCAAACAGCCCCAGGGCTATCCACAACATAATACCATGCAAGTCCTTTTGGGGTTGGGTTACTGCACTGATGACGATATTTTATAGTTTCATCCACTTGCCTGCAAAATTCATGATGTCCTCATTTTTAATAACTGAACAGTATTCCATTGTGTAAATGAACCATGTTTTCTGTATCCGTTCTTCAGTTGAGGGACATCTGAGTTGGTTCCAGCTTCTGACTATTCCAAATGAGGCTGCCATAAACATAGTGGAGCACATGTCCTTGTGGTATAGTGGAGCCTCTGTTGGGTATATGCACAATAGTGATATAAATGTGTGTTCAGGTATAACTATTAACAGTTTTCTGAGGAACCTCAGATTGATTTCCAGAGTGGTTGTACAAGTTTGCAATACAGCCAGCAATGGAGGAATGTTCCTCTTTCTCCACATTCTCACCAGTATCTGCTGTTGCCTGAGTTTTTGATCTTAGCCATTCTGATTGGTATGAGGTGGAATCTCAGGGTCATTTTGATTTGCATTTCCCTGATGACTAAGGATGTTGAACATTTCTTTAGTTGTTTCTCAGCCCTTCAAGATTCCTCAGTTGAGAATTCTTTGTTTAGCTATGTACCCCATTTTTGAACTGGATTATTTGGTTTACTGAAGTCTAACTTCTTGAGTTCTTTGTGTATTTTGGATATTAACCCTCTATTTGATGTAAGGTTGGTAAAGAACTTTTCTTGATCTATAGGTTGCTGTTTTGTCCTATTGTCCTTTGCCTTACTGAAGCTTTTTGGTTTCATGAAGTCCCATTTGTCAATTGTTGATCTAAGAGTCTGAACCATTGGTGTTCTCTTCAGGAAATTTTCTCCTGCGCTGATTTTTTTGACATTCTTTCCCACATTTTTCTATTAGATTCAGCAACTCTTATTTGATGTGGAAAGCCTGTATCCTCTTGGACTTGAGCTTTGTACAAGAAGATAAAAATGGATCAATTTGCATACTTCTACATGCTGACTGCCAATTGATCTAGGACCATTTGTTGAAAATGCTTTCTTTTTTTCCACCGAATGGTTTTTGGCTTCTTTGTAAAAAATCAAGTAACCATAAGTGTGTGGGTTTATTTCTGGGTCTTCAATTCTATTCCATTGATCTACCTGTCAGTCTCTGTACCAATGTCATGCTGTTTTGTTTTGTTGTTGTTTTGTTTTGTTTTTTTCCACTATTGCTCCGTAGTACAGCTTGAGGTCTGGGATGGTGATTCCCCCAGAAGTTCTTGTATTGTTGAGAATAGCTCTTACTATCTTGTATTTTTTCTTACTCCTTATGAATTTGAGAATTTCTCTTTCTATCTCTGTGAAGAATTAAGTTGGAATTTTGATGGTGATTGCATTAAATCTGTAGATTGCTTTTGGTAAGATGGCCGTTTTTACTATGTCAATCCTACTGACCCATTAGCTTTCCATCTCCTGATTTCTTCCTTGATTTCTTTCTTCAGGGACTTGAAGTTCTTGTCATACACATATTTTAATTGTTTGGTTAGAGTTATACCAAGATATTAGTGGCTATTGTGAAGGGAGATTTTTTCCTAATTTCTTTCTCAGCCTATTTATCATTTGTATAAAGGAGGACTACTGTTTTGCTTAAGTTAATGTTATATTCATCCATTTTGCTGAACTTGTTTATCAGCTGTAGGAGTTCTGTGGAAGAATTTTGGGGGTTGCTTATGTATACCATCATATCATCCCCAAACAGTGATACCTTGACGTCTTCCTTTCCAATTTCTATCTCCTTATCTCCTTTAGTTGTCTAATTGCTCTAGCTAGGACTTCAAGTACTATATATAATAGGTAGGGAGAGAGTGGGCAGCCTTGTCTTATCCCTGATTTTAGTGGGATTGCTTCATTCTCCATTTAATTTGATGTTGGTTGTTTTGCTGTATGTAGCTTTTATAATGTTTAGGTTTGTGCCCTGAATTCCTGATCTCTCCAAGACATTTAACATGAAGAGGTGTTGGATTTTTTTTCAAGGGCTTTTTCAACAACTAATGAGATAATCATGTGGATGTGGTTTTTTTTTT